>VXBP01002396.1:357829-398688 GCA_013400115.1 Rhinopomastus cyanomelas
CACCCCAGCAGACTGTGCTGCCATTCAGCGAGATCTGGACAGGCTGGAGAACTGGGCAGAGAAAAATGTAATGAGCTATAACAAGAGTAAGTGCAGAGTCTTGCATCTGGGCAAGAACAACCCTAGGTACCAGTACAAACTGGGAACTGACCAGTTGGAGTGTAGTGTAGGGGAAAGGGACTTGGGGGTCCTGGTGGACAACAAGATGACTATGAGCCAGCAATGTGCTCTTGTGGCCAAGAGGGCCAACAGCATCCTGGGGTGGATTAGAAGAGGGGTGGTTAGCAGATCAAGAGAGGTTCTTCTCCCTGTGTGACTTGGTCTAGGTGATCCTGCTGTTGCAGGCGGATTGGACTAGATGATCTTTCGAGGTCCCTTCCGATCCGTAATGATTCTATGATTCTATGAATTAAAAACTCAGAGAAGGGAGCCTGCTGTCCTTCAGTCACTCTTATAAGATGAAGTGTGATGTATAGGAGCAGGTTCAGCACGTGCACTTAATCTGCAGTTAAAGGTGTGGTCAGTGTTTGCTGGCCTGGTGAGGCTGGTACTTGTGTGGTCTCAAGTTCTTTGCATGTCGCTTCAGCAGAGCAGGACCCATGGCGCTGGGAAGGTGCACACTCAGTGTTTGAGTTGCAGTAGCTCTGAAAGAGCAGTGTGCTTCCTCTGATAGTCAACATCTTTCTCTGTACAGCTCTCAGACAGTGTTATTGGGTAAAGTGGAAATATATATTTAGAGTAGTTTAACCTGCCTGCCTGCCCCCTAGGAAATCCAATGGCAAATCTTGACTGGCAAACACCAGTGGAGACCATTTCATGTATTTCTAAGTGAGTATCTGCTTAGTATCCAAATAAAAGTAGCAGGAACCAGTAAAAACCAGCACTGAAAATTCATGTATGCTTTACTGGGCTTCCTGGTCTTACATGCTTCAGTTATTTCTTCAATTAATGCTTACAGAAATTTTCCTCTTCCTAGAAATACCTTGGGCTTAAAAAAACCACACAAGAGCAGATAGTGTTAACTGCAGCATTTGAGCAACTCTCTGCTCCCGGGAGATGGGTTGTGCTCATCTGAGCCACCTTGTGCAAGGTGTCTGTGCTAATCACAGGCTGTTCAGCAGGGTACAGTCCCAGCTCAATCCAGTAACCTCCAGTATATCTTATATGATTGTCTCTGTGTGATTATTCACGGCCTGACACCATGCATGTGTCAGGCTGGTGTCCCAGGCTGTGTCTGAGAGTAACTTTGATAAGGGAGTTACAACTGTAGGGAAGAAGGGGTGGTGATGGGCACAGAATTTAGATGGCTCCTTGCTGCTGCTGTGGTTTATATTTGTGATTCTGAAGTGTGTTGTAGAAACACAGGGTACTGCTGCTGCAGCAGCAAAGAGCTGTCTCTGGGGGATGAATGGATTTACTTACAAGATGACCCTGTCTGTGATTGTACCCTTGACTGAAGTGAGAAATAGCCTAGCAACCAGCTCAAGGGATACATGTACTGCTGCTGTATCTCATTCGGTGGGAGATTTGTGCAGAGACAGGGAATGAGGCTGGTACGTGAGCCTGGATAGGATATGAGGAATACTGTGGGGCTGAGGGTGTGTTGCAGCCATACAGACAGACCTGCCTGGTTTGTAGTCCTCAATCACTTGAGATGTGTTAAGTTGATGATTGAAAGATGATTCAAAAATGACTTGAGATACCCTCAGTGTAGCACCAGAAGACTTGAGTGCACTTCTGCTTTGTGTGATGGCAGGATGAGTTTTCCAGTGGGATGGCTTTAAAGGTAAGGAATTGTAAAGATGGTAAAAATCTCTGAAGTTGGCTCCCACCTTCAACTGTGCAGCTTGTGAGTTTTGGAGCGATGCCTGGTGACTCTCCTGCCTGCAGACTCTGGAGCTTTTGCTTAATGCATAGCTAGCAAAAATATTGGCAGTTGATGATAAATTACCACCTTTATTTGCCATCTCAATCAAGCCGGCCCGTGTTTGTAACAGATGTGGACAACTGGTGAGACTTTGGGCAAATGCCTGAGTGCTCATTGCATCTGAATTAAGAGTAGGATCTACTTACAGAGAAGGAGTAAGTGATGCATAAACTAATTGTTCTTCCACTGCTTTCTGTTTCGCTCAGTCACAGATGGAGAACTTCAGCTGCAGCTTGTGTTACGATCCCTTGAGCTCCTCCATTTCGAAATGGCAGGGAAAGAGCTTTACAAGGTGATTTGTGGAAGATAATAAGTTTTTCCAGAATTTCTTGGGGAGATGGAATGGTGGCAGAAGTGGAAGCAAGGCTTCTGCGCTTGTGTAGAATAGAGATAAATCTATAGGGGGGAAAAAAAGGCATCATCTGTTCCTTTGCTCTGAGAACAGCTTGTTTTTTCAGAGATCTGTCCCTGCACATGGGAGAGCTTTGTCAACAGCAACAATAAAAAAATAAAAAGGAGGAAAGAAATGTTAAAACTTCCTGCATAACCTACAATTTCCACTGGTCCCGAATAAAATGAGATGTAAGCACCTCTCTGACTTTAAATAGCAAATGGGTAGCCAGTTCTTGGAGTCCAGAGATAGCATCGGCGGCACTGATTGAGTCCAGGGAACTAAAGACAAGAACCAAGTCTGAGCTGCTTTCATCTGCGTTGGGGTGACTGAGGGAAAAATCAATACTTGTTAGCCAAATAAGGACAATATTATCTGCACTGAAAGTTATTTTCCATTCTCTACAGTCTATTTAGGGCTTGCAAATGGTCTGGGGTCTGGTCAGCCAAGCCTCTGCAGAGGAGAGAAAGGGTGATTTAGGGGTTAAGATTGAAAGTGGGTCTGAGCTTTGGGTTTAGTTCACTACTGTTCTTCAAGGTCTTTGTGTGACCTTGGGAGTGTTCTCCAGCTTTCTCTAAGTTTAGGCAACATGCCTCCCTTTTAGCAGCCCTTGGGTGAGGAGTGGCTGTGGGCTGGTTGTCTCTGACCACGTTCAGCTAAGTCTGTCTTCAGTTGTTCGTGGTGAACTCGGCTCTCACCAAGTTTGATGATGGTGTTCTCTGAATGGTGTCATCATCTGAATGATGATTGTGTTCTGAATCTCACTGTTCTGTAAATGGAGCTGCTATATGACCTTGCTTCTTCTCCTGGTTGAGGTGGGAAATCAGAGAGGCTGCTAAACCTCTGTGACTCTGGCAAGTCATGGTCAAAGGACCCTGGCTTGTCCCTTTCTGTAACTTGTCACTATAAATTCAAACAGCTCTTCTGGCAGCCAGGAAAGGCATCTCTGCCATTTGTCTGCAGCAGCTATAATCTGCACTGCTGTAACTAGCTGAACGCTTTTCAGTGATTTATAATTAATACAGACACTTTCAGGTGTTTGAGACTTTTATTTTCACTGGGTCTGCCTGTGCTGATGGTGACCTTATCTGCATTTAACTTTACCTTCCAGCATGTTGGAGTGAAGCACAGATTTAAGCAGGCCAGAAGAAAGATTAAGCAATCATTTTAGCTAATCTTCATGCAAATCTTCTGCCTGCTCTTCCTATCTTGGTTGGAGAAATTCTATTATTCTACAGCATCCCTCCGAGGAAGGATTGGAATGGTGATGCTAGCAGCCCACACCTTGCACTAATTTTTCTTCTTACTTGCACAGAATCGGTCTGCTGTCGGCAAAGCAGCATTTTTATTGAGAAGGGAGTCCTGTCATTTGTTGTGCTGCAGCATAAAAGTATTTTGCAGTTTTATCTCTGAGGAGTGTAGCTCTTGGTGTCCGTGGTGTGGTGATTATTGCCACTTTGAACCTGACATGCACCTGAACCAGAGTTGTTGTTGGGAGGTTTACAGGATCTTTACAGATCCTGGTATTCTCTGTGGAGTTCTGGAAGCATACCTGCTGGAGGTTGGGGGTCTCTGATCACCACTAGGTTCTTTGGGATGTTCCTTTGGGTCTTCAATTTGCTTCTTCTTACAGAATTTCATGATAAAATTGTTTTCTTCAAAGACCTTAGTCAAAAGCCACTTGAGGTCTTAGAGGTCCCAGAAGCCTTCAAACGGTGGTATTTCAGCTAATCTCTACCTGCAGAATCGTCTCAAGTGTTTCCCAAGGGACAGTCACAGATAAACTCCACTGAGTTCTGGGTCTTCCTCAGAACTTACTGCCCTTGTGGAGCAGGGAGGCTTAAAAATTTGGTTCTCTTTATGTTTTCGGTGGAATGGTGGCTGTAGGGGTCTTGCAAAATCTGTATGGTGCTACTTACAGCAAATCATTTTCATGCAGGACCTCTGTGAGAGTATCTTTGGGGGGTATGAAACCTGCCAGTGGCATCTCTGGAGGGGATGTGTTACACCATAGAGAGAGTAGTGGCAGAGCAGTGTCTTGAGGCTCCACAGGATTGCTGTTTGCTGTGTTAGGCTGGGTGGCTTGGAGGAACACACAGGTACTGTAACTGGTCCCAATTGCCTTGCTGGCTCTGTGATGTGCCTCTGATCTTCACAGGCAAAGCTTCTTTGCAAATGTACTCTCCCTGCCAGAGCTCTTGCTCTTCAAGCTCATTCTCCTCAGTGTTTTTTGTCCTTTCCAGTTTCTTCTTCTGTGCCAGTTTTCCCTGTTTCTCATGTGCCTTTTAGTGACTTTTTGATGGGATCATCACAGTAAAGCCTTGGAGCATCTGCTTCGCTTTTGCAGACAGGCTGTCAGCAAGCTGCTGGCTTGACCAAAATGATGTGGTTATTAAATCACTGACATGTTTTCCATTGTCAGGTTGAAGTTCTACCACTCCAGCCTAAAAATAAAGTGTTTCCAGCCCTGCATGTGCAGGGAAATCATCACTTTGTGTTTATGGATTGATTAAATGTTCTGCCTAAGTGAAGTGCTCAGTGAAGCAAGTGCTACCAAAACTGGATCATCTTTACTGAAACATCGTTTTCATTCCTAAGAGTTTTGTAAGTAATCCCAAAGGCCTCTAGGGTCAGTCTTGAGCATCCAAAACTGGATGGATTTTGCCAAACTTGATCCTTTTGAACAAGTCATTTGCCAGCCAGTGGGCATAAATATAAATGGTGGATAAACAAGTGGTGCTGGGGGGACTCTATAGTGACCTTCCAATCCCTGAAGGGGGCCTATCAGAAGGCCAGGTAGTACTGTTCAGATGGGCAGGGAATTATAGGACGAGGTCATGTTTTTAAGCTGGAAAAGGTAGATTTAAGTTAGACATCAGGAAAAAGTTCTTTAATCTGAGGGTGGGGAATCCCTTGAACAGGCTGCCTGGAGAGGTGATGGAGGCACCATCCTTGGAGCCATTCAAGATAAGGCTGGATGAGGTTCTGGGCAGTCTGGTCTGTTGAGTGATGGCTCTGCTTGTTGTGGGGGGAGTTGAACAAGATGATCTTCGGAGGATCCTTCCAACCCTAGTGGTTCTGTGATTCTAAGAATACCATTGGGTAAGTGGCAGAGCCTGCACAGCAAATTTAGGCTCTGCCCTTGAAAGTTTGTGATTCCTGCTGACACCAGCATAGTCCTGTTTACCCAGTTCTTGCTTTGCTTACAGTTGTTTCCACCTTGGCTAGACAGCCTGGCAGTCTGAGAGATCACTTGTACCTTGGTGTCATGAGGGCTGACACCTTCCCAGGCAGCCTGAGCTGCAACTTCCATTCTAACTGTTTTTACAGAAATTGCACTCTTGAAAGCTTTCTTCTGGCAAAGGTGGGTGCAGGTGTGGGCAGTTGCTAGCGGCACTGGTGCTGCTGGGAATGGATCTGTGGAATCAAGGTGGGTGGTTACACCAGTGTCAGTGGAGTAACTACTTTAACCAGGTAACTGCAAAACCTGCCTGGTCAGAAAAACATGTTTTAAAGTCCCAGCTCATGCCTTCACTTCTTTTAGCCTTGTCTTGAAGCTTTGGCTGGTATCTGCACACTATAGCAGAACCAGTTTCTAGGAAGTGTGTTACTGCCTTGCTCATGTGTTTTTTGCTGCTTTTGGTAAAGCAGATGGATTTCCGTTTCTCCTTGGTGTAGCATTTGCTCTAGATTCCCCTACCCCACACATTTTCACAGGTTCTTTTCCCCAGAGAAGAAAGATGAGTGTGATCAGAACACCTCAGGCAACTTGCACAGCCCCTGCAAAAAGCCCTGTGGCCCTTGGCTGCTGCTCAGAGCAGAGTTTTGGAGGTTCAGCAGTGTAGAAGTTCAGATGAAGCAGCCCAGTCCAGCTGCCCATACACAGTTGTTCTGCAGCTGCATGAGGAGAATCTCATAAGCTGCTCTTTTTATGAGTGGACAGTCAGTCAAGGAAGGTGATTCTCCCCTTCTGTTCTGCACTTGTGAGACCCCACCTGGAGTACTGGAGTACCCAACATAAGAAAGACATAGAGCTCCTGGAATGTGTCCAGAGGAGAGCACGTCAAATGATCAGAGGGCTGGAGCACCTCCCCTCTGAGGACAGGCTGAACAACTTGGAATTGATCAGCCTGGAGAGGAGGAGGCTCCCAGGTAGCCTTTTACCAGCTTTCAAGTACCTGAAGTGGACTAAAAGAAAGCTAGGATAGGGCTTTATACTCGGGTATGCAGCAAGAGGACAAGGGGAAGGGGTTGCAGACTTGAAGAGAGGAGGACATTGAGGTTGGACATGAGGAACAAATTCTTCCCTGTGAGGGTGCTGAGATGCTAGAACAGGTTGCCCAAGGGAGTTGTGGCTGCCCCATCCCTGGAAGTGTTGAAGGCCAGGTTGGCTGGGGCCCTGAGTAACCTGATCTAGTGAAGGTGTCCCTGCCTCTGCAGGGGGTTGGAACTAGATGATCTTTAAGGTTCCTTCCAACTCTGGCCATTCTATGATTCATCTTTTTTTTAAGGGCAGTTTTTCAAACAGACTTGATTGTCATGTTTGCTTCTGAGTGAAAGGTACCTGTTTCAAGCTGAAGGGCTTTTGAGAAGTTCCTGCTCTAATATTTATGGCTGTATCCAGACAACTTAGGCTGCATTGATGCTGCTGTGCTAGTTTTTATTGACTGAATAGTCAATAGTCTTGTGGTTTTTATTGATTTAAGTGGAACTTGGCCCGTCTCTGGCTTTACTTGGGCTGTTAGGGAAGGATAGAAACGCCCAGGTACATCTTTGCTGTGCCAGCGGAGGACCTGCTGGACCTTCTTTCAATCCTCATCACAGCTAGAATGTAGTGAGCTTTGATAGGTAAGTTACAGCTTTGGGCATCATCAGCTCCTGTCTCTCATGAGGCAATATCTGAGTGCTGGAGCACTGGCAGTCACTTGGATCTCCTGCCCTGTAACTTATTAGTGTTCAGGGAGGTCAGCAGCTTGCCTTCTCCTTTCACTTTGCTCCTGCCACGTGTAGGGAATTAGATTCCAGGTGTTTGCAGGTGCCTTTGTCCAAGTGTGCTAGATTGTTTCTCTCTACCCAGATTGCATTATTCATTCTTCTACAAAATTTCAGTTTCCCACGCTATTCTAAGCAGTTTCGTTAAGAGCTAGAAGAGGTGAAACACAGCACAATGCGCTGTTTGCATACTACCTACCCGGAGTGAACGTGCATACTGAGCTGCTGGGTGCTTTCTGTGGAGCCACGCCAGGTCACATAAATCACAGCATTCATTTAATTGCTGTAAATTGCTCTGGCTTAGGTCAGGCTGAGATCAACTACAATTAGAGAGCTGCAGAGCTGAGAGTGACTCTCTGATTTATGCTAAGAAGATTCTTTTGGAAGCAAAATTTGAATTGATATTTTTAATGGATTTCTTGAAACAAAAATGTCTAGATGAGGGCTTAGTTCCTAACATACTAAATCCCTTGTTGACGTGTTCCAGAGTTTAAATATGTTTATAGCTTCTGTAACTGCAAAGACAGAGTAATCTCTGTCTTTGTAATATTTTACAGATATGTTGACTATTATGACAGTGATAAACACATCAAACTGTGGGCTACTGGAATGATTTATATTCTGTGTATGCAGAGGCTTTGTACATTACTGGGCTGTGTGCCTGACAACTGCGAGGATATTAATTATTATGCTATAATTCATCAGTTGAAGTATCTTGCAGCACTGTTATTAAGCCAAATTTGGACGCCTTTGCTAGGTCATTAAGCAAAAACTAAGTAAAGACCAATTTACCCTGTTATTAATCAATTCATTAAATATATTGTAATGTGATGTTTTAAAAGGTAACGTACTGTATGGGTGAAAAGTGAATGAATGAAGTGTAAATGTGTAAAAAAGAAGAGTAAATAACTCTTCCCATTGGTTTACATGATTTGCAAAACATTTATTGTATCTGCAGAGCCATATGAGCCCAGACCAGGTCCTAGTTTGAGAAATGCCTAGGCTCACCAGGAACAGTGAAAGATCTGTCTGGATTTTACTCAGTAAAGTAGGTTCTGTTCTTGATGTGTGATTTGCTCCCCTCCTTCCCCTTTGTGGTTCTGCTGAGGAACCACTGCAGTGTAGACCAGGCGTCTGTTTTTCAAATCTCCCTGTGCTAAACTTTGATTTACAAATTTCTTGATCTTCTTGGCCTTGATTTCCCTCAAGTTCATGATCTACCTTGGGTAAGCCCTGACCTCAAAAATTGAGCCCACCAAGAAGTGGCCTTGGCCATTTGGAGATGATTTAATCCTAGCTATACGAGTGACCTTGCTGTCCGTGATCTCTAGGTCACTTCTCAAGTGCTGGGGTTTGTGTCATCCTAAAGTCCTT
Source organism: Rhinopomastus cyanomelas (assembly GCA_013400115.1). NCBI lineage: Eukaryota > Metazoa > Chordata > Aves > Bucerotiformes > Rhinopomastidae > Rhinopomastus > Rhinopomastus cyanomelas. The sequence continues at coordinate 366,514 of VXBP01002396.1, forward strand.
CTGCTCTCTCTGTCACTCAGGGTAGTTTACTTTTCCTTGGCAGGTGACTGACCAGGAGCAGGCTGGTTTTCAGGCATGATTTTCCAGATCACTCCTGTGGCACTGGTGTGGTGTGGCCCTTTAGTAGGAACCAGGTCCTTCCCGCTGGAAGCAGCTTAGCTCCCCAGGCCTCATACCCAACTCCTGAGCCAAACCCGACTCTGGCTTCTGCATTCTCCTGCTTTGCCCATCACCACTGCCAGCGATGGTTTCACTTGCCAGGGCCATCTCTGGGTTCAAATGCCTTTTGGAAGTGCCAGCTCAATGGCTTCCCACAAGGACAAGAGATCAGATCTGAGATCCTAGCAGCTGTTTCTGCAGGGTTTCTGCTTTTGTGACCAGCTTTTGCATCAGTATCTGACAGCCTTAAATCCCACGGTACTGAGGAATCACAAGAAATATTTACTCTTCTTTCTGTTGTGGTAGGTAACACCTGAGCAGCTGCCTCTGAAGTGTGAAGTGCACTGCTCTGAAGCAGAGTTATTGTACTTGAATTTTAGAGACAGATCCTGCCCCAAGAGCATCCAGTTCAAGTGGACAAGCAAGATGCAGAGAGGTGAATCGATTAGGACAAAGTCAAGAGGGTGCCTGTAGCAGAGGCAGATCACCAGATAAAGGGAGGTTGGAGGCTGCTTTTGTAGCTTTCTTGGTATGGTACATGTGATTATAAGCTGCCAGCATCATTAGAATGAACTTTTCCCTGTATGTCAAAACCAATCACTTGTTTTGACATTTGCAGTCTGGCCCTTCACTAGCATTTTGCTGGTGTTTGTGTCAAAATGAGCAGCTCTCCCTCGTTCTCTTTACATGGCTTGAAAAGAGACACTCAGGCATCCATTAAATTCCCTCTGAGAGACAAGCACTGGAATGTGAGTGAAGTAAGGCTTCATGCATCTCTAATATTTGTAGTTCAGTGATTTGAAGTGCAGAAAGTAATCAAGTTTGTTGGGTGAGCATCTCATTGCAGCCCGTGCCTGTTAAACTGTGGACCCGCTGAGAAGTTCTAGCAAATGAACAGAGAACTACAGTAGGGATGGAGCAAGGCTCTGTGAATAAGTGGCTGGTACCAGAGGCAGTTTCTCTTCTGCTGAAGTTTCTATTTCTGGCTCATGCATATTATGACACAGATAATTCCCAGAAGATAATGTGGCTTTTATTTGAAGACAGCTCTTTCTGCTGACTCCGGGTGGAAAGCCAAGGTGTGTGGGTTATGGGCTTATGCGTGTGAATAACCTCCAGTGTAATAGGGAAAAGGGACTCAGTTCTGCTTGGGGTTTTATGTAAAGCTGAATCCTGAGTATGGTGTGGGTCAACCTGGGTTTTTTGAGCTTAAGTACCATGCAGCTGTCAGTGGATCAGTGTTATAGGAGAGGGATGGGATGAATGTCAGGGTAAGACACTGTTGACCCAGGCCACAACAGCAAGGCCAGCCCCACAGCATCCTGTGTGGTATGGCTGGGATGCAACAAAACTTCAGGGAGCTGTTGAGCCCTTTTTAGAGATCTCTGAGGAACATAGTTAGTGGATCTCAACTAAATGGGAGTTGGGGATAGGTGTCTTGCAACCCTGTGGTAATTGATTACTGTTTTGCTACAGTGGGGTTATTTTGTGTTGGCTTTACAAAGCTAAATCAGGATGGTCATATGCTCTCATTTGGGGAGGAGCTGTACAAGGCCACCTGGCCAGTCAAGCAGTTGCTTAGAATCACAGAGTGGTTTGAGTTGGAAGGGGCCCTAGAGATCATTTATTTCTAACCCCTTGCCATGGGCAGAGAAACCTCTCACCAAACCAGGTTGCCAAAAGCCCAATCCAACCTGGCCTTGAACACTTCCAGGGATGGAGCAGCCACAACTTCTCTGCTTTCTGTAAAACCCAGAGTTGACCTAGGGCTGCTAATGGTCCTTTTTGTCTCTGGAGAGCAGAAAAAGGCTGGGGCACTGCTGACTTCTCGCTGGGCTCCTTGCACTGAGGGCAGGGAGATTTGCACTGTGAGGCTGTCAGCTGTATGAGGGAGGTTAGATGCGTTCTCCAGGTACCTTGTCTGCCACTCCGTGGCTGTTTCATGACAGCAGAGATGCAACGAGCAGCCAGAGCCAGGGTCAGAGCCTACATCGGGGCTCTGCACTACTGTTCAGCAGTTGTGGTTGTTTATCTCTTCAGAGTCGCTGTTGGAGGCCAGAACAAACTTTAGCTGCTGTGTGGACAAGAAGGGTTCAGCTGGGTTCACCATCAGCTTTGTCAGCAGGTCCCAGATGTATTAGTGTTTTGTCCATCATGAACACACAAGCTGTGGGGATCTGGGGAATACTTGTGAAAGAGTCCAGTGCCACAGTGCAGACAGGTCATGTTCTGCCAATGTAAACAACATGAGGAAGAAAGAAAAGAGCAGAAATGGTTAACCTTGGTCACTAATGATGTGCGTAGAGCTGAAATTGTCACTGTTACAGCTCTGCTAACGCACAGAGAAAGAGGAAAACTGAATGACTAAGAAAATCCAGCTGAAGCAGCTGCTATCGTGCCATTCGTGTCTTCTCTGGGTCAGACGGAGTGAGTGAGCTAAACCCTAGGACAGCCTTGATGAATTCCTGTGTGCCTACTCCCTCTGCCTCCTTTATACCCAGCCAGGTGCTGCTCTAAGGAGTCACTGCCCTGGACTAGTGCAGCTATGGTTTCTTTGTTCTTCGTAGTTCCTTTCTTTCCCCCACTGCCTCAGATGTAACTTGTGTGTCTGCATTTGTAAGAGGTCTGCTGCTGGCCTGACTGTGTCCTGACTGTGATCTCCTGGCTGTCTCAGCAACGCAGTGCTGCCACTCTTCATTGCCTTCTCACAGAGTACCCTCACACTTTCACCTCTGCTGCTCTTCACACGAGGGAGGCATCTTCTAAGCAGCTTCATCCTTTCTGCTCATTTTTCAGATCTCCACTTAAAAACTTGATCTCCTGCTGTGCTTCTGAACCTGGTCCACAGCGAGTCCTGTAACCCATCACCTAATACCCAAAGGCAGCATCATGAGACTGTTCCTCAGGACTGAGCAGATGCTCTGCTTTGTGTCTCTGCTCTTCCTGCCTGTGGGAACAGACCACTTAGGCTGGGTGACTTCCACAGCTAGCAGTTTTGTTTAAAAAATAAAGGAAATCAGAGAGTCATTCTGGTTGGAAAAGACACTTGAGATCAAGTCCAGCCATTAACCCTACTCCACCAAGGTCACCACTAAACCATATTTTCTTGAATATTTCCACTCTGTCTCAGCAGAAGTCACCTGAAGGTGCTTTTCATCAGGTACCCTGTGAACTCCTTGTTCTGAAAATGCTCTTTCTCACTTAATGCAAAACACTTTGGATCAGGAGGAGAAAGTGTTTCCAGATAGGTTCTTTTGACCATGGCTACCACAGTACAGTGCTGGCAGGTAAATGTGGTTGTACAGTTTGTCTGCAGCTGCATCACCATTGTGTTTGAGATCCTGACCGTGCTGGCTCTTGTTTCTGGGGTAAATACCCTAAAATCTTTCTCTTACCTGCTAGAGTAAATGTTATGGTAAATGGCAGTGAGAGGTGTGGTAGCTGATGCTGTGACATCTCACAGCTGATACTGTGACAGTGCACCCTCAGTAAGTTTGTAGACAACACCAAGTTGGGAGGGAGTGTCAATCTGTTGGAGGGTAGTAGGCTATACAGAGGGAACTTGACAGACGATGAGCTGAGGATAATTGTCTGGATTTCAGTAGTGCCACGTGTTGGGTCCTGCATTTTGGTCACAACAATCTCATACAGTGTTACAGGCTTGGGGCAGGGTGGCTGGAAAGCAGTCTAGCAGAAAAAGACCTGGAGGTTCTAATTGACAGGCAGCTGAATACGAGTCAGCAATGTGCCCAGGTGGCCAAGAAGGCCAATGGGATCCTGGCCTGTATTAGAAACTGTGTCCCCAGCAGGAGAAGGGAGGTGATTGTCTCCCTGTACTCAGCACTGGTGAGGCTGCACCTTAAGTACTGTGTCCACTTTTGGGCACTTCAGTACCAGGGAGATATCAAGGTGCTGGAGTGAGTGCAGAGGAGGGCAATGAAGTGGTAAAAGGCCTGGAGAATAAATCTTATGAGGAGAGATTTAAAGATTTAGGGCTGTTTAGTTTGAGGAAGAGGAGGCTAAGGGGAGACCTCATTGCTCTCTACAAGTATCTTCAGGGAAAAATTATTCACGGAAAGAGTGGTCAGGCACTGGAATGGGCTGCTGAGGATGGTGGTTGAGTCCCCATCCCTGGATGTGTTTAGAAGTCGCTTATATGTAATGTTGTGGTATATGGTATGGGGTGAACTTGTACAATAGCTTTAATGGTTGGACTTGATGATCCCAAGGGTCTTTTCCAACCTGAATGATTCTATGATTCTATGTCAACCTCTTTCAATAAGCTTGGATGTGCTTCCACAGGTTTGAAAGCAGGGGAAGAATCAAAAATACTTTCTGTTTTTTGAGCTCACTTACCTCATCTGAGTCTCTGAAACAGATAAATAGGTGATGAAATCAAGGCAGTCAGTCTGCTATTATTTTCCTGCTGTGAAGTGTCCAGTAGGTGCCATTGGATTAGTGGCAGAATGTGGTTTGAGGTGTCTAACTCAAGGCAAAGCAGATTTTGAAAACCTTGGCATCAAAGTCTGCCAGGGAAGACATTTTTACAACCAAAGCAGAAGGGGAATGGAAAGAGAGGAGAACTGGGACATGAACTCTGACTCTGCAAAGTGGAGCATGGCTTGAATGTGGCTATCACGGGACTTCGCCACCTCTGCTCCTGCCTGTCACCTCTCTGTAACCTGCCCAACTGAGCTGTCTGCCTCCATCCTTTTCCCAAATACTTCCAACCAGGTCATCCTCCTCTGTCTGCCCTTCCTCCCGCAAGGCAGTTGAAATCTTAATTCCTTCTCTGCTACCCTGACAGATGTTGTTTCAAGTAGGCTGGAGGCATGTGGGTTTGGAACAGGGTTGCAGCTCAGAGGTCTGATTCCTGCCGTGGCTCTGGTGCCTGCTACTGTAGATCTCTGGAGGAGATGGATGAGAGATGTGCTTAGTGCTATGGTGTCATACGTGGGTCTGGGGCACAGACAGGTTCTGTTTCCTAATAGTAATTTGTGGGATGTGCTCATTGTGGCTTTGCAGAGAGCAGAGGACTGAATGTCAGCAGTAGTTTTCAAACCACGTGGTGATTTTGGGGTGTTGCTTGTTCAACACTGTCCCCTTTCCCGAGATTAAGTCCCAATATCTTCTGAAAATCAGGCCGATTTCAGTTTTCACAGTGCATAGGTCACAAATCAGCTCTATTTTTTAACAAAGCCTGGCTTAGGAAATGTCCCTTGGGACATCTGTGAAAGATTCTTTCTTGCACAGTGACTTACTGAAGTGTTCCTCATTAGTGTAATCCCATGATTTCAGTGATACCTCCAGTGGAAAGGATTGTATTTTACTTTTCCTAATAGAATGTACTTCTATATGAATTTTCTTTGGACTTGGATGTTGTGATTAAATTTTCTGGAGTCTTCAAGGGATGACTGGGTTTCACCTGTTTCATCCTTGAGAAGGATGTGTGGACTCTGATCTGCAGCTGTACTTTGTGCTTCAGCTAATAAGTGCATGGATATCTCTAGGGTGCATGAAAGCAGGTCATAGCTCCTTTCTCTTCCATCCTAAGTGTATCTCTTGTATTTTTCTGCATGCAGCCTCCTCAGGCCAGGAACCAGCTCTTCTTTGTTGTACTTGCAGTGCCAACTACACTCAGGGCTGGCTCCTGTAACACAAGCATTAGTGAATCATAGAATCATTAAAGTTGAAAGAGACCTACAAAATCATGAAGTCCAACCATGAACCCAAGCCTACCCGCCCACTAAACCATGTTCCCCAGAGCCACATCTACTCACTGTTTAACACCTCTGGGGATGATGGCTCCACCATCTCCCTGGGAAGCCTGTTACAACCCCTGACCACTCTGTCGGGAGCATAACCTATTTATCTGCTTCACAGAAGTGTATGGAAAAGACATCAGAAAACTAATTCCTGAAGACATTTTTCCTAATGTCTAGCGACAGGACTAGGGGGAATGGAGCAAAGCTGGAGGTGGGTAGATTTAGAGTGGATGTGAGGAGGAAGTTCTTCACTGTGAGAGTTTGAGAGCCTGGAATGGGTTGCCCAGGGAGGTGGTGGAGGCCTCATCCTTAGAGGTATTTAAGGCCAGGCTGGATGAGGCTCTGGCCAGCCTGATCTAGGGTGGGGTGTCCCTGCCCATGGCAGGAGAGTTGGAACTGGATGATCCTGTGATCCCTTCTAACCCTGACTGACTGTGTGACTTGGTCTGGGTGATCCTGCTGTGGCAGGGGAACTGGACCAGATGATCTTTCAGGGTCCCTTCCAATCCCTAATGATTCTATGATTCTGTGATCTAAACCACCCCTGGCCTGCAACTGTGAAGTTTCAAGAGTCATCTGGCAGAGAGGGACCTGGGGATTCTAACAGACAGGAAGACAAATATGAGCCAGCAGTGTGCCCAGGTGGCCAAGAAGGCCAATGACATCCTGGCTTGTATTAGAAATAGTGTGGCCAGCAGGAGTAGGGAGGTTATCGTCCCCTTGTATTCGGGACTGGTGAGGCCACATCTTGAGTATTGTGTCCAGTTTTGGGCACCTCAATACAAGAGACCTGTAGGTGCTGGAGTGGGTGCAGAGAAGTGCAACTAAGCTGGTGGGGGGCATGGAGAATAAATCTTATGAGGAAAGGCTGAAAGATCTGGGGCTCTTTAGTTTGAAGAAGACAAGGCTGACAGGACACCTCATCACTCTCTACAACTACCTGAAAGGATGTTGTGGAGAGGTTTTGTGGAGAGGTTGGTGCTGGTCTAGTCTCACAAGCAATTAGTGCTAGAACAAGAGGGAATGGGTTCAAGTTACAACAGGGTAGGTTTGGACTAGATATTGGGAAAACTTTTTCACAGAAAGGGTGGTCAGGCACTGGAATGGGCTTCCCAGGGAGGTGATTGAGTCGCTATCCCTTGATGTGTTTAAAGATCACGTGGATGAGGTGTTGAGGGATATGGTTTAGGGATGAACATGTAAGGTAGATGGTTGGTCTCAATGATCTCAGGGGTCTTTTCCAGCCAAAGTGATTCTGTGATCCTGTGAAGTAAAGCTTCATGGCTCTACTCTGTAAACAAGGTTTTGACTTTGACACATTCCCCTAAAACACAGTGACCTGTGTGATTTCTAGGAAAACCAGAAGAGAGATGGTAGGTTCAAGACTTAATGGTGCTGCTTGTCCCATAGATGTGGAAGATGAGAGTCACTCCACTCAGCTGGGCTTGTAGTGCTGGGTTGTACTGCCTGTGTTACTCTCTGAGATTCCTTCCAATAAGGCACCTCAGGCTCAGAGCTCTCGTGCTTGTCTTGTTTCCTGTTACGTGTTTGAGAGCCCCAGGATAGCTTAGCTGTTGTGACTGATATGTAAACTGTAGTGAGGCTCTTCTGTCTTTCCTCCCACTCCCAGCATTTCCAGAAAAACAGAATCTGAAGGTGGGTTATGTTTTGTTGAGGAGCATGTTGTCTGGATAGTGAATTGGCTGCAGAAGAAGGGACATTTGGGGTCAGGTTCTAAACCCAGCAGGGTGAATACTAGAACTGCTATTGATTCCAGTGGGACAGAGTGTTACTAGTTTTCTTTTTGCAGAAGAACAAAACCTAAATGTCTCAAAAATATCCTGGATCCAAGTTGTCTGCTTTGTTCTTAGTAGCTGCTGTTTGTGATAACCTGCTCAAAAAGCATGTGAAGCATCACGCTTCCCTAACCTGGCACCATTTCATACCCTCCTGATGCACACTCTGCATAGAGATAAGTGAAACAAATGAATCCAGAAGCTAAAAGGCTTTTGAGGCCGTTCCCTGGAGCGGAGAAGGTAACAACTGTTGGAAAAGATGGCTTTCAAAGGGCTTGTGATCATCAATGCTGCTTACTCTGGAAAGCAGGAAGGAAACCAGAACAAATTTAGGTTTCTCAAATACTGGCAAAATTGGCAAGAAGCTGTTTTTTTCTGACTCTTCTTAAGGTCATTCAGAGCAGTGGGTGGTTGGTAGTGGGCCAGTACTGACGTTAGTTGATGGCCATGGTTTCCATCATTCAGTAGCTGTATTTTCAACTCCCACTAAACCAGGTTGCTCAAGGCCTCATCCAGCCTGGCCGTGAGCACTTCCACAGAGAGGTCCTTGCTGGTCAGGTGAGCTCTTGGATGCTGACAGCCATCAGACAGTGTGTCTCATAATTAGGTATCTGTGTCGGTGCAGCACCAACTCAAGGCCCCTTAGAACCCCAGGGGATACTTCCAATGCTAGAGAAAATGATTGAGTGGCCTCTGGAGGTGTCTTGTTATCCTTGTGGCTTTAATGAATATCTTTTGGGTTTGGCTAACAGCATGAGATGATACTGCAGGTGTTGCCCTCAAGACTCCTTACCAGCTCGGTCTGGTTCTGAACTGCAGTGGGGACGTTTTATGGGAGAGAAGAATTGCAAAGGTTTAGCTCCATACCCTCTCAGCATTGGTGGACACCACTAGACTTGTCTTGGAGAGCTGACAGAAAGCAAGGTAAAGCGTGTTTCATGTCACTTTTATGGTGTTTTGTAATAGCTGCCATTGGCTCTTGAGGCCTCCAGTGTGATGACTGTTTTCACTATTGAAAAACTTCCTATTAGGAAGGTTACACTCATTCACTTTGGCATCTTGGCCAAACATCCAGATTCAGTGGTTCAAATTTAAGTGCTGCATAGATTTGCTCAAACCATCACACTAAATACGTCACAAAACTTCCGTCTCAGCCTTCAGTGAAGCTGATCTAGGTGAGTTGCAGTGTTAATGTTCTACAGTTCAGGAGCAAGTTGTTCAGCCTGAACAGAGGACCCCTGGGGGACCTTGTAGCAGCCTTCTAATCCCTTAAAGGCGCCTGTCAGAAGGCTGGAGAAGACATTCACAAAGACAAGGAATGATATGATGAAGGGTCAAGATTTGAAGCTGGAAAACGGGAGATTTAGATTAGACATCAGGAAAAAGTTCTTTAATCGGAGGGTAGTAGATCCCTAGAACAGGCTGTCTAGAGAGGTGGTGGTCACACCCCTGGAGCCATTGAAGGTCAGGCTGGCTGGGGCTCTGGGCCATCTAGTCTGATGAGTGATGGCCCTGCTTGTTGTGGACGGGTTGGACTAGATGACCTTTGGAGGACCCTTCTAACCCATGACTCTGATTTTAAGCTCCAGAGCCACTTGCTTTTTCCTGATCTGTGATCCATGTCTGTGCACAGCCTCAGAGCCTCAGGTAATTTCCACACATTGTTTTTAGTGTGTAAATAACCAGCAAAAAATCCTAAATCTGGAAATAACTGAAATTACACTTTAATTTTCAGTGTCAGCTAAGTACTCCAGGGAATTTTAACGTGGTGTATGAATAATTAGCACCAACTGCTGGTTTACAGCAGTTTTCTTGCCAAGACTGAGCGCTATGCAGAGAAAGTAAAATAAAAATCACTGTTTAAAATTTCCTGAAGGGAAAAAGAAAGATAAATAATTACCTAAACTCCTGGGATTCTGGTAAAGTCAGAATCTACCATTGAAATGACTGAGGTAAAAAAAAACCCACTGGCCTCCTCCAAGTCAATTTAAGAGTTTACCTGCAGAAAAATTGGGGAATTCAGTCAAGATGCTACAACATGGGGGGTGAAATAGATTTGAAGGGAGAGCTGGATCTGGTGCCGCACCTTTACATCTCCATCTCTTGAAGCTCTACTATTCACAGTCTTGATTTTGCTTTCACTGAAGGCCCCATCCCTGCGCTGCGACAGATTTCCTTTTAAAGCAAAACAAAGAGCACAGTTTTGGAGTAAGTATGTCATCGGAAGACTGTGCTGCTCTGTACACTGATCAGCATAAAGAAAATACCGTACAGATTATACTCTGTGAAGACATTCACCTCCAGGCTGAATGCCAGCCTGAGCAGAACAAGCTTGAAAAGGAGCAGCTTTGGAAGGTGATAAACCCCAGGAAATAGCGTGAAATTTCCAAATGCTTCAGAGCTATAACAAACAGCTTATGGTAATAAAGAGCTGGCAAGAGTGATCTCTGTTTGAGAAGAGCTTCTAAGACGTGGAACAAAAGAGTGTCACTTAGTATCAGTTGAAAGTCTGGCTTCATTAGTGAAGTCATTTTTCACTTGAGCTAGACACTGGCTCATTTCTGCAGGGGGAGAAGAGTGGAGGAAACATTTTTCTGTGTGAAGACAGGAGATGCACCTAGGATTGCAATTCCTATGGACCCAGATCTCCTTTCAGGAGTTCAAAGTCTTAGCAGTGGTGCTTAGATGGGGTAGATGCCTGTGCCGAGTGCGTACAGCCACTGACTCCCTGACATCTGTCCGGGTGCTGAGCCATGGGTAGGATCTATCTTGGAGGTCAAAGCAAGGTTTGATTTGGTAGCTTCTCTCCGTAGTTGGCCTGAGGTGTCTGTGGCCAGCTGGTAGGTTGCTGGACTTGTGCCTGAACGAGCAGCTAGCCTGGACCAGCCAACATCTGGGTTATTTTGGGAGACCAGAGGGGTTGAGAGGTGTCTGGTGGGTTAGAGGGAGGGAAAGGGATAGATAGTAATAGACAAACAGACTTAGAAAGGAGGCAATAGCCAGGCTGTAGGTAATGAGGGGAAAAGCTTGAAGGGAGGTCAGTGAACAAAGTGGCCTGTCCCTGGACTTCTAGAGCAAGCCCTGCCTTGTTGTACCAGATGTGCTCCCTGATAGCAGTGTTGTGGGGAACCACCAGAGGATCTTCACCTCTGGATCACTAGTCCATGTGGAAGCATGTTGCCCTTCTGCAGACCTGGCATCCCAGGTTCATCTGGAGGTAGACATGAGGGCTATTTGTGCTTCCACTTGTTGCTGCCTGTATGAGCATCTTCTGCACCGAGGACAACCATTTGCAGGGTGGGTTGATGGCAGTGGCACTGTGGCTGTTCCTGCCCTGCGCCTCTTTGCTTTGAGGGCAAAGCAGTGACCAGCTCCTGTCACAGCACAGATTAAAGGCAGAAACCCACTGTGAGCTTGCCAGCTACTGATTCTTCTAAATGCATTTAACGTGGCGATCCTGACTTGTTCTGTGGTGGGGTCACCTTGAAAAGCATTTCCTCCTGCAGGGTTCATTACCTGTGGGGCCACGTGATCCAGTTTAGGTTCATTCACTGGTGACAGATACCTAGTAGCATCCATCAGAGTCAAGCTGCTTAGCACAGAACAGCACAGTGTATAAATCTAATCTCCTGTTGCTGCCTTTCAACACCAAGCTAATTTGATTTAATACATCGTGTTACCATTTAATTGCTGATAGAAACTGAGAGGAAATGGGTAAAAACTGATACAAATGCTCCCTGGCTCTGATTCAGTTGGTCCTTGGCTTCTTCTGGATCCAAAGAGAAGTTTTGGAAAGGGGAGGTGTGTGAAGAGCCCCATCGAGAGCATGCCAGGGAGAATATACAGCCTTCACGTTACTGCGATCAGGCAGTGACAGCTTGCTGCTACACAAAGCAGGATGCTTAGCATGTTTCCCTTCAGATGTGCGTGTCTCAGGGCATCTCTCTGTGTTAGATTTCTTTCTCTTTGCTAGTTTTTACTAACTCTGAAATTGGGGGGTTTTTTAACTGTTCTTTTCTTTGGAATGATGAATAATTTAGGTGCACAAAATGTAAGAAATGCTCTTCTCTCTCCCAGACTGGCTTCAAATGTGCTGTGAAACCCCAAACCCAAAGGCTTTCTCGGGTGCAGAGTTACAGCAGTGTGGCATTGCAGGCTGTTTCTGCAAGTCTGTCTAGATAACGTGACTGCCTCAGAGTGGGCAATTACTTCATCCCCTCTCCCAGCTCCCCTTGCCCTTGAGATATTGATTTGTGACCTTGGGGCCTGGAGAGCATCATGTGCAAGCAGGAGGCATGAAAAATAGAACACTGCAGCTTGAGCTGGAGGCACGGCAGATTTCTGGTGAACTTATGGTGCCAGTGGGGTGAGTTTGTGCTTGGAGGTGAGGTGCCCAGGTATATAGGGTGCCCAGAGGGTTCATAGGTGCAAGTACCAGCGCAGTATTAGTAACACAAGAAGGAGCTATGGACACTCATGAGATGCAGGAGGGTTGGTTCACCCAGACTTGTGAATGGGCAGCAGAAAAAAGCTGGGAGTACAGGAGCCTCTGGAATGACAGACCAGGCATCTGTGGTGCTTGTACTTCTAGAGTTGGCTTGCTACTAGTTAACCCTAAAGGACCTGGAGAGGAAGTTGGAAGGGAGGAGTCTTCCCTGGGGAGTAGGGATAGAAAACAAGAGGTGATAGTTCCTGAATCTAGTACCACTGAGGACGTGTGAGTTGGGTGAGAACTACAGTCACTGTCTGAAGCTTCACTGCTTATTCATACCTGTTCATGTGAGATTACACCTGGTGGTAGTTCCATGTGGTATATGGTCGCTCCTTCCAGTTTCTGAAGGGGGGCTACAAGAAAGCTGGGATAGAGCTTTTTACGCGGGCATGTAGCGAGAGGACAAGGGGAAGGGGTTACAGACTTGAAGAGGGGAAGACATTGGGGTTGGACATGAGGAACAAATTCTTTCCTGTGAGGGTGCTGAGATGCTGGGACAGGTTGCCCAAGGTACTTGTGGTTGCCCCATCCCTGGAAGTGTTGAAGACCAGGTTGGATGGAGCCCTGAGTAACCTGATCTTGTAGAGGTGTCTCTGCCTTTGCAGTGGGGTTGGAACTAGATGATCTAGTTGCACTGGAACAGACTCCCCAGGGAGGTCGTGGAGTCTCCTTCTCTGGGGACTTTCAAGGCTCGCCTGGATGTGTTCCTCTGTGATCTGTGTTAGATAGTTTTGTCCTGCTCCGGCAGGGGGGTTGGACTCAATGATCTCTTGGGTCCCTTCCAACCCCTAACATCCTATGATCCTATGATCCTATGATCTTTAAGGTCCTTTCCAACCCTGGCCATTTTAGGATTCTGTGATTCAAGTCCTGGGGGCAAATGCTGCTCTTGGACTAGCCTAAAGTTTGTCTCTCACTGGTGTGGACTGTGCTGTGGGCTGGCTGAGGTGTGTTGCTCAGGCTTTGACCTGAAATGAGATTTAAAGATAATTTAGGATGTGAGACCTGGGCAGGGATTCCTCCAAACCTTTACCTAGTTCTGTAAGCCCCAGTTTCATCAGCAGAGCCTCTTAGAGGCTTCTGATCAGCTGCTGGGCAAGTCCAAGGCTATCATCAATGCTTGGTACTCTGCAGTCTATCATGTAAGGCCAGGCAGCACCTTCAAGAGCGGGCAAAGACATGCCTGCTCAGCTCACAGCAGCATGTTTTTTATACACAGCACAATGCTTTGTTTCAGAATCATGCCATGATGGAGAAGCAGCATACATACATAGCAGTTAGAGCATCTCCCAAGACATGAGAGTCGTTGCCTTAAATGCTTTCTTTAAGTTGGCTGCTCAAAGTGCAGGATTTTGAGGGTTATGAAGATGTATCTACTCATCTGCATTTAATTCCCTTTTCTTCTTAAGATCTGATTGAGAGGGAAAAAAAGCTTATTTTTGCTAGAATTTGTAAATTTCTTGGTATTTGGTTATGAATTTCCTGTCCTCGATTAGACCTTAGGACTGTCTAATCACTATGAGGGTACTGAGGCATTGAAATAGGTTACCCAGGGAGGCTGTGGCCTCTCTGTCCCTGGAAGTGTTTTTAGGGCCAGATTAGATGGGGCTCTGAGCAACCTGGTCTGGTGAGAGGTGTCTCTGTCCATGGCAGGAGGTTGGAAGTAGATGATCTCTGAGGTCTCTTCCAACCTGATGAGCACAGGAGGACTGCAGGTGACTGAATTTATCCTTCCCTGGTCCAGCTTTGCTTTCTGAGTAATGGCATTACTCAAATTGTCAGGTTGTCTGTAGCTCTGAGCACCATCAGCATAACTCAGGCACTGGTCCATTCACTGTCCTGTGTGTTGGACTGTGCCCCTTCCCAGTTACCCAATGTGCTCAAAACAATTTGCTGCCTTCCCTCCCCCTCTCTCCTTTAAAGCATTTGGAACACCTCTTGCATTTTTGTCCTCATTCTTGCCTTTCACCCCAGTTCCTGGGTGGATACTATGTGCTATACTTGATACAGCCTGAGCTATAAATATGAAGCCGTTTGTTGGAAAGCGGAATTAACAGGCCAGATTTTCCAACATGCTTCTAAATCTGTGCCCAGCCACCTCAGAGCGCACACGGCCTCGTTTCCTGAGGTGCTGAATCTCGTTATCCTTGATGTCAATGGGTATTTGTGATGCTCAGAGCTCCTGGAAATCAGGTCACTTTTATATTTGGGTCCTGAGCACGGATGGGAGAGCCTGATCATCACTGTGTTATCAATGGAGAGATTAAATCGTGGAAAGGTTGGGATCCTGCCCCTTATCTAGCAGCAGAATGAAGTGGGGATTTGAGAGAAGGCAGCTCCTTCTGTCTGTGAGGAATAATACAAGATTCTAAGTGAATAGCCATAGGCTCACTTACATCCCTGTGGTGGAACACTACAAGTTCTTGAATTAACATTCCTCATTTTACTCTGGCTTTCATGAGGTGTGGATGTAGGCATTTATCACACACTGGAACCACTACCATGGCCTGAACGCTGCCAAAAGGACCCACTGCAGGAGTGCTGCTGGTGACTTATGGCTGGAAGTTAACTGCAGGACTTTGTCTCTTTGCAATTATCCTAACACTGTGCCAGCTCCCTTCCTGTAGAGTCATTAGGAGTGTTTATGTCCGTGGGGCTACAACAGGGAGACTGAGAAATTTTTTCTGAGGGAGATAAAACCTGGAAAACTACTTCTGTGAGTATGTCCTGACAGCAATTGGGTTAGTCGTAGATGAAATAAGGTTAGATCTGAGTGTGTAAAACCAAGTTACCACATGGCAGAGCACAACTAGAAATGCCTGCGGATAGTTTTTCTGGTCTGTGGTTTTTGACGTGGGAGGTGCAGAATATCCCATGAATTGATGCTTGAGCATTGAGGTAAAACAATCAAAATACAGCTATTAACTGTTACTTTTCCCAGCAGTAAGTTTCTTTCTTTACCAGAGGGGAGGCATCCACTAATGCCCTCCAAAGGTGGTGCCTTTTCTTCAGCTGTGCTGTGGACTCAGCACATGGTGCTAAGACCCACGGAATGTGTTGATTATCAGCTCTGCAGCCTGCCTGAGCCGTCACACTTACGAGGCTGCTGACCCTGAAAAGCGTTGGTGTAGTGGGTTGAAACTAAAAGTGCTTTGCTCCCGGGTTTCAGCACCAATTTTGTGGTGGGTTCAAGACCACAATTTAAGATAAAAGAAAGGAAAGCAAAGCAGTGAGGTCTCAATGGCATCTAGGATAAATTTGCCAGACAATGGATGGCTTAGGGAAACTGCAGAAAGGTTTATTAACACTATATATATATATATATATGTATATATATAAAACTACATACAGAATGGAAGAAAAGGTTACACAAGTCAGTGCACACAAACTAGCAACTGTGTCACAAGTGCTATCACACAATCTGAGAAAAATGCAATGGGAGATCACTATTGTTTGGGCCTTGGTTCTTCTTTCAGTTTAGAGACCTGGGAAAGAGAGCATGTCAGTCTGGGATGGCCTGAGTTTCTCAGCGCCCACACCTGCATCCCTCAGTGCAGCACACATGCATCTCAATGCTTTCGGGATGGCCTGACTTTTTCAGCACCCACACCTGCATCCCTGCATCCCTCAGTGCAGCGGCAAACAAAGATCCCAGTCTCTGTCTTTCAGATCCGAGGTTTAAGGATTCTCAAGTCCTTCTGCTTTCTTCAGCTAAGCACGAAGAAGCTCTCCCCCAAAACTTAAGCGCTGCCAGTCTTTTCTCAGCAGCAGAAATGACAAACAGCCTCTCTTCCTGCTGATCAGTCTCTCCAAAATCGTGGCGGCAAGCCGCGTGGCCCCAGCCACGTGCGGGATCTAAGATGGAGGCCGACCGCATGGCTGCATCAGCAGGGCCGCACCCCCCCACACTCCACACGTGGCCAAGAGGGTCTTCCAAAGATATTCTCCTCTCTCTCTCCTGTCTCAGCTCCAGGAGGAAGAGGAGTACCCCAGGTCACCATGATGCTGAAGGCTGTCCATGGTGGGGGGTTCGTGATGGCAGATCTGCACCAGTCTTACTTCTCCGGTCCGGGCACGGTGTGGTGGCGGCAGCGGCGGCACCGCGCTGCCGCAGCCGGTGTAGGGAGAGGGCTGCTTTGAGTCTGGGGCACGGCGGTGTCCGTGGCTTCTCCAGTCCGGGGCCGTGGTGCGGGGTGCAGCAAAGCCGCTATGCAGCGGCGGTGGGACCGTGCACGCGTGGCAAGTTGCGGCTGAGGTCGCTTCTGGACTGCACGGCGGCAGGTGCGCGCCGGCGGTGGGGTCAGACCAGGGCCGAGGCTGGTTCGAAAGTCATGGGAGGTTGCGGCTGCTTCAGGAGCCACAGTCCTCTTGGAGCTGTGGTCCCCTCAGAGCCACGGTTCTCACCTCCCCCTCACTGCCCTGGGAACGGGCAGTCGGGGGAGGATGGGTGGTCCCCTCGGGGTCACACCCTCCCAAACAGAATGAACAAAGTGCGTGCTCTGGTTTTTATAGGCTGACCTAGCCAGGCCCTTCCAGGGCAGGTCCCAGGACAGACCCTTCCGGGGAAGGTTCCTGGGACAGTGTAACCTTGGGGTAGGTCCCCCAGGACAGGCCCTGCCGGGGAAGGTTCCAGGACAGTGTCACCTCCCCCAGTACAGGTAACTGAGGGAAGGGTTCCTCTTGAAAGTAATACAACTCTGGGCAGCCTGTTCGAGGGCTCTGGCACACTCATAGTAAAGAAGATTCTCCTCGTGTGGAGGTGGAACTTTCTATGCTCAAGTTTATTGCCATTATTTATTATTCTGTTACTAGGCAGCACCAAAAAGAGGCTGGCCCCTTCCTCTTGACACCCCCCTCCCCTCAGATATTTATAGACTTTAATAAGGTCCCCTCTCAGCCTTCTCTTCTCTGGACTAAACAGCCCCAGTACCTTGGTCTTTCTTCATTTGTTCTACTGAAGTCTTATGTGGCGTCTTATGTTGTTCCCAGGTAAGTTGGGAAAACAGAGTTCTGCAAATGGCAGAAGTAGTGCAGCCATGGTTTTTGGTTGGTAATTCACTTTGTGCTTTATTGAAAACCCCCAAGTATTATTTACCTGCAAGCAGAGTAAGAAGGAGCTGGTTCCATAGATGCTTGTTGACATTGCAAAGAGAGATAGTTGCTTCTCTTGCCACCAGGAAAATAGTTTTGGACTTCTGACTGTGTGTTTGGCAGCTGATTAGCACAGCTTTTGTAATTAAATGGAGCCTCTGGTTAGGAAGGCACAGGTAGAAGATGATAATAGCAGCAGAGGATGCGGTTGCCTAATTTATCATTTCTACAGCTATGTAACCCAGGGCTCTGCTCTATGAAACCAAAACAAGCAGAAAGTATGAACCAGTAACAAGCAGAAAGATGTTTGCATGCATAACATCCAAAAGAGTGTTTCTTTATTTGCTCAAGAGCCTCCATCTGTCTCCAAAGCCTCTGCTGTGCTCGTACACCAAGACGAGTACCTGGCATCCTGCTCCACTGCCCGGAGCTGTGCTGGAGGAGCAGCAGCTGCTTCAGCCCATGTTTCCCATGCCCAACACAGCTATTCTTTCTTTCAGAAGAGTTAACTAAGCAAGGTGAGATTGCATGAAGAGGAGGTTAAAGCTGAGTTTGACTTATGTGACTTCTGGAAAGTTTTTCTTGGAGAACTGGTCTCCTGTCACTGTCGCAGCAACAGTGGTTTCATGCTTGCTCACAATCAGGCATCCTTCTCTCTCCTCACTGCCTCCTTGCTTCTCCCTGGCTGCTGCCCTTTGCCTTTATCTCTGTGGTGATCTTTTCAGTCCTCTGCATGCCCAGCACCTTCCTGGAGCTGCCTCCTGTCCTTCATCTCAGAGCTGACCTCATGCCATGCTGCTTCATCTATTGCCAGCCCCCTCCTGCTGCGTCCTTATGGGGTTCTTCTTGCACCTGGTCTAGTGGGGAGCCTGAAGTTCAGTAGCTTGTTCTTCACCAGCAACACTTGGCTGTCATCTACAGCAGAAGCCAAGCCTCAGGGCTGCTGGCTCTGCTGGGTTTGAACCCCATTCCTGGTCTTTGTTGTATGACAGGCAGGGCGTCTGTGTGAGCCAGCACCTCCCTCCATCCTGGCTGCTGGTGGGAGACATGCTGTGTCTCTCCAGCAATGGCAGGGAACAGTGGGCTGGGCTGCTGTCCTTGCACGCCAACCACTTTCACAGTGCTGCAGTGACAGAGCATAGACCTTACACGTGTGTGTGTGTATCTGTGGCTGTACACATATACTCTATTTATAGATGCACAATGGCATGGGCATGCTCATAGGCTAAAGAAAATGAGGCCAGAACTGTCTGAAAGGAGGTTGTAGAGAGGTGGGAGTCAGTCTCTTCTCCCACGTCACTAGTGATAGAGCAAGAGGAAACAACCTTGAGCTGCACTGGGGTATGTTTAGATTGAGCATGAGGAAAAATTTCTTCCCTGACAGAGTGGTCAGGGATTGGAACAGGCTGCCCAGGACGCGATGGAGTTGCTGTCCCTGGAGGGGTTCAGAAAACATAAATGTGGCCCTGGGGGACAGAGTTTGATGGGCAGGGTGGGGCTGAGTTGATGATCGGACTGGATGACCTTGTATATCTCTTCCAATCTCAATGATTCCATGATTAGCTGGAGCACTGTTCCAGATCGTTTTAAAGATGAACCAGCTAATGTGCATAACCTCCCTGTCTCAGGTGGGCTGTCCTGTGCCTCTCTTCTCTTTCATTTTTCTTATTGCTTTTGGCATTCAGGAGATTAATCTTAAACACCCTGAATCCTACACCGGGAAGAGCAAAAGGACAGGGAAATAGAACTAAAAAAAAAAGGAGAGATAAAAGAACAAGAGTATTGAACCCCTCTGTGACCTCTTTTTGAAGTAATTAGTTGAGTTAATGCTGAATTTTTCTTTGGTTATAAACCTCAGGAGATAGATGAAGAAATTCTCTGAAATAGGTTCGTCAAAGCAGGGAAGGCCACCCTGGAGTAGCCTAACGCAGAATAAAACTGGTTCAAAATTCCATTTGTGGGGCAATCTGTGAAGGAAATGCTGCTGTTCAGGAGAGGGTATGGGGTGAAAGAGGTCAGGCCAGCTCTGTGTCTAACATAGTTCAAGTGATATGAGGGATGTGCAGTTCCCCAGGGTAAGTTCGCTACACACTTGACATCATTAGAGCAGTTTGTGTGCCCATAAATGCAGATCTGAAGCTCTGGGTAAGCCACAGTGGCGCAGGAGCCTGCAAGCTCAAGACATATAGAGGGTGACGTGGAAATCTGCTTTTCCTTTCTTTTTTAATTCTTCAGCCTCTTGAAGTTTTGATGGAGAGGAAAAAACCGCTCTTAGTCTGCCTGAGCTCTCCCCAGACACTAAGTTTGTACTAAGCTCTTGCAGAGTGACGCCTACAGGCACTTTGTGTGTACAAAGAACTAATGTGAAGTTTGCTTGCTGTCAGGAAGCATCTGTAAGAAGCAGAAGACTGTGCTCTGCCAGCATCTCTGCATCTTTACACTGAATTGCCATTATCCCTGGAATGCTGCTCCTGAAAGACCCTTTCTGATATATCCCAACATCCAGCTGCAAAAGGCCCCATGGAGAAGTCAGTGCTATCAGTACTGCTGCAGCTACAGGGTGACTGCTTCGCCATCACCCTGCACAGCCAAGGGAAGCACACCACACCTAGCAGGGGGCTTTTTCCATGACCTTACTGGATTTGTTCATGCTTAGCCTAATGTTTGGGAAGCTCCCCACAAAGCTCCTTAACGGTCTACCGCTGCTGAGAAGGCTGGATTCCTCTCAAGTTTACATGTCCTTACTGATGCCCTCATGCCTGGTTTTGGACTTTTGCACTTTTAATCTCTCAAAGTAATCTGTTTAGACACAGCCTTTTTTTCTAGTGCCAGTTTGCAGAGGTCCAAGCTGCTGTCCAGGCTTGAGGCTGAGCCCAGGAGAGCTAGTGGCATGTGCAAGGGAGGTAAGCCTGGAGCACCAGTGAATGCCAGCAAATGCATCCAGTTTCTGAGAGGCTAAGGCCAGTGGGAGGCTGGTGCATGCTTTATGTTGTCCACATAGCACCAGGAACCTTGTGGTGCAAGTTTAGGAACCAGGATTAATCACGGTTCCGATGTTCCCTGGACAGCACTTACTGGGAGAAGATCTTTTCTATGCTGGTGCAGGGGCAGGATGTGTTGCCTGGTCATAAATGCTGGAAACCTGCTGTTTGGGTCTGATTTGTTGCATGCTTGGGCAGAATGGTGCAAGAAGGTCATTGGTGGGGGTGAGGTGGGGTTGGAAGAGGTCTAAAACAACCTCATCTTTGCATAAGGTGGATTCCAGGAGCTGAAAGATCTGGAAAATCTGGGCAATGCCTTCTCAGGTATTTAAAGATTGGAAAAGATCTTCAAGATCATAAATTCCAGGCCACTCGACAACCCCTAACCACTAAACCATCTCCTGAAACGAATATTCTACCTGTTTGTTGAATCCCACCAGGGACAGTGCCTCCCCCAGCTCCCTGGGCAGCCTATTTCAAGGCCTCTCCACTCCTTCTGGGAGAAGATTTTCCTGAGAGCCAGTCTGAACCTCGCCTGGCGCAACCTGAGCACAT
Organism: Rhinopomastus cyanomelas; assembly: GCA_013400115.1. NCBI lineage: Eukaryota > Metazoa > Chordata > Aves > Bucerotiformes > Rhinopomastidae > Rhinopomastus > Rhinopomastus cyanomelas. The sequence goes on from VXBP01002396.1 coordinate 387,353, forward strand.
TTCCTCTTGTTCTACCACTAGTGCCTAGGGAGAAGAGGCCAACACTTGCCTCACTCCAACATTCCTCAAAGTAGTTGTAGAGAGCAGTGAGGTCTCCCCTCAGGTTCCTCTTCTGTCGGGGTGTTAGAAATAAGCTTCTGAGTGGGTTGCTGTGTCTCACAGGCTGTTCTCCCTACTGCAAGCCTCTCAGACTGTGTGCTGGACCTGCTGTGACTGGACTCACCAGTTCCTACCAACTAAAGAGCCATACTGGCGTACAGTTATTGTAAGCAGGGGGTTACCTTGGTCTTGAAGGTGCCACTAGCCAGCAAGGGAGGTAAAGGAATGTGTGGGTGACAGATTAATTGTTTTTGGGACTGAGTGCTGATAGCAGTGTGCCTTCCCTAACGACAAGATGGGCTCTCCAATAACTTAATAGAATCCTGCAGCAAGCTCCGATTTACCTCTGACAAGTAAAACCAGCACCAGATCAATAGTGTGCTCTGTTGCAGTAAATGGGTTTGATTTTAAGTATTGAGCAAGAATGTATTTCAGATTAAGGACTGTTTTTTTAAACGATAGAGCACACTGGTCTTTCAAACAAAGAGATCCTGCAAAGCCTTGCATGTGGAGTCCGTGAACTGGAAGGCAGGATAGGTCTCAGTGGTACCCTTGATTTGGGGCAATTTGACTGTTGAACCACTTTGTCCTGAAACACCAGTCAGTTCTGTAAGAGGAATGACAGCCCAAGGAGAGCGTTCATAAAACAGCTCCCATTTCCACCAGATAGAGCAGGTTGCCATGCGACTGGGCTCTAGGATGTGGTGGTGTAGTTGTTAGTCTGCTTCTGTGGCCCACAGTGGGGATGTGTGGGGAGGATGAACTGTCAAAGCATGCCTGAAAGAGGTATGTTGTGTGTGGGCCTGCCAGTTCGTGACTGCGAAAGGTAGCCATAAAACCATGTTACTGAAAGGGTGTCATGAGCCTACAGAAGTGCAAAGCTGTTCTCTCTAGGAAGAGCCTGTTTCACTTGTACTAACCCTTTTCTGATGCTTACACACTCATCTTCTTCTACATGCCAAGACCAGCGCCCATGTCCTTCTTTGTGTGAGGGAAGCCCATCCCCAGTTGTGAGACGATGGCTGGGTCCTGCCACCACTTGTCACACTGAGCACGGTCCCATGGGACAGTCCTGGGACTGGAGTAACTGATCTAGTGAGTATTAGAAACCAGACTGCTATGGTGACTACACAGTTTCTACTTTTTCATTGTGTCAGATCTGTTTAATCCTTCCTTAATCCCCTAATGCTGCTCAGCAGACTCTTCCATGTGTTATCTCCATTGTCTTACTAATGAGATGTGGCACGTAACACAGATTTACACTGAAAGGTATTAGGGGGATTATATGAAGATTAGACAAGAAGTACCCACGAAAGGAAGGAGATTTAGAATTATAGAATCATAGAATGATTACGGATTGGAAGGGACCTCGAAAGATCATCTAGTCCAATCCCCCTGACACAGCAGGATCACCTAGACCAATTCGCACAGGAACACATCCAGGCAGGTCTTGAACATCTCCTCTGAAGGAGACTCCACAACCACCCTGGGCAACATGTTCCAGTGCTCTGTCACCNCTCTTCAACACTACTCTCCAACAGCTCAGTCCGCAGCTTATACTGGTACCTGGGGTTGTTCTTGCCCAGATGCAAGACTCTACACTTACCCTTGTTATAGCTCATTAAATTTTTCTCAGCCCAGCTCTCCAGCCTGTCCAGATCTCGCTGAATGGCAGCACAGTCTGCAGGGGTGTTGGCAACACTACCCAGCTTTGTGCCATCAGCAAACTTTCTGACAGTGCATGCCAATCCCTCATCCAAGTCATCAATTAATAGTGCAAGAATTTTATGTATTTAATTATTTTTACAAAGAATTTGTTGAAAATTTCAACTAAAATGTCAAAAAGTTGTTGCTGTTCAGAAGAGTTCTCATGAATTTCAGCACTGGTTATTTTTCAGATTAGTTAGTACTAGTGAGATTTGTGAGCTGGCAGGAGGGAGTTGTTGATTTTTAAATGTGGTCCCAAATTCCTGGGGGGGGGGGAAAGGAAGGGGGGATTGTGTAATGGAATCTATCTTCTGCTGGACCAGAACACATGAGCATCCTCTGTGGTTCAATTGCTAATGGGTGCAGATGAGCTTGGACATAGCAGAGATCGCTGATGTCAGAGGAGCTCTGTGGGTGCTAGAAGGTGTTTTATGCTGAGTCTTTACAACTAACTGCTAACTCCAAGGGCTAGCTGTGGTGGAGAAAGGCTCAATGTCTTGTAGCTGAGGTCTTGGGCTGTCATTTCGTAATCAGTAAATAAACATAGCTGGAGTTTTGTAGGCATGAAGCCACCCTGATGCTACACTTCAATGGAAAACAAAAATGCTTTTAGATGAAAGAGCAGAAACAAAGGGGTGGGAGATGTTTGGACTGTTGAAACTACTGGAAGTTAATCTTATCCTAGGGACTTAAACCAGAGTCACGCGTTGAATCAGGACTTGGTCACTTTGTTCTTCATCTAAAGCTACAACACTGTGTTCAACATCAGCTTTTAAAGCCAAGCTGGGACATGGAGTGGCTCATTCATCTTCCTTCCCTGTGAAGCCCTGATGCTCTGCTGTAGGAGTCTTTCACATCTGCCTGAGGAATCTTCTAAAATCCAGTGTGTGATACTAGTGAGTATCAAACTATTTTGATGTAGAGATCTAAATCCCTTCCAAAGCAGACACAGCAGCCCAAACAATAAGCTGTTTGCTGGCAGCAGGTTTGCTTTTTCTTCTAACGTTTTGTGCCTATCCTTAGCAGTGATCCTGAGCTGCCTGTGGTGGTGTTCAGGTTGGAGAACACCTTTTACAATCATCTGGATGCTTATTTGGGAATTTTGCAGAGCATCCTACTTCTGACACCCATTCTGAGCTCACCCTAGTTTTTATTGTTAGCTAATAATAGCTACCGGGTTATTATTAGTTCCTTTTTAATATGAGCACCTTTTTATTATTAGCTCAGCATTGCTTGATGAATGTAGGTTGAGTGAGTGAATGGGACAAGCTAAATAAAGTGCCGAGTCTTTACTCTCAGGAAGGCCTAAGTACTGAGATGAAATCACATTGAAGCACGGGTGTTTGTGGCTATGTTAAGCACTTTCTGGAGATATTCCTTCACTGAGAGGTAACATTATTTTTCACAATCATTTCATGTGAGAAAGTGGATTTAGTGTGTCTTTGTGCATTGGGGTAGTCAGCTCTGCTTCCCACATGCAGCACTGAAAGCCCTCCTGCAGTGGGAATTCTCTACCTGGCATCACCTCATTTAGTGGTTCAGTGTTCTCCTTGTTTAGTAGTTGGCCCAACGAACTATGTGGTAATGCAATGTAAGTCTCTTGCTCCTGGCTGTGCGTAATTAGACTTGTTTTTTGTGCAGGAGCCTTCTGTGCACGTGAAGACTTCTTCGTTTGACCTCAGTTCTTTCCATTTTCACAGACACGCTGTGGAGGGGATTTTTTACACCTCTGATCACTCTGGCCCTTTTCAAGATCTGGCCTCAAAAGCTCTGTGAATTCTGCACCCAGAATTTAAAATTAGAGAGGTTGTGAAATGCTGTGCAGCTCCACTAACATGACAACAAACATGATCTCATGCTGTAGTTTGTTCTAAAAACTGGTTAAGTTTCTTCTCTAGGGGTTGAAGTGGTGGGTGCTGCAAGCTCTTACCCCTGTTGCAGAACCTGCCTAGACAGGAAGAGACTGGTGGCTACAGTTTTGAGACTGGCTGGCCCTGGATTTCTACCCTGCTAGGCATTTCTAATCAGAGTATTGGAAAAAAGCCCTAAAACATCCAATTAATTGCTGGATACCCCAAAAAGGAGCAACAGGACAAGAGGAAATGTGGTAAAGTTGTGCTGGGGGAGGTTCAGATTGGATCTTAAGAAAAACTGCTTCCTGGAAAGAGTGGGGAGGCCCTGGAACAGGCTGCCCAGGGAGAGGCTGGAGGGACCATCCCTGGAGGGGTTCAACAAATGCGCAGACTTGGTGTTTCAGGAGATGGGTTAGTGGTTGAGGGTTGAAGGGCAGTCAATTGGACTTGATGATCTTGAAGGTCTTTTCCACCCTTGATGATTCCATGATTCTGTCAAATATGAGAAGTGATTTGCTGCCTCACTGACCATACTCTGTAGTCATGATGACAAACACAAAATGGAACTTCTCTCAGCTCAAATGCTCTTTTGTGGTAGAGAAGAGGCACTTCATAACTTAAGAACCAGAAAGTGGAAGCATCTTATTTCACTTGTGGCAGCTTTGTTAATAAAACATTGGGAAAGCAAATAATTATCTGACATGCAATTACTTCTGAGCTGTTTTCCTTAGGAAGGAGAAGCCAATATAAGTGTTGGGCACTTGATTTTATCACTCTGTCGGCAAAGTCTGTATTGGATGTTTGAAATTGATACTTGTTTTATTCTTCATTGTTGATCAGGCTGTGCATCGCTTGTCTGCTTGTGCTTTATTGCCAGGCAGTTTTGGAGAGGCCAGACTGCAGAAGGAACCTTTTTCCTAGTCTCTTTGCTTTGGAAGGAGTTTGAGATTCAGGTGACTTTTGATGGGGGATGCCCAAACTTGGAAGTTTTTCCAGATCATGGTGTGATCATACCTCTAGCAGCAGGAACGGACTCGATGATCTCCAGCCGTCCCATCCAACTTCTACCATTCTTTGATCCTGTTGCTTTACCTTTTTGCCAGTACTGCTTCTCAAATCATAGAGCCATAGAGTCATCAAGGTTGGAAAAGACCTTGAAGATCATAGAGTTCAACCCTTCTCAAGCATGTAGGTTGTACTGTGAGGCATCTGGTGAGCTCTGATTTCTCAAACAAGGTCTGTACATGCTACAGATGAGAGGTCTGAGTGTTCCCTTTGAAGTTCTTCGTCTTCACCATGTCTGGCTGTTGCCCCTAACCTGAAGTTTATGATGGAACTCTCAACACATTTATGTTGTTGATTCAGGATTGGAATCCATTTTACCTGGCAGAGGGGCTGAAATAAAGTTCCTTTTGAATCCTTTTTCTTACGGATTCTTCTCTAAATATCAGTGAATTTCTAATATCGAAGGTAACTTTTAGTATTTTTGTCAGCCTGAAATCTGTCTCTTGCTTCATGTAATGTCAAAATATTGAAGAGACATGGAAGTTGGTAAATGTGAGGTTTCCGTGGAGTGATGAATAACTTTCATTAGAACTGAAGAACAGCTCTCCATGCTCACAATTAATTTCTTTCTCATATCTTTAACTGTATTAGAAGTTTAATCTGTCTGTCTATGTGACATTTTCATGTTACAACAGAATAAAAAAACCTGAGATGCTGTACTGCCAGCTCTGGAGAATTTAATGTGAATCTCCTCATCATGGCGGGTGGGGAGTTTGTTTTTCAAATGTTGCGTGATTAAGGAAAATCTGAGGCTTATTTTAATTGAAATTTTAATCCCTGTGCTTCTCAGGGAGGCATTAGTTGTCGCATCTATAAAATCTCATCGCTAATAAAAAGCTTTCCAAATGTGCTGCTGCAGATGTTGGCACTTTCAAGGTGAGGACTTCTGTGAGTGGGGGTGATACTGATATGAGGGAATCATCAGGTACTACCATTGTGATTGTGTGGAACATACTACCCACTCGGTAGCTGTAAAATTCTTACGAGCTTTTCAGGTACCTGCAGGGTCTGGCCTCTGGTAGCCAGGACACAATGGGTTGTCAGTAATCTGAGTGTTTTTGAACTGGTTTTGCGGGCTGGCAGCGGGGTTTAGCTGGCAGCTGGTGAAGAGCAGCTCCTTGAGGTCCAATGGGACAGAGTGCATGGAAAAAGCCTTTTGGCAGCAGGGAGAAGCTTTCCTGTCCTGGATGACAACGGATTTTGACTGCATATCTTCATAGCATCTTTGAGTGGATGTTTGGCTGGTGCTATTCATCTTATTTCTGGTAAATGACAGCTTGGGAAACCTAAAAATAGACCACATTGCATTTTTCTGTTAGAAAAACAGGGTGGGTGTTAAAGAGTGAATTCCTGGGCTCATTTACGAAAAATAGCAGCCCATGCTAACTGAACTAGAGACCAGTGTGTAAACATCCGGCACCCAAGAGGATTAATACCTCTTTGGATAGAGTTAGTATTTCTTGATGTTATCAAGTGAGATTTTAGCAGCAGTGAGTGCTCTGCTTCTTGCTATTTGTAGAATATCAGAAAATCCATATCAAGTTCAATTTCTGATTCAGTGAGCAAAAAGCGTGAGACTTGAGTGCAATTTGAGCATTCTCAAATCAGTCATACTTGTCTGTTTGTCAGAAGCCAAGCGATGGCTGAGAGTGTTGGCTCCTAGGCAGGATGACTTGCCTAGGTCCAGCTTTTTGGAGAGAACATCTGGAGAAGACATGCAGGAACTAAGAAGTGATAGGACAAGAGGAGATGGCCTCAAGTTGCATCTGGGGAAGTTTAGGTTGGCCATGAGGAAAAATTTCTCCCTGATAAATGGTTATCAGGCTGTGGAACAGGCTGCCCAGGGAGAGGTTTGAATTGCTATCCCTGGATGTCTTTAAGAGAGTTGTGGAGACCTGGAGATCAAGGACAGGGCTTAGTGGTGGCCTTGAGACAGTTGGGTTGAAATTGATGCTCTTGAAGGTCTTTACCAATATAAACGATTCTATGACTCTCTGAACTCTCCCATTTCTGATGTGGTGATTTGTGTGCCATCCATCAGTAAGGTGATGGAGAACACCACTTCTTTGAACAAGTGAGTTTAAAGCATTTATGTAGTGCAAGTTGGAGCAGCTCTGCTTCCCCTACAGATGCATGAATCCTGCACTACCTGAATACAGGCTTGTGGATGTTGGCTGATTTCACTTGAAATGATTAATTGCTGTTTTTTACTGAAAGAGTAGTTAAGGATTGGAACAGGTTGCCCAGAGAAGGGGTTGAGTTAAACACATCCTTGGATGTGTTTAACTATCATTTAGATGTGGTGTTTAGAGATCTGGACTAGAGATGAAATTCGTACAGTAGGGCTGTTGGTTGGACTTGATGTTCTCAAGGGTCTTTTCCAATCTGAATGATCCTATGATTTAGTCTTGTAGCCACTGTTGCTCCTGCAGACAGCACGGAGGGCACTGTGCACGTTCATGTCTGCACCACATGATGTGCAAGCACGTACTGATGAGGCTGAAGGACCATGACCTGCCTGGCAGGTGTTAATGGGTTGCTTAGCAGAACAGGGCTGCTATTCTGGATCACTGAACAGGGGTGTTCAACAGTATTTAAATCCAGTGAGAGTTAAGACAGAGTAAGGAATTCAAGATTTGGTTCTTCAAAATCCATATAGTGTGACTGGGCACAGCTCTTTTTTTTAGTTCTTTTACAGCTCTTTCTTTTGAGAGCCTTTGGAGTTGTTTTGGATTGAGTTCGTTATTTGAATCCAGTGACATTTGCTTTATGCTTCTGATTTTGCCAGAAGCAAGGTAGAAGTTCAAACTAAAGCCTTGGCTTCACTGTGCATAAAAATCTCTGTTGTAGGATATGTCGGTTTCAATCTTAGCCTGACTGTCTCATCTGCATCTTGTGTCTAGTTTATATTCCAGCAGCATAAAATGAATTTGATAATGGCCTTTTAGCTTGTCATCTTAAAACACATGCTCAGCCTGGAAGATGCCAATAAAAGGCATCTTTATGAGAGTCCTATAGTCTAGTGATTGGGAACAGACTGGCCTGTGAGGTTGGGGGACAGAGGCAAAATGAGTTTCATACAGATCTTGTAACTAGTGGTGTCCAAAACAGGCACAGGCTGCAATTTGGATCTGAACACTGTCCCAAAATCAATCAGAGTCAAAGAAAGTCCTTTTGTGTAACTTCTGCAGTTAACCTCTTTACAGTGCTAATCACAAAGCAACTGAAGAGGCTCACCAGAGAGGTTGTGGAGTCTCATTTTCTGGAGATATTTAAACTGACCTGGATGCATGCCTGAACAATGTGCTTTAGGCAGTCCTGTTTTGTCCAAGGGGTTGGACTCAATCATCTCTTGAGGCCTCTTCCAATTCAAATGACTCTGAGCTTCTATGTCTCTAGCAGCCCTGATGAAGGTGTCTAAAAGGCAGGTGACCAAGTGTGACCGTCACCTCACTGCCATCAGAGTCAGTGTGAAGACGTCGGTATCTTCAGAGAGTTGCTCATCTCAGTTTAAAGCAGACATCTGAGAGAAACCAGGCAAGTTGTCTTCTTGCATTACCAGTTGCCCACTACTCACCTGAAAAAGACTTTTATATGACTGGCTCAGGCTTTGGTGTCCAGAGTCAAGTGAGGTGATTCCCATAGTTAATGTGAAAATTCAATACAGTTCTTTTCTTTTAGCTGAGGTGAATCTGTCTCATGGGGGCCACAGTTTTCTCTGGATCATACATTCTGTCACTTGTTTTTTGGATTATAACAATATTGTAGATTTTGTTACTAGTTGCTCCCCAAAGGCATAAAAAACTACCTCAAACAGAACCTGACATTAGATCATCAATTAGGACTATAGATACCATAACCAACTAGTCACAGGAGATAGTGTCCTATCCTTTGTGGGGAACTTACCTATGTCTCAGCACAAGGTAAAACTCTGGATGATTTTTCTCTCTCTTGCCAGTTTTATCAGCAGAATCTGAGAACATCTGTGGGATTTGTTGCATCCAAGCAGGTTTGGTTGGATGTCACCCATCTGTGTGGGGATGACACTTGGGGTAAACCCGTGGTTGCCTGGAGCTCATCTACACCTTTTGATGCTGGTTGCAACTGCAGTGAAAAAGAGTGAGCAGCCTTTACCTTTGCAGTAGGTCTCTTGAATATGTACAACCACCACCCACTGCAACCAGAGATGCTGTAAGCCAGGAGAACAGTGTATGTTTTGACGGCACAGTGTGGAGTGCTCGTTGGGCGATGTGATTCAGCACTTGCTAATTCTGACTCCGCTTCCAGTGTTGGTTTGCTCTCTGGTTAGTGAGTCAGCAAACTCGCAGCATCCCCATGCTTTCATCTGGATTAATATTTCCTGAGCCAGGACACAGAGACTGCTGCAGGCAGTGTGCCCTGTGCCTGCACAAGGAGAGCAGTTGGAAGCAAGTCTAGATACAGTTCAGAGGTCACTGACCTCAACAACTCCTGGCTGAGGATAAGGAGTGTGTCCTGAGACTTGCCTTTTGCAACAATGATTTTTTACAATAAAACCAGTACAAGGAAACAGGTATTTTGTCTGGCTCAAGAGCTTTGGTTGGTATCTTAGCAGTGTTTGCTGTAACGAGAACAGAAGTGGAGGTCGTGAGCCCGCAGCTCATGCATGCTGGATAATTTGCACTGCTGTAACTCATACTGTATGTTTCTATGCCAAACAGGGACTCCCTGAGTGAAAACACTTGGATATGGAGACTGGTTATATGGAACATTGGGTTTTGTTGATTCCAGGCTGCTGACCTTCCACACTACAAATAAAAAAGTTTAATGTGTTGCAGGACTCAGGCTGCTCCAGCGGAAGTTTAGGTTGGACATGAGTAAAACCTTCTTCCTGGAAAAGGGTCCTCAGGCCTTGGAACAAGCTGCCCAGGGAGGGGATTGAATCACCATCCCTGGATGTGTTTCACAGTTGTGGAGATTAGGGGCAGGGTTTAGCAGTGGCCTTGGCACAGCTGGGTTAGGGGTTGGACTTGATCATGAAGGTCATTTCCAACCTAAATGATTCTGTGATTCTAACTCAAGACAAGCAGCAACATATGAATAAACGTTCTGAAGGTACCCAGAAACTAGCTTATTGTTGAATTTTGGGAGGAGAATCCTGTTTTCCCATATCAGTGCCTCCCATCAATGTGACTTGTCAGTTTTGCGTTAGTGCTTGGACTTGATAACATCAAACGTCTTTTCTAGCCTAGACAGTTCTGTCATTTGGACATCACATTCTACTTGTGTCTGGATTTGTGTCTAATGTACCTCAGGAGAGAGAGCTTACTTCTCTTACTTCCCCTCCATATTATTTTATTCTTAAGCACACCTAGAGTGGAGATAAGGGAGTACGTAAAGAGGGTCAGGGGACCTATGTGAATAGCATCATACAGATATACAGCCAGCTGTTCCTGGTAGGAGCACAGACAGATGGCTAAAGCTCTTCCTTGTGTAGCCAGAGAAGCCAATACTTTAGAGCTACAGTCCTTGGTAAGAGGTGTATGCACCAAAATAAAATAATATATTTTTAAAACTATTTTATTATCGGCTTTGCTTCTCTTGTAACTCTTGGGTGGTAAGGAGATGGCTGGAGTGGGTATTTGAGGGATCAATTTGTGGATTTGAATGTGGCTTCTGAGTTGTAGTGTTAAAACAATGGCTGATCTTTCCTTTGGAAAAAGAAACACAGCAACTTCTAAATGTAATCATGTTTGGCCAATAGCATTGAAATTGTCTGAAAGAAACATCTCGAATTGCCTGACGTTGTCTCACGCATTTTACCCTCCTCACTGTTCAGGTTTGTTAATGATTCCATTATAAGCCCCTATTTGCAGAAATGGTTTTCTAAAACCAATCTCTGTGTTATATTATCATGTTGTTTATATTATATAAATGCTGAAGGGGTAGACATGTAGTAATAGATAGCCTTGTGATTGTGGAGCCAGCAATTACTTGACTGGTGATTACTCTATCACAAAGTCTGCTGACTCTCAGCACTTTGGAGATGAGAATAAAATTCTTTCTGCAAATGAGGAAATATAATTTTCTTTGGGATGGAGGTTGTTACACAGTGCTGGAAATCCTCTGCATGCAGATAAGCGGGAAAAGCCAGTTAGCCTTGTGCGATGTGGTATGATGCTTTGAGAATTAGTGTCATGGTGGAGAACCTTCTCAGTCACTGGGGTGGTAATGAAAATCCTTTGTACCTCTCTCAAAACAGTGGAGGAACAGGCGACCTCCACCATTAAGATGCTGTAGGTCAGTTCTCTCCATGGTTGTGTTCCTGTGTGCCCTGACCTGGGTGATCCTGCTCTGGCAGGGAGGTTGGAGTAGATCATAGAATCATAGAATCATTACAGATTGGAAGGGACCTCGAAAGATCATCTAGTCCAATCCCCCTGACACAGCAGGATCACCTAAACCAAGTCACACAGGAACACATCCAGTCGGGTCTTGAATATATCCAGTGACGGAGACTCCACAACCCCCCTGGGCAGCCTGTTCCAGTGCTCTGTCACCCTCACCGTGAAGAAGTTCCTTCTCAGGTTTATGTGGAACCTCCTATGTTCAGGCTTACAACCATTGCCCCTC
>VXBP01002396.1:399505-424068 GCA_013400115.1 Rhinopomastus cyanomelas
AGCACACGCGGGTGCATCCCATCTGGGCCCATGGATTTGTGCACATCCAGTTTGCTCAACTTATCCCCAACCCAATCCTCATCAACCAAGGCAGGCTCACCTGTTGCCTCAACCACCTCTGCAGTCTGGGGTCTAATGTCAAGACAACCCTCAGAAGTATAGACAGAGGCAAAGAAAGCGTTAAGTATCTCTGCCTTCTCTGCATCCTCTGTCTGCAGGGCACCCACCTCATTCAGCAGGGGGCCTCAAGAAAGTTCATAGTAGTAAAAAAGGACTAGAAGGAGATGTTGAGGAAACAAGGACAAAAATGTCCTCTCCACCTCAAGGGAAGTGCAGAACAAACACAGACCAACAATACCCTGTATATCTCTCCTGTTTGGACAGTTTGTGTAGGGTATTAGAAGAGAGGAGATTCCACCGACACCATTGCTTTGTTATCAGATACAGAGCTGGATGCTACTGGCTCTTTTGCCTAAGGCACTCTTGATTGAACACTTCTGCAGAAGCTGCATTATTCAAAGTTTATTTAAAACAATTGCTGTAACGTCCCTATATTGTCATGGTGTGAGGAGCCAGAAAATTATGTTGCATAATTCCCTTCCAGTTGTCTGAGAAATCTCCTGCTTCGCAAGCACAGCACAGAGATTTGATTAAATCCTCCCCTTCATGCAAAGGGGCTGCCACACTTCCAACTTCCTGAGATGTGGTAGTTAATATATTTATTTTTCATCACCTGCACTTAACAATGGGACGAGAAGAAAGTGTTAGCAGGGGTCAAGCGTTGTTTGAACGTGTTGCAAATGGTTTCCCAGGGAAACAGCAAATCAGTACTCATAGCCTGCTGCAGCATCTCCAGAACAACATCCAGCCACCAGCCATAGCTGAGTGGTTACTAGAGTTGCCGGGACCAGAAGCAATGCAGCCTGGAGACAAGGGAACGATTGAGTAGGAGAGCAATTGACAGAGGATGAGGAAACATTCAGCGAGAGTGGCACCATTACCGTCTTACAGTGCTTCTGGATTAAACTCGCCGGTGCCAGACGGTAAATGCTTTTTCTCCTGTCTATCTAACCCTGGGCAGGAATTCACTTTGCATGCTCTTCCTCCTCTATTCCATGCAAAGTACCCTGAGTGTGTGTCTGTGTACTTTAAAATCAACTACTGCCTGAATTGCATTTTTAGCACTTAAATGTCATCTGGCACAAGTGCAGTTAAATATCTGTTGCTTGTGTTCGACTGCTCTGCAAATGATTTCTGATGAAGAAACTAATGCTGAGATGAGAGCAGCTGGTAAAGTTGTTCTGGCTGTTAAAATGATATTAAATTAAATCTGTGTAATGTTACCACATTTTCTATAGTATTTAAATTATATAGTATTATGTAGTATTTACATTTAGATAACTCTAAATTGATTTTGTTTGCTTTAAAGACAAAGGCACCAACTTTTTTTGTGCTTGTTGTCCCTCAGCAATTCTTCCCTTAAGCTGCTTTCCACCCCCTGCCCTTTAATTTTCAGTGTGAGTCCTGAAGCAGTTCCGTAGTGCAAAACCCGCAAGATAGAAGCTGTGAAACCCCTGGTGTGCTCTTGATCGGTTGTGGCAGTCTCATTGCTCGAAGAGTTTAGGGTCAACTGGGAACACGGGGATATTGTCCAGCATGAGCGTGAGTGTCCTGATAGCTGCGGTGTTGATGTGGAGCTCAGCACGCTGAGATATACTGCAGGTGGGTGGTGGTGTAAATCAAAGGTTGGAAGGAAAAGCTGTACTAAAACCGACTTGAACATCAGTTCAAGTTTCAGTAGAAATCTTGGGGTTTAGCTGTGCTGCTGCATGTTCACTGTATTCACTGTCAGAGCTGAGTGGCACTTTCCAAAGTTGCTTCTTTGGCCAGAAATGAAAGCTTTTCCCAGCAGATAGCACTTCAGGGTGTGTGCTGTCCTTGGTTTGAGCTTTGTTACATCCACCAGCAATGGAAATATAATTCCCTTTGGTGAGTTAAATTCTGCTCTACATCCAGGCTAAAAACAAATCAAGGGATATGGTCTGGTGCTCATCAGCAGAGCGTGACTTCCAGTTCTTCAACCTACCTGGCTTGGACAGACTTAAATTACAAATGGGGCTGAGTTTTGACAGAGCAGGCGGTAGTTTGTGTCATTTTTATTGGGAGTGTTTGTGTGATACTGAGAATTCAGCAGGCTTGGTAGTCTGATGCTGAGCTAAAATGCCTTAAAGAAAGTGAAAGGAGCTGGTGGATCTGCTGCTTGTGCCAGTCCATCGCTGGTGCATGGGACCAGATTTTAGGGTGTGTGATGCCTAGTTTTAAAGGATCAGCATTAAAGCTGAGTGAGGTGGATTGCTCTGCTGCTTAAATGAGGTGATTTGCTGTTCTATATTTCCTGAGAACTCCCAGCACAGACCAGCCTTGTGTCATGCAGCTGCAGAGCATACAAGACCATCTCTACCCCATGGGGTCTAAGACAACTCACAAGGTATGCTTGCCTCCAACTTAACCAAGCGGCAGCTACCTCTGTTCTTAGCCTTCTCTCCTGTCTTAACCTTCTCCCCACACAAGGCTGTGCAGCAGTGTCAGATATTGCACTGCCTGCTCCCACAGGGAGGGAAAATCCACTCATCATGGAAGAAAGGGCAATAGACTAGAAGTAACTACATGAATGCACTTGTCGTAACCAACAGGCTGAAAATGGAAAGGCTCTTGCTAGGGCTGAAGCTGGCCAAGCTGAACTAATACCAGACCTATATATTAAACGTGTGTGCAGCTGATTTTACAGAGCAGCAAAGGTTTTAGCAGGGATTCCCAGAGAATCCTAATGGTGTAAGGCAGCCAGTTTCCCAAGAGCTCAGTGCCTACCCAGCTTGTCCTTCCCACTCATGGGGAGGGCACATGGAAGTGATGCTGCATCAGCCTTGGCTCCATGTCCGTGTACTGGAAGGAGACCAAGGTAGCAGTGCACTCTAGAGTAGGGTTAATGGTTGGACTTGTATGATCTCAAAGGTCTTTTCCAATCTGAATGATTCTGTGATTCTAGATTGGCAGTTTTCAAGCAGTTGAGGTTGGTGGCTTCCCATATACTTGCTGATAGAACCACAGAAACTGCTGACTTCTGGATAGTGGAATGAAATCCTGGCATGAAGTCTTTCTGTAGTAAAGCAGGACCCTGGTCCACTGCATGGAAAGAAATGGAGCAGAGGCAGCTGCTGAGAAGAGTCGGTGTGTGCGCTGAGTGGTTGGTGTGTCTCAAGCTGAGATCCACAACCAGCAAATCCTTCTGAGAACATGTTGTCTTCTCAGTCTGGCCAGCCCTCACTCCCTAGCATGGCATCACCTACAGCAAGAGGACTGTATGTACAGAAATGCCTGAGCCAGGTGGGTCTTAGGGACACTGCATGGAGAGATCTTTCCCCAAATGTGCCATCAGTGGTGCTGTGGACTGAGCCTGAGATAGGCAGATGCATCTAAATGTAAGGCTGGTAAGTACTCTGAGCTTTCTGAGTCAGAAGGACAGCTGGACATCTCTGAATGGTGTTCATCTCCTGAGATTGGTGTCTCAGGGAACTGAAATGAATCACTTTCTAGAGGTACCCAGCAATCAGGAGGGGCAGAAGTTCATGTAGGAGATAAATACAAGCCATGAGATACTGAGTTGTGTGTTGGTGTGCTTTTACACTCAGATCTTAGGAGACCCATGAGCCAGCCTGGATTTTTTTGGGTTTCTTGAAAATAGAAGCTATATCACAATTATTTAGCAATGGGTTGCTTAGGAGGGCTTTCTGGAGTGTCCTGAGTCTAAACTCTTTTTACAACAACTTAGTGACAAAGTGGCCTCATCGTTTTCGTTGAAGCTACTCTTGATTTACTGCACTTTACTCTTGACTGTACTGAAAGTAAAAATGAGAGTTTAAGGCAGAATTCCTTTTTCTTTTTGGAAATGTCACTAAATTTTAGCAATGACAAAACTCATTTTTAGAATATTTTAAATTAGAGATTTATAACCTTCTGTTTTGGAGTAAAGCAAATGAATTGCAAAACTATGGGAGGCTCATCTGGTGTAATTTATTACGAAATTTTAACAGAGGCTTTTCTTTAATGGGATTGTGTGCAGCTTTGAATCACATAGTTTGTGTTTCACAGTTTCACAGTCAGTGCTAAAGTGGTGAAAAGCTGGTCTGACCCCAGGCTACTGAATCCTGTGACTGGCTTGAGTTGGTGTCAGGTCAAGTTCATCTGGGGAAAAGGAAGTCACTTAGGTCTCTTGCAGTAGACAAACATCCCTGTGTTGAAGGGATTCATTCAGAAGTTGTTAATGAGGTGGTCTCTTAGGGACTGTTTATTGACAAAAGCTTAAAATAACATCCTTGCTCTGGAGCTGCAATAAGGGCTCTAAGGCTTGGAAGTCCCTGGGGATTGTTCCCTCAGACAGGTATGTGTTGCAGTCACCTGAGTAAAAACATCTTGTGGTCCAGCTTCCTCCTCATCTGGTTGGGAAGTGTCTCTACTGCCCTTCTCAGAAACAGAAACAAAGCTCATGAAAATTATAGAATGGAATCACGGAATGGCTTAGGTTGGAAGGGACTTTAGAGATCATCTAGTGCAACCTCCCTGTCATGGCAACCATGGTTGTTTTTTCCAGGAATTGCAATGGGGATTGGATCAGTCCCTGTGATCCAGAATTTTCCACTGGCATGGGCTTGGCTTGGCTGGACAGATTCTGGGTGCCTCTGTGCTGCCCTGTTCTTCCTCAGCATCACCAGAGCAGTTCAGAGTGGTCTCCCCCAGGAGCATTTAACCAGACAGTTGCCCTCTGAGATGCTCATGATGTGGACAGTCTTACAATCTTTCACCTGACTCCTAGCAAGTTGTGTGGCTAGAGGGCACAGAAAATAATAATAATGTGCTTGGTCCGGTTTCCCCAAGGCTTCATTGTGGGTACAGTGTCTAGATGGGTGAGGAAGGAGCAGTAGGCAGTCCTGTACTGAAGGAGATGTTCATGCCCTTGATGGAGATCAGTGCTTTCTAACTCTAGAGTTGTCACGGCTAAGCGTGATTTTGCCATGGCAGTTGTTTTTGAGGATGAACAGCGATGCCAGCAATGCTCTCCAACAGCAGAATTCAGTCCAGAGCATTCCACTCCATGTGGATGTTCTAAAGCTTTGTTTTGTAGGTAGGGGTAAACCATAGAAGTTCTAGAAGTTCTGATTTCAACATTATAAAACCCATTCTTCATCTGCAGCACTTTCTCCTGCATTTCCCCAAACTCTAACACTAATAAATAGGAGTAGACAGTGTGTTTCAAAATACACATCTAGCTGCCAGCTCCACTACAGATGTTCTCAAATAAACTTGTTCTGACACCTCCATGCAGGTCCTGGTGTATTATTTTTGGTGTCAAATCAATAAAATTCCTTGTTGATGTTTAAACAGAAGCAGTGATAAATTTGTTTGGGTTATGCTGAGATGAAAATGGGGAAAAAAGTCATCTTCGGTTCAAGTGAGTAAAGAGGAAGAAAAAAATAACCCAGGGAGAAAAATATTTCCATGCTTTTAACTGTACTTTCAGTAAAATGGAAGTGGCTGATGAAGTGGAACAAAGATTTGAATAGAGATTTGGGGGTTTTTTATAACTATCTTTATGTGTTCTGAGAGGGGATCTTGATCCAGAGCAACATGAAGAGGAACTAGTTGAGAAAAACAAGTTGAGAAAGTTGTCTAGAGAAAACTAGCCATTCTGCTCACACATCAGGGCACCTCAAAAGTCTGTCTGCAGGTTGCCTGCAGCCAGCAAAGCCTTTCCATGCTTCCAGCAAATCTGTTTTAATGGTTGCAGCTGTTTAACAGATGCTGCAGCCTGGATTCATTTTGTGAATGAATCTCCCTGGTCAGAGGTTTTAGGGCTCAGCTTTGGCTGCAGACCTGAAATCATCCATCTCAGAGCAGGTTCTTCATAAGAAGGGGACATCCAGCATATCGCCATTAAAATGAGGACCCCAGTGTCAGGAAGCAGCAGCAGGCTGTGTGGATCTGCAGAGATTAATATCAACCAGTGCATGAGTAGATGCCTTTATGCAACTTATTTAGCAACTGCTTCCCACTTTCTTTGTCTGCAGAAGGTGAATAATCAGGTATGTCTGCCCATACGATCTGGCTGCATTGAGCACATGTGGCAGGTCCTTAACTCTTCAATATACATGTATTCAATCTCACTATTATTGATAGTACTGCTGCTTCTAATGATACCACAGTGTATTTGCCTGTACTGAGTGTAGACATCTCGCCATCTTCTTATTGCAAGCACAGCCAGTGTGTACAAAGGCTGCACCTTGTCTTGTTGGCGTTTCCCAGACCTTGAATTTTGTATGAGCAGATGTCATTGATGCTTTGACTGCAGATTTCATCCAGCAGACCATATCAGGCACGGAGATGGTAGCATGATGAAACCTCCATACTGGCAGTGGAGTCCAAAACCATCTTGTGTGTGGCAATCAAAGAAGCTGAGAGTGAATACACAGTGCAGGTGCCAGCACCAAGTGGAATTCCAGGTTCTTTTCACAACTGGCATGAGCCATGCACAGATGGTCCTGCCTGAGTCTGGTATTTTTAATTTCATTCTGAATTCCTACAGTTGCCAGATCTCATGGTGTTAGATGCAGATGCACTCAACTCCTTCTCTTTAGGTCTTTATATTTCTTTTGCTCAAAGCTCACTTACAGTATCGTGGCTGATAGAGCTGGACACAGCTTTTCTCTTTATTTTATTGAAGCATTCTCAGCCTATCCAGTTACTGTCAGATTTTCTTGCTGTTTATATATTGGCTGAGATTGTTGTGCTTTTTTTTCCAGATCTTGGTTGTAAGAAGAATCGAGGTCCATGACATTGTTATCTGGGTCTTAAATCAGAAGTTAGCACCTTGGGACTAGGTCCCAACACCATTACCATCATACAGCCAAGTTGATGCTGGGTTCAAAGAAAACTTCAGGAGGTTATCTTTGCCATCCCTCCTCTAAGACAGAGTCAGATACACCATCCGTGACAGGTATCTCTGTCATGGTGTCATCTTCTGTGAGACCAGGTTCTTAGTTTAGGCTCTTAGTGATCATTGTAGCCAGTTCATAGAACCATAGAATCACTATGGATTGGAAGGGACCTCAAAAGATCATCTAGTCCAATCCACCTGCAACAGTAGGATCACCTAAACCAAGTCACACAGGAACACATCCAGGCGGGTCTTGAATATATCCAGTGACGGAGACTCCAGAACCACCCTGAGCAGCCCGTTCCAGTGCTCCGTCACCCTCACCATAAAGAAGTTCCTTCTCAGGTTGATGTGGAACCTCCTATGTTCCAGCTTACAACCATTGCCTCTCGTTCTATCACTACATGACACCGAGAACAGCCCAGTTCCATCCTCCTGACACCCACCTCTCAAATATTTGTAGACATTAATGAGTCACCCCTCAGTCTCCTCTTCTCCAAGCTACAGAGACCCAACTCCCTCAGCCTCTCCTCGTAAAGGAGGTGCTCCACCTCCTTTATCATCTTCGTTGCCCTGCGCTGAACTCTCTCCAGAAGCTCCACATCCCTCTTGAACTGGACACGATACTCCAGGTGTGGTCTCACCTGTGCAGAGTAGAGGGGGAGAAGATCTGCTAACCACCCCTGTTGGCTCTCTTGGCCACAAGAGCACGCTGCTGGCTCATAGTCATCCTGCTGTCCACCAGGACCCCCAAGTCCCTCTCTCCAACACTACTCTCCAACAGCTCTGTCCCCAGCTTATACTGGTACCTGGGGTTGTTCTTGCCCAGATGTAAGACTCTGCACTTACCCTTGTTATAGCTCATTAAATTTTTCTCAGCCCAGCTCTCCAGCCTGTCCAGATCTCGCTAAATGGCAGCACAGTCTGCAGGGGTGTCGGCGACACCACCCAGCTTTGTGTCATCAGCAAACTTGCTGACAGTGCAACCTAATCCCTCATCCAAGTCATCAATGAATAGATTGAACAGGACCGGTCCCAGCACCGATCCCTGGGGCACTCCACTAGATACAGGCCTCCAACCAGACTCTGTCCCATTGACCACTACTCTCTGACTTTTGCACATCCTTTTCTGGTGTGCAATGTGTGATGCAAGGGTAGTCCTTCCCCTGGCATTGGATGATTTAATAGGGACAGACCATGGCAGTGGTGTTGCAGTGTTTGTTTTGATTTGGAGCCCAATGTCATGGCCATAGTCAGGTTGCGGGAGGTGGAAAGCCATGTGGGTGAGATCTGGTACCTAAGCACAACACTGGTGGGTACAGATGGAACTTTCTTGATCAACTAACCAGGATTTCCTCCCCTGGCAGTTAGGTTGAAGCTGCTTGTCAGGAATGGTAATTAGGTTCAAGGGTGTAGACTGACACATCCCTTGATCAAGCACTCAGCGGATGTGAGATTTAAGTTTCTTACTCCCTGCGCTGCCTCTTTGTTCCCTGCATAGCAAGGCTTGGGGAGCACGTGGTGTTTGCTGAGATTTCTAATTGTGAGGGAAGATGCTGTCTGCTGGTGGGAAGTGAATGGCTGTGTACAGACACTGAAAGGATAATTGGCAGGAATTGCTGATGGATGTCACTGTTCAACTACAGCCAAAATACCTCTTTTCTGGCTTTCTGCTCTTGACAGTAGTTAATCACAGTGCAGGAGAAGTGCTGCACACCATCGCTGAGTCATTTGTTTTTCATTAAATTCTGAAAATCTTGTTTTCCTCTAGGACAGAATAGAAAAGTTATAACCTTCTCATCCCCTTCAAACAGAGCAACTTCCAGAACGAGCAAATACTAAATGAGCAGGGCTTTACTCTGAGCAAGCACACATACATGACTCTAATACACAGAGACTGTAGCAGTGTCTCGGAAGGTTGTGTTTAAATGGAGAACATCGTCTCCAAATGGCTGAGCCACGGTAAAAAGGTTTTTCTTCACTAAACAAGAGATGTTCATTCCTCAGACTTGTATTTGCTTCGTGCCCTGAATCAAACTGCTGCTTCTGAACTGTGGAAAAGTTGGAGAGAGTTTGTCCTTTAATTTTAGCTTCCTGGGCCAGCTATTACCTTCAGGTGCTGTACAGTATGTCCAGAACAGCTTTGCTGGTTGTACTGAGTTGCTATGGGTGTACACCAGCATAGGGGAGGCAGTCACTTTGGCTGAAGTAAAATAAGGTGTAGACCTACCTCTCCATTGGATTTGTGGTGTTGAGTAGCCCTGCCCCAGTTGCATGCTAACAGTAGCAAACAATCCCATTAAAGCCATGGCTAATCCAACCTAATGACGGCTTGTTGCTGTCAAATGGAGTGAACAAGCTCTTTTCATCTCTGGCAACAGCAGTGTAACTCAGCCCCATTTCCTCCAGGACCATGTGCATGCTGTATTTCTCTGGCCACAAAATTCACATCATCATCTCCTTGATGCATGGCGTTAAGACTGGGATTTTATAGCAAAGGTCTCCAGCCCTTATGATTGTAAAGTGGCTGTTACCAGCACGAACATGGGTGTGAGCTGCTGGGAACAGTAGCCTTGTGAAGTCCCAGTGCATCTCCCATCACTGTGGATGCTCCTGCTAACAGGTAGCACTGCAGTATAAAGGAAATGTTGTCAATTCTTTCACCAGGGGCCCAGTTTAGCAAGAGCGTTGCACTGACGTACTTTCGACTGAACAGCAGACTGGCTTCTACCTCCATCCATCTGTCAAAACCCAGCAGGAATTTCTGTGGCAAAGCCTAACAATTGTTTCACAGAATCACAGAATTATTGAGACTGGAAAAGACCTCTTTTTTGTTTTTTGATGAAAAGATAGTCAAGCCCAGCCTGTGACCTAACATCACCACAGTCGCCTAGATCATGGCACTAAGTACCACATCCAGTCTGTCATTAAACACCTCCAGGATTAGCGACCCCAACACCTCCCTGCACAGTCCATTCCAATGTCTGATCACCTTTTCCATGAGAAAGTGCTTCCTAACATCCAACCTAACCCTTCCCTGGCACAGCTTCAGGCCCTGCCCAATCATCCTGGTGCTAGTTGCCTGGGAGAACAGCCTGACTCCTACCTGACTACAACCTCCTTTCAGGCAGTTGTAGAGAGGGAGAAAGTCTCCTCCGAGTCTCCTTCAAGCTAACACCCCCAACTCCCTCAGTCTCTCTTCATTAGACTTTGCTTCCAGACCTTGTCCTTTGTTGCTTCTCTGGACCTGCTCCATCACCTCGATGTCTTTCTTGAAGTGAGGGGCCCAGTGAAGTGAAGTTTCCGCAGCATTGGTATGAAGATTTGCTCTGTCAATGCACAGTAGCATGTTAGGAGCTGAAATTATTTTAGGACACGCTAAAATAAGGATATTTTAATACTGAATAAGTAAAAACTAAATTGTAGATGCCTTGAGTGACTTTTTGCAGTGTTTCCAAAAGCTCTTGGTCTTGACTACTGCAGTGACCACTGCTCTGCATGGCTTTGGGAACATAATACAGAGAAATTGTCTAGCTCATCTGTGTCACTTATTTAACCATCAATCAAGTTTGCAATCCAAAGGAGACTTTGTATTTTGGTGTGTACCGGCAAGCCAGATGTTGCTGTCTCTAAACAAGACAACATTTCATGTTGGTGATGCAGCGTCATGAATGCACAGATGGCTTGTAGAAGGGAATTCAGTTACCTGTTTGAGAGACTAATGAGACTGGGCTAATTGAGGTGTGCTTGATACAATCATATGTGATCCTTTCTGGTTCTATCTTCCCTCTTTTGTCAGTCGCGTGGGCTGAGTGTTGCTTTGACATTTGATTATAATCTCCAGGTAGAGAAGAAACACTTCTGGCAGCCAGATCTGGCAGTCTGGCAAGGTTTTTTCTATTTGTTAGAGTTTTTTTCCTTTCTCGTCCAGTAGCATTCCCTTAAAATATCAAGTGATGCCCAAAATGTAGATTTGTTCTAAGCCTGTGAATCATCTCTACTAAAGCCACAGACTGCATTCATGCCTGGCATTGACAGTGTCAGTTGACAGAAATTGGATTAGGCTTCTGCGCACCCTGAGCTACAGATGTCTCTGCAACCTCCTACCTTGTTTAGTCAGATTAAAAGGTCAGGTAAGGTAGTCAAGTAAACACTCACTGAGTGTAAGCTCAGGATGATCGTCCAAGGTCAGCTTGGACAGAGCTCTTAAGTAACATGGTCTAGTTGAAGATGTCCCTGCGTATTACAGGAGAGCTGGACTAGATGACCTTCAGAGGTCCCTTCCAACCCATCCTGTGATTCTATTGTCTCCTGTATAGTCGTAAGGAGATGCACATAGTCCTAGGACACTATTTTGCATAGTAAGGTTGACGTCTAAAGTAAGCCAGATTAATCTGACCCAGGAAGTGTGAGTCCTCCTTTGCCACGCAGTATTATGGTGGTGGTATTGCGGTAGCTTTTTAGTGCACAGTTCCTTTTCCATTTGCACATGACAGGTTGTGGCAGCACCCTCCTCTCTGGGCAGGGCATAGTCTCACTGCCTAGGACCATGAGGTCTCTGTAAGTGATCTATGAAGATATACAGAAGTTCAGTGGTTCAATGGAAAATGCTGTTCTCTATCCCTCTAAATTTTCAGGGGTTTAGTGGATTCCTACTTCATAGATGGTAACTGCTGTGTGAGACTAAGATCTGGAGTTACATGGGTCCTGCCTTCCCCCCCTCATGGGGTAGAACTTCAAGGTTTCATTGCTGTGCTGTGGAAGTGTTGATTTGTTGCCCCTGTTGCTGGTACCAGGTTTGGGTAGGTGAGCCCAGTGTAAATTCATTTGCCTTCCCTGTCAAACTGTTTCCTTAAAATATGTTCAGATTCAGCAGCATTAGTTCTTGCTGTAGCAATGAAAGTCTGATCAATTGCTGGGCTATCTGATTGCTTTCAAGTGTAAGGGAAGAAGAACTGAGTAAATCAAGCAGTGACTTTTGATTAAATGCAATCTCTTGAATTGCACTTTTGGTGTCAACTGCTGAGTTTCTCTAATGCACAGGAAAAGATTGACACTGCTTGGTTGTACTGTATATAAGTAACTCGGAGCTCTCTCTGTAAGTGACTTAAAAACAGGGTTCCTTGATATTTCATTTGCAGGTCATCTGCTGGACTTCTGCTGAGTGTAATGTGAGTCTTGGTCCTGTTCTAAACGGTATCTGCACTGAGGTGTAGCATATGTTTTTCAACTTAATGAAACCCCTTTAGATGATGAATATCAAAGTAAGTAGTGATTTACGTAAAGGTGCCCTGATGTTTGTTTCTCTGAAGACAGGGAGTCAACAACCTCTTCCTAGAAAAAAAAAAATCTTCAAATTTGGAACTAAAGAGTCCTAAGTGGCTTTTGAATATTTAACCCCAGAAGTACTCATTGTCTTAACCTCATGGAGGCTAAAATAGGTTTTCAGCTGTCAGATAAAGGTGTGATGACACTCCTGGTGGGATGAATGGTGAAGAGCTACCATTTCTAATGTACTTTTCAACAAAAGTTTGTTTACAAAGTCTTACGAGGCAGGTAATATTATGCTTGTTTGACAAATGGGAGGAGTAGCACTTGGAGTTATGAAATGAGTGGAAAAATTCATGGGAGGGAGTTGTGTGACTGTTAGATTATTTTTTTCTCCATTAAAAAGCAAGTAGGTAAAGATATAAAGGTAAATAGCTTTTTAAGGATCTGAAAATATCCAGTAGGCTCTAAAAAGCTCATAAAAATAAATAGAGACAGTTCAGGCCTTAGACATCATCTAAGTCTTAACATTTCTGACTTGACTTGTGGGTCTGCTGCCACAGATTGTGAGTTGACTACTGCATTGATTGAATTTGTAGGACCATATGGCAAGGTGGAACCTAGACTTGGGTATCCCCCTTGTGTCAGAGTTCCCTCATACTGAACAGAGGAGAAGAGCATCTTTGAGGACGATCATCTGTATGGGTTTAGCTGCTAGTTCAGTCATTTGTGTGCTTGAGAGGTAAAAACTGCCCTTGGAGGATCTACGTAGGTCAAAAAAGGATTTTTCTGTACAATACAGCCCTTTATTTGCAATCTTTGTAATTAGTCCTGGGGAATCAAGCATAGCTTTAAGTTCATTTAAGATTATATGAACCCTCTGAACTCCCTCTGACTAAAGACTGTTGACTTAATTCATGTAGTCTCTGGAATTTTGAATACAATCCTTGCTTTAGAGTAGGCTTTGATGATGTTGTTTGACAAAGGATTATTTGCACAAAGCCACTGGAGTGGCTGGTGTTGCGATGTAAGTGTTGCCCTCTGAGATGACTGTCATATTCATTGCACATTTGGCACCTTACAGATGGGTTTGTATCTATTTCTGTGTCCTTTCCAATTTGAAATAGCTGTGATTATACTAATGAGCTCTTCCAAGCCATGGCAAGGTCAGTGCCTGCTCTGGGGTTGTGTGTACTCTGTAAGTTTAGCTAAGATGGTCATCTGCTGAACAAGCAGTGGGTGATCTCAACTGACCATGAACACAGTGTTTTACTTACCCAGCTGACCTGTCATCTCATCTTGCTGACTGAGGACTT
Source organism: Rhinopomastus cyanomelas (assembly GCA_013400115.1). NCBI lineage: Eukaryota > Metazoa > Chordata > Aves > Bucerotiformes > Rhinopomastidae > Rhinopomastus > Rhinopomastus cyanomelas. The sequence continues at coordinate 413,078 of VXBP01002396.1, forward strand.
TCTGGTGCTGCTCAAGCATTGACCTTTTGCACAGACACCAGGTTCTCTACATACCTCTGCACTGTTGTTTGCTGGTTCTTCATCCAGTCCTTCAAGCTCTCATTCATAAAATCTGATGTCCTGCTCATTGGAAAATTTATCATTGGATCCCAGTGGTATTTCTGGACCTGAGTCTTCTCTGCTGCCCTTCTGTATGGGCCACCATGTGAAATGCAGCATCTTGTCTGCACCTAGCAAGAGAAGAAAAGGCAGCTCCTCTGAAGATATGGAGATTCTGATTTTGTCCGTGTAAAGGCTTAAAACTGAAGTCTTCAATGGATTAGCAGAAGCTTTCATCCAAAAGACCTGTCAGTGATCATCACTTCATTCCCTACAAGAGTCTCAAGAATCCTTCTGGAGGGTGGAAAGGGGAAACTCTCCTATGGAGAGACTGTCACCACTGAGCCAGGAGGCAGTGGTTCCTCAGCCATAAAGGAGAATGGTGACCTCTCCTCTTGCCTGATTCAGTGTCAGTGCTCAGGAAGGGGGCCACGTGAGTACAAATTCTTTTGCCTGTTCAGACACTGTGGATGGAGCTGTGGGGCTGGCTGGCTGCTGCAGCAGAGTGCTCTCATTTCTTCACGGGAAAGACTGGTTCTCATGTGGCACCTTTTTGTGATAAGGGGTGAGAGAGTTAAGTATTTATTTCCTTATTTACTTTGAGAGCTGACACCTTGATTTTTACAATGTGCTTCTTTCTCCCGCTGGAGCGTTCATGTGCGTTTCACTGACAGCGTGTTTGAAAGCCCCGCTTTCCTCCAGGGACTTTACAGCCAAACTGATGCAAACTCTTTCTTCTCAGGTGCCTCCCGATCATCTGTCATCCAATGCAAGCCAGGAGGCAACTGCCCCAGCAGACACAGAGGCATGACTAGGCAGCTCTCCCCTCTATCTGTTGCTGAAGATTCTGCTGCTCCCATTCTTGAGCTGCAGAATCGAAGTCCCTCGGGAATCTGTCGGCACAGCAGAGTCGAGAGGCAGAGCAGATCAGGTAGGCAAACCTGCCGCATTCCCGGCACCACCGCATGCCTGCCAAGGGCCTCCTCTGGCTGTCTTTTGAAAGATGGTGCAGGGTCCCAGCATGTTGACATTTACAGTGCTATTAGTGGCAAAGCCACGTGAAAGTCCTTCCTGTATCTGTGTGCAAACTGGGGTTAGAATGGGAGAAAAAGGCCTGGGCCTCAGTAGGTGCGTGTGATATATCAGGTATCAGAGAAATCGTAAGGCAGATAGTCATGAAAGATTATTAAAGGATGATTGACTTTAGCTTTTAAGTTAGTGTTTACAAAGTGGTTGTGTTTCGTCAGCTTGAGCCTGGCCAGGGACCAGGACCCTTAAGAGTCAGGCATGTTCCTTCTGAGAGACAGTGACAATCTCAGCTCATGGCCTGGATGGTCTGATGAAGAAGAAGAGAAGAAGCAACAACAGGTGGAAGAATGCCTAGGGAAGAGTGCCACAGTTCAGACCATCAATCAGCTGCACATCAGGGCTTCCAACAGGATGTGTCACCCACTGCAGAAGTTTAACTCAAATGAACCTGTAGGTATGGTGAAGACTGGCTTCTTCACAATGATGTCCATCCATCACCAGCAGGGTGATGGAACAATTGCAACTTGCAGCTTACACACCTTTGAGTCTGTTCAATTGTACTCTTGAGGAGGAGAGAGACATTAAGTGCCTGAAATAATTTAACTGCCCAAGCTCTTTGGAAGGCTGTCTGTGTAGATACTGTGAGCAAAAAGAGGAAGACAAACAGACTCGATCTGCTTTGTACTCTGGAATTGTGGTAGATGAATCTTCCTCTTGTCACTTCACCGCCATGGCAACAAGAGTCAGCCATCTTCTTGTTTGGGAAATAGAGGAATCTCATACTCCAGAAGTAATCTCTTGATGGAAACCCTCATAAAAATACTGGAGGTGATTATTGCTGCGAGAAGTGGATGATACAGCATCTTGCTGAAAAGATCTTATCTAAAAGCAACCCATTCTCATTTTTGCAGGTATCAAGATGAAATAACTCGGTGCGTGCTGGCACTGGGGTACATCCAAAATCAGATTGATCTTCTCTAAAACAGGACTTTAGGCCAACTTAAGAAAACAAATACCTTGACATCATAGTCTTCTAAACGTTTATTATTTCCCTTTTTTGTCCTGATCTTCTCTTCCTCAGTGAGGAAGTGAGGACTGAGTAGGAATGACCTGACAGGTAGGTAAACAAATATAAAGAGCATTATCTTCTAGGATGTAGTAGCCAAATAGTCAAGAGAGTTCAGAATGAAAGCTTCTGGTTTTTCTCATAAGCATAAGATTTTTTTTGTTGCCATCTTGTCACTGAGACATTATTATCACCAAGACATCACAAGCAAGAGTGATAGACAGAAGCTAGTTGTGCCTTTCAGCACAGCTTGCCATTGACCAGGGCCATCTCTATGTCACCTGATGTATCAACTGGATTCTTTGCCTGTCATTGCATCCTTGTTGAGTTCTCAGATGTTTTCTGTGCTCTTGACAGGGTAAGCCTGTTGCTTTATTTCTGATCAAACTAAATGCAGCCACCAAAGGCTTTGCTAATTGTAGAATGCTACCTACCAGCCACTTTGGCTGATGGATTTGTTTTCTCCTCATTAACATCTCATTCGATATCTGAACATAAGTGCTACTTCCTAAGTTACTCCCATTCCAGCTGCATGACTTGGAAATCCTTGAAGCTGTTTATGATTAATTGTGTGCCTGCTTACCACGTGTTTTTGACTGCAGGCCCTTTAATTAATGTTCAAGATACTACTTGTCTTGTCCTTTTGATTCTTTGGCCAAGATTTAGGTGTGTGCATCCCAACTGTCAAGATACTCTGCCACTTTGTCCAGAGATACGTTCTCAATTTCACTTCAATTAACTACAGATACCTAGTCTAGGGAGAGATAAGTGCCTCCATTGGCCTTAGATCTCTGTGAGGGTGAAATCATCTCCCTTGTCACCAAGCATGTCCATTATTATTGAATACAGAGGAGCCCTAGGCAACACGTGTAGTCTGACTACATAAGTATTTACTAACTGCATTACAGGGCATGAATCCTACCCATTAAGCACTTAAGAATTAGTTCTCCACTGTACATTTCATCAGGCTAAAACTTACTCTGGGCTTTAAATCCAAGGTAGGATCTTCAACCAGCGTGTATCCTTAATGTTCAGATCTGGGAGTGTAAAGTCCCAGTCACACGCTGATAGTGTCATGTGCAGTCACAGCAATTACATAGGTATTTGGTAATTGGAAGGTGGAAGGTGCTCTAGGATTCTGTCATTCTATCATTATTTAACTTAGCTGAAGAAGGAGTAATTGCACGATAGTTTTGCTTAGCGGGAGACCTACAAATGGATATTACGCGATACATTCTTTTTAAGCCATCCTACCTTGCAAATAAACTGTAATTTACCTTTTAATAGAAGATGCCAGTCATTATTAGTACCACAAAAATACCCATTTTCTCCCAGCAGCCAAAGAGACTACTAAAACCATGCTTGCCTTTCCAGACCTGTGTCTGATTATCCTCTGTGTGTTTTTAGCAAACCTGTAATTTTATTTAAATTCTTGATTCACTACTAAACAATGGAGCTGCTGAATAGTGATTATTTTTAGGGAAGAATAAAATACCTCATTCAATTGCAATTACAAAAAATTCCATGTCCCTGTTAGGAAAATTCTTGATGCAAATGCGTTCCCTGCTATGATGAATCGTTTTCTAAATGCAGTGTTGGTCTAATGTAGTAACTTGGAACGTCAGGTTGACATTTCTTGATGGCTGTAGCCAAAACAAGGATATAAAAGGAAAGCTAACAGAATCTGAAACTGTAGCTTATTCACATGTCAGTTGAATATAGGGCAGCATGTGTCCTCACTGCAGTGGGACCTATAGTTCCTCTCACATATATGACATGAAAAAGATGTGCTTTATAATTAATAGTAATAGTGAGGAGTAGCCGCAGGTCATGAGTTTTGGAAGGAACTCCTGTTTATTCTATCAAACTGCTGTGATATGTTCTATCGGGATAAATGGTTGGAGCTCACTGCTGACACATGAGCTCATGGGGCAAGAATGTTAGTGCTCTTCAGCATCCAACACAGTTCAAACCATTGTTTTCAGCTAGGATCCATGGAATCAGAACAAGGTTCATGGGTTGTATCTCTGTGAGATGGCTCTGGAGAGCAAGTCCCCAGATTACATTCACCACACTTCTGTTAGAGTTTGTAGATTCGATCTTAAAAGCACTGTACTAAAATGGGAAACACCGAGTTTCCAATTCCTCCATGTTTACGTGTAGGAGTTTATTTTGAGGCTTGGCAAACTGCAGGTTGGTCCTTTACAAACAATAACTTGTCTCTGAAAAAAGCCTTTTCCCCCAAAAGGCTTTTTCTTTTCCCCTTTCCAGCTTGCAAATAAGAAAGTGACTCCTGTGTTGAATCTTCAATAGCAAGAACTTGTTCCTGGCTTCAGATGCACAGGTTCAGGCTGCTTTTATGTTGCACCCATGCACAGTCATTGATGTTCTAATGCTGTTGGTTCCGAGGGATGTAGCCCTATTCTAGAGGTTGGGCTGTCAGAAGGAATGAAGGGCGGATCAAGCAAACCCCGTTACCTCAGGCCTCGGGATTGTGTTCACACTTTGTTCCCATTCAAAATGGGAAACGACAGAGATGCTGTTCCTAAAGTGTTTCTCTGCAGGGTTTCAGTGTTTGAGGAACATTGAGGAATTATGGGAAGAAGGGAAGGAATGGTTTGTGTCTGGATCATGGGGGGAGATATAGCCAAAACGTGTTCTGATTGCACTCGTCTTTTCTGTTTTATCTATTTGGTTTTTTTCAGGGGAAGAAGGAGCACAAACACGCACAGAGAGCAGCAGCCAAGAAGCTGAAGGACAGACCCGATGCCAGTCTTGCACATCTACATTTCTCAAGCTTGTCTGGAGATTTCTGATCATTTTGTCCGTCTCTTCCTCCTGGGTTGGGACCACACAGTTTGTCAAAATCACGTATGAGACCTTTGACTGTCCTTTTTTCATGACTTGGTTCTCAACAAACTGGAACATTATGGTTTTTCCCATTTATTATTCTGGGCACCTTGCAACTGCACAAGAAAAACAGTCTCCAATCAAAAAATTCAGGTAGGCTTTATCGCGGCAATATCCCTTTAAGGAACCTGATTTCCCTGGACTGAGATCATTGCTCTTCTCAGGGTGACCCGTGGTGTCAAGAAGGCAGAATAAAGGTCATGCTGCAGAAAATCTCATTCATAAATAGCTTGCAGGAGGCTAATGGATGAGTGCTGTGTGCCTGAAGAAATACATAATTGATTGGTAGAGGGGCTTTTTACAGAGCTGAAAGGTCAGCAATCTGCTTATAATCTTGCTATTATAGTATCTGATGCTGCTATATTAGATCTAGATCTCTATATTAGGCCATTAATTAATCTGGTCTGGTCTATTCATGAGGGAACAGTAGCATAAAGAGCAACCAACTACTAGTTGAGAAGAAAAGTGCTCTGCACTGAAGAGGAACTGTTGTCCATGTGGAGGAGCATAAGCTCTCCATGCTCAGCAGATATAACTCAATGAAAACTGCCCTTTCCTCTTCCTGCTGGATCATAGCATGGAAGAAGAACATTCCTAGCAGCCCTCTCTGCTCTCTTTTCAGTAGTGTAGGAAATAAAGCAGATTGCAGGCTCTTGTGTTTCCTCCCACTGTAGCTCAGAGGAGCAAATTGGCACAACTGAGAGACTCTCATCCTAAGGAAGTAATGAGAAGGATTTCCCCATCTTCTGTCATGCTGGAGCCTGGAAAACCTTCTTCCTCTGTCTTGTGAGATCTGAGACATCCCTTGGATTCCAGTCTTACCTTATGCTGCATGGCTACCTATTGTAATTGAACTCTCAACCTCAAGTGCAAAGAAGACCATGGCAGTAGCTGTAACTTTAGTTCATAGGAGTGAAAATTCATAAATACCTCTTCAGTAGCCACTGTGAAATCATAGAAGTACAGGGTTAGTGGGGAACCCAATGGATCATCTGGTTCAACTGCCAGCCAAGCTGACTTTGTCATCTAGTGATAGGATGAGGGGCAATGGTTGTAAACTGGAACACAGGAGGTGCCATATAAATATGAGAAGGAACTTCTTCGCAGTGAAGGTGACGGAGCACTGGAGCAGGTTGCCCAGGGAGGTTGTGGAGTCTCCCTCTCTCGAGATGTTTAAGACCCACCTGGATGTGTTCTTGTGTGACTTGGTCTAGGTGATCCTGCTGTGTCGGGGGGATTTGACTAGATGATCTTTTGAGGTCCTTTCCAATCCCTAATAATTCTATGATTCTATGACTTAGCTTCACCCTAGACAGTTGTTAAAAAAGCCCTGTCTACCCTGTCCACAGGGCTTGGAAGTACCACCATATTCTGGACAATGATTTTGCAGTTCCTCTTCCACTAATATACTGATCAGACAGTGATGCTGAAGCTGCTCTAAAGGGTGGAACTAAATTCAGCTTGCCCTATATTGGGCAGTTGTAAGACCCATCTTGACAGGCTGCTGCAGTATCTAATTTAAACTCTGTTTCTAGCTTGGTAGGTTGAACTAGGTGATCCTTGAGTCCACTTCCAACTTCTCTCAATCTGTGAATCAACTTGCCAAGAGATATCACACCTCACCCATGGAGGGAAGAAATTTGCAGGGTAATTTTGAGCTGGGTGCCCATTTTGTCCCTCCAGTGCAGTGCTGATCGCTTTGCAAACAACTTTACTGACCTGTTCTACAGGGTATTAACCAGTGTGTGGCCTGTCCTGTGATCCTGCTGATGGAGGGTTTATCACAGCTGTCATGGATCACGCAGGGAATTCCATTTATAACTGTCAGGCTGGAGCACCGCAGGGCCAAATGCTTCCCTTCATTGCTTTTGCCAGGGTTGTGGGATGTGATTTGGCCCTAAATTATCATTTCTGTCAAATCAGCGTGACTGGAATTGAAAGGTTTCACTTAATTAACTACATCCCCGGAACCCCTAGTGCTTTGTACATTAATGATGCCTTCGCTCAGACTAATGCTGGAGTATTTCTGAGAACATTACCAGTGTCAACTTGGCTGCTGGGCATGGGGTAAAGTAATAACAAACACACAGCAGCTGAGGGAGAAGGTGAGAATAAATATCCCCACAGATAGATCCACTGCATTTAGGTAGTTGACTGTGTATCCATCAGAGGAAAATGTTGTGCTGTGTCAGCACCTAAGTGTGATGAAACAATTAATATATTTCCCAGGTTGGTAGGAGTTCAACTTCCCAAGTTGAGGACATGTGCTTAAATGCCCAGAGGAGTTACTGCACACACGGAGATGTGAAGTGGGTTAGTGAATGTGTGGAAACAGGAGACCAGTGTTGGAGCTGGTGGGCATTTCTCACACGGTGTTATTTCCTGCAACAGGCATGTTGGGAAGTCACATCCCAGGGAGGAGGTAGCTGCTGGCAAGTACTTGACTTCGTCATAGGAACCAACTGCTTGGTCTGTGCCATTTTATGACTTTACAGGCCACCTCCTTCACTGGGGGTATGAGAATGGGCATCTCTTCAGCATGAGCACTTGTTTCTCTGATGACTTGAAGTATGCAAAGCATCATTTGTAGTTTTTAAATTCAGAGAGCTGTAGCTAGATCTAGTGCAGAAAAGATCTTTGGAGACCATTTATCTCAGTCTCCTGCTCAGAATAGGGATGTTTTTGAAACTGGATCAATTGTTCATGTAATTGTTTGCTTTGTGGTTTTGGTATCACTCCTGTTACAGGGCCTTTTTATTACATTTTGAAGATTTCTTACTGCTTCATTTGCTGGTTTTATTTCTGTGGAGGAGCTAATCCTTGTCAATAAAACCCATCCTATAGTGATTCCAGGTCTACTGCAGAGTCCAGAGGTGACTTGTCTTTGTGTTTCTGGAGAATGTAGTTACTCTCTAGATGCTTTAAAGGCATATGACATTCTGTCCAGCAGATATTCCCAATGGATCAGAACAAACAGTGTCTGTGATATCTTGGCAGCACTCAGTGATCATGCAGAGCACTGCCCCAGGCTGGCAAAGCTCAGCAGAGCCACTGCTGCTGTAATAAATCCCATTTGAGGGATAGAAGTCTCAATCTTCAACTTTATAAAACTTTCAGAAAGCCAGTCTAGTGTTTGAGATTGTAAATTGTGTTACTTCTTTCACACTTTAGCTTAGAGATAAAATTTTGTGGTCTTTGAAATCAATTTGTGGTTATTGCCTCCCTGCTGCATTTCAATCCAGTGTCTGGGTTGTCCTGAGGCAAAAGACACAGCTCTTGGTGTCCCTTCGCACTGTTCTGGGTAAAATGTCTCACATAAAGAGCTTGAAACTTCTTGCATTGGCAATGAATAAAATGATCTGATGCTCGGTCAGCTCAGCAGTAGGATGTTGAACCCTGCTGTAGTATTTACCACAGCAGAAAATCCCACTTGATGTGGGATCCTAATAGAGTTAAAATTCGAAATAGGTGGATGAGATTTTCATTGTCAGTAAATTTTGCCTCCCTGTCCACAGTCCTGGGTTCTTCAAGAAAAACACTGTTTCATTCAGCAGGTTTCTAAGAGTATCTCTACAAAGTCATAGCTGAGGTTAGTCCTACAGGCTCTGTGCAGCCTTGAGGCACTGGCTAGACAGAGGGTTAGTAGGGCTGAGTTTGATAAATGGGAACATACTGGGAAGAGCGAGAAGGATAACAAGGTGTGAGCAGACAGAGCCAGAAGTACTGTCATGTGTCAGCTGCAAGTTTGTCACCTATAAATCTCTCCATCCAAGCTGCAGCAGTAGCTCTGTCCAGCTTCCTCAGACACTTACGGAACAGCACTGCAAATCTAGATCTTCACTGCAAAGGGCAGTGGAGGATCTTGCTGCCTGAAGCTGCTCCAATTCCAAATGGCTCAAAATTAGGGGGGAAGACCAGCAGTGCAAAGCCAAGGCTTCCCTTGGAGTATTCCTGCTGGAGGACTTCCCATGGTGCTGCTCCACTATTTATGCTCACAGACAATTCCCTTTCCTGTTGCTACAGCTCCTGAGCAGACAAATAGAGCTGGCCAGGCTTTTTCTGAAGTTCAGACTCAGCCAGTCCTGGAGAACTGTTGTTTAACCACCATTACTGTGTCATTCTCTTGACACGGAGCTGAGAGATACTACAGCAGATGCCACAACTGAGATTGAAGGACCAAATACCATACTAACAACTTGCTCTTACAAAAGGTCCCACAGTGCTACCATGACATCACTGGTGGCTCTGCGAAGTGTCAGTCTGGTTAATGCTGTCACATTCACCCGATTCACGTTACCAGAGGTAGTGGCTGTTAGCTCTGTTTTTTCTGTATGCTGCTTTAAAACCAGCCGCTGCCTCGCACTCCAGAGGCTGCTGCACATTAGAGGTGAACAAATTCACTGTCTGCAGGGGCTGGCATCAGCGTGACTGTGAGGTAACAGCAAGCTATTTAGTGGGTGCCTGAGGCAGAGCGACAGGAGTGCCTGAGGTGCTGTAATTCCTCAGAGCATGGCACACTGCCCAGAGCCGATGGCTGAGGGCTACTTGCAAATAAAAAGAGCTATTTGTGTTAGAGGGCAGGTTTTAAATAGACTGCGTGTGCATTTGGAAATAGTTTGTGTCATAGTTTGAGGGTCAGCTGCCCTCAGATATGTCTCTGCCTTCAAGTCAACAGCCCACAGATATTATCTGTATGGAGAGGGGTCAGTGGAGCCCTCTCTCCTGAGCCCAGGGTTTTAATCACTGCCATGTCTGATGGCTCCTGCAAGTTTAATTTTACTTGCATGCCAAAAAGACTGAGTTAACCACTGAGCAGCCAGCCCTCACAAAGCCTGAGGCAATCTGCTGTACCCATGGCTGGGAAAATAAAGTAGTATTCTCTCTGCTCATTTGCTGAGCATTATTCATGGAGTTCTACCAGGCATAGAGGTGAATTCATCAGGTCCCTGTCTCACTCAGCACAGCCCTGTCACAAGTCTTTGCTGTTTATTTTTAACTGAGAGATGAGGAACTGCTGGCCCCGTTTTGTCTGGTCATTGCATGCTGCTGTGTGTGGTACAGGCTCTTCCATCTGCTTGGACAGCCCATTGCCTGGGGCCTGTGAAGTACTTCTAGATTTCTTCTTCTAGCTGTGAATCTGTGCTCATCCCTCCTCTGAGAACTCAGACATTTGCAGTGTTGTGGCAACTGGTTCCTCAAATAGCTGACCAGTCCTCAGAGTCCACACAAGAATGNGAGACCCAGCTCCCTCAACCTCTCCTCATAAGGGAGGTGTTCCACCTCTCTTATCATCTTTGTTGCCCTACGCTGAACTCTCTCCAGCAATAATACAATAATAATCATAATCACTGAGTCTTCTTCCTTCTGAGGATTCACAGCCAGGATTCTCTTCCAACTCCACTCTTCTTATTCTGTCTATGTGCAGACATCCTACAGATCTGCAAGACAACAAAACCTGACCCATTCAGGCATTCCCCACAACCACTTCTTAGCTTTGGAATCTACCTGCCCTCCCTGTAGATGAAGGAGCAGAAGCACCAGGCTTATTCCCAGCGTGTTGGTTGGACTCTCAAAGGTCTTTTTCAACCTGAATGATTCTTTGATTCTATCATCTATGACTCAATGATCCTTGGGGTCCCTTCCAACCCGTTCTGATGTGACACTGTGGTCTTCCTGGCATTGGAGAGCCACAGTGGGTGACAGGAGTGTAATTTTCCATTGCACATTTGTAGAATAGCTTTTCCTTTCTGCCTTGCAGACTCCACCACTGATGTGCGTGGATGGTTTTGCTGCTGCCGTTGTGCTCTGTGAGCATAACAGAGGGTAGTTAACTGTGCCCTGCATTGATGTGAGCAGCCCAAGAACCTTTCTCCCTTGTTTTAGCACA
>VXBP01002397.1:0-40444 GCA_013400115.1 Rhinopomastus cyanomelas
TAGCAGACCCCTACAGTAACCTCACCCTCCCCTGTCTTCCCTCTAATTTCAACCCACATACTCCTTCCCCAGGTGGAGCTTCATTGCTTCCAGCTGGTCACTGATACAGAGGGCAACACCTTCTCCTCTCCTTCCCTGCCTGTCCTTCCTAAAGAGCTTGTACCCATCTATCCCTACATTCCAGTCGTGGGAATCATCCCAGCAAGTTTCAGTAATAGCCATGATGTCATGGCCTCCCAGCAGCACAGTTACAGCAAAATAACCATAACCCTAACTCCTAACCCAAACCCTAACTCCTAACCCTAACCCCTAACCCTAACCCTGACTGTACACTTACAAAGGACTTGTAGCTGCTTGCAGAGAAAGAGACTGATGATGGAAAATCATGTCTACTTGGCTTCCTTTGGCTCCTTTATATAGGCAATCCATTTCTATAGCAGAAAGATTTACACTCAGTTTTACTTTCTTGAAACAGGAGTTGTCTGCGCTGGAGTATTGGAGTCTACATTGCAATGTCAAAAACAGAATCAAGTCCACTCTTATTTATGTGGCTGTTATTTCCAGAGGCTAAGACTGTAAATTGATGCTGTCCAGAAAACCAAAAAGCAGTTGTGGTTTTTTCCTACTGAACTGCACTACTGAATAAAATCATTGTGTGAGATAACCACACAGATTTGTCCATCCATCAACAGATTACCTGGTTTTTTTAACCTATCTTTTCCTAAAGGGTGACTGTGAGTTGATATTCAATTTTTGAAAGTTATTTAAGGTCCAATTTCCTTATCATATACACCAGTGTGAATAACATAATTTAAGAATGTGACTGCCATTGGTTAATCCTGTTGATGAGTCGGTCAGGTCTAAGATGAGATCAAGTCACTTATAAAGTCATGGGCAAAAACAAAATTTTGCTCAATTTGGGGAAAGAACAAGACACATTTAATTCACACAACATAGAAACCCCAACGCAAAACCTCATTGTATCCATCTTTCAGTCTGTGCATCCATGCCCCAAGGCAACAGCTCCTTTAAGGAAGGACAGCTGAAGGTAGGGTCATGTTCTTACACAACTGGGCTGAGCTGCCACCTCCACTCCTTCAGAGAGGAGGAGCCTCTAGCAGTTCTTTCCCTTGCAGAAACATGACGTTCATCTTTCAGTTCATGCATCCATTCTTCTGCACCAACAGTTCCTTTTGGACTCAGTTCCCTGCTCCATGTGCCAGTCCTCTATTCCACTGTGACCATTTCTATGAGCCACAGATGGGACTCCCTTCATTTCAGCAGACAATGGATTGCATTGGATTGCAAATGGCTTGCAAACATTTCCTCTGTTGCTCTCTGAGGTTCCAAACTCCCAGCCTCTCAAACCAGCACATTTCAAAGGACAAGATGCCATACCCAGCCCCAGTGACATGCACTCTTCTCTGAACGAAGACCAGACAAGACTAAGTCTCAACACAAAGCAGGAAACAGGAAGCTCCAAACCAGCCATGCCAGCTCAGAGAGATCCTTATGTGACTTGGAATCCCGAGCTTCTCCTCACAAGTTGCCATTGTAATTCCCCAATTCCTTAGGCTCAGACCAAATTCTAACTACAAGTCATTCAGAAGCTAATGTCAAATAAAACATTTATCTTATTCCGACATGAACAGAACTCATTCTTCTGTTACGTAATTTGAATGGATTTTTAATTTCTTTTCCTCTAAGGCTTTTGCTTGTTCTTTTTTTCTACAGCTTTAGCATGAAAACAGATGGAATTCTAGCCAAAATAGATATTCAAGAGAGAGAGATATTTAATGTAGTGAGTTTATCTATTACATAAGCAAATGGCTGTCTTGTTCGTTGTCTTTTGGTCACTTTTCTTTTTGTCTCTGCTCTTCTAGTGAAGTCTTCATCCTTTGTTAGAAAAGGCATTGTGTTTCTGTAATTTCCACTTTCCAGTTATGAGGCACATCTTTTTCACTATATCCAGCCACTTCTAACCCAAGTACCAAGAATTAAAAACACAGCACCGCTTCATGCATGTGTGGAAGACAAAGAGGAACAAGGCAACTACATGTTAAAAATATTGGATAGTGCTGCAATAGCAAGAACCTCATCTATCAGCTACAATCAGTGTATTTCAAAAGGGCATTTCAATGCCTTAGTTGATATAAGGGAAAATACAGTTACTTCACACGTTACAGCTAAGATGCTATTACAATCACACACCTTCCTTAAGTGCTTTGTACCACTGTACTGAACAGCTCTGTGAAATGCCTTATTGAAGAAAACAAAACCCTACTGTGTTTCTTACAGAAAAAGACATACAACGAAAAAGGGCTTACATTTCACAGCAAATAGTCCATCTATAAACATTCTTTGAAAAGATGTAGTTGTAGTTAAGTTTGCAAAGTGATTTCCATGTTAACCTTGTTATAAACGAATTGTTTATAATGTTCTGAAAGATTCCACTTTCAGACTCACTGTCTCTGTGTTTTGCTTCAAATAAATAATGCAGAGTTTGACTTCTCTACAATCTGTTTTCCTTAAAATACTTGTCTCCTTGTACATCCTTCCTCTTTTCTAATCTCAGCTGAAATGAGTGTAAGTTCTGTGACCCAAAATTACATTAAATGGCAGATCTTTGTGGAGCAAAACTGTAAATATGTGCACTGACCTTTAGAGATTGTGCACAATGAATTCTAAACACACCCGTGGTGTTCCTCCTGTAAGCCACAGATGAAGAGCATCTTTTATGGATGACTTCGTGCAGTAATGGATGCACTTCTTCTGCAAAGGCCAAACCCCTTAATTCCAAACACTACAACAATCCTCAAGCTGAAAAATAATGTTTTAATGTATACATAATAGAATAAATTCCATCAGTTCTATGTGTTCCATGTTTTAGTGTTAATACTCCCATTCTGGCATCTGAAACTGCCCCTTACTGGTCAATAAAGAGGAACAGGCTCAATTCTTAGGCTCTGAGAACAAGTTACACCACACAGATCACATCATATATAGTATTTTTCTTATCTTATCTGCAGCTAAGTTGTATCTGTGTTATCTAGCTTTGAAAGATAATGGCCTTCCCTGTACTCTTTAATGGATCATCCAGTTCCATTTCCCCTACCACGGGCAGGGATTCAGCTGGTTATTCAGCCTTCCTGCCTTGCAGTCATAGTTTGACTGTGTTGAAGCACAGATAATTTTCCCAAGATGTTCAGTATGTTCCCTTTGGTCATAACATTCCCAGAGGAATGCAAATCTGGTAGCATTAGTCCAATGTCCTCTCTTAGCTTCTAGTAAACATTTCCAGAAAGCAGATTTATCTAGATTTACCCAGTGCTTCTGAAGAGAGCGTAGACCTTCAGGAATGGATGTGAAACTTCTGTCCCAGTGTCTCTTGTATCTTAAATGCAAGATGCAAGCTCAGTGCAGCAGTCCACAGCAGTTCCACTCTATTTTGTGGCACAGCCTTCTTGTTGTCTGGAGCAAGGACTAAGGGCTTGAAAGTACCCAAAACTCTCAGACTAGAGTGAGTCCTGCGTTGTACCAAAAATACAGCATTGAGGAACATTTGAATCATTTTCCTTCTCTTCTTCATCTTTCTGTCAACTGTCTAAGGCAACAATCAGTGTTGTTAAAGGTAACTAACACTGTGGTACAAGTAACGCAGTGGCATTGAAGTGGGATGCTGAAGTGCCATAAAGCAAATGACTCTTGATTGTTGACACGATAGAGCCATCTCCTCACTCAATGTGATTTTTATAATAGCTATTGGAAAGCTTTTTCCATAAAGGATAACAATTGCTGCCACTAAAACTAATGGTCAGGTCTACAGAGAGATATGTCTAGGGGAGGGGGAAAGTAAAACCTTTTTCTTCCCTATAGTCTCTACACGAAGGCTTGATTCTAAAGTTTTACAGCAGCACCAATGATCTTACAGAACATATATTTTTGGTTTGTTTTATCACTCTAAATAAGTTATATTGGTTTGGTGTTGCTGCCATTAGCCCAGAATTTACACTTTTCCTCCTAGAGTCATTGTGAGCCCTCAGGCATCAAAAGTCCACCAATGATTTTCACAGCTTGGCGTGGTAGGCTGCCACCACAA
Organism: Rhinopomastus cyanomelas; assembly: GCA_013400115.1. NCBI lineage: Eukaryota > Metazoa > Chordata > Aves > Bucerotiformes > Rhinopomastidae > Rhinopomastus > Rhinopomastus cyanomelas. The sequence continues at coordinate 4,100 of VXBP01002397.1, forward strand.
AGAATTACAAACCTGGAATGATCCCTCGCAGTAGATAACATTTCAGTGCTCAGCGTAAGTCACGTACACTCTTAAGCTCTCTTGGTATGTTTCCCTACCCAAGCCTCCCACTCAGGGTCTATCCCTGAGCACACCTTGATAACTAAAAGTAAGCAGATACCAGGCTTTAGTGATTTTCCACACATAAATATATTTTGTTTATGATAAACATACTCAGATTCAGCAAAATAATAACACACCTGTCAGAATTTCCCCACCCCAGTTGCCTTCTCTTCAACTCCTTGGATATGGTTCAGAGTCCTCTGAGACCTCCAGGATTCTCCACATTCATGGCTTCTCTCTCACTCTCAAGCAAACATTTTTATTTCTCGTTTTGCTTGTTTCAGCTGCTCTAGCAAATTGTGTGGGGCTAGAGCTTGGTGATGCAGCGTAAACTTCACGCGCAGAAAACTTGCTACTGGCAAACCCACCTGCAGTACATCTGCCTGCAGTGTCAGGGGTTTATAGAAGCGTGTTATAAATCACTTCAGTGGGAGCTACTAAACCTGTACCAGAGAAAGAAATGAGATCCAGGTAGTTCAGCCTGCTTGAGGGTGTCTTTGAATATAATTGTAGACATAAAAGTGTTATAGGAATTTATGTCCCTTCCCTGCTGTCCAGCATTCCTCTGTCAGTGTTCTCCTCTTCTTCAGCACTTTTCAGCTACGGTAGTTTTCAAGGGCAACCATTGTACCCTTGGAGAAATTAAGCAGTCTCAGATGCTGGTTTGCTGCAGAACAGTTGGAGAAAGTTGGTTTTTTTCTTGGATTCATCCACCATGGTCTAGCCTTGAGCTCTGTGGTAACAGGTTGGACTTGATGATCTATGAGGTCTCTTCCAACCTTGGTAATACTGTGATACTGTGATACTGTGATACCTTGAGCCAAAGGCTTTCTTTGAGCTGTATCACCAACCCTTTGGATTCTGTTTAGGTACATAAGCAAAACAAAGAAACCTGGATTCAGGTCTAGGTTGCAATAGGGACATGGCACACGTGGCAAGTCTCACATTCACAGCAGTGTTGTGATCTGCATTTAGATGTATTCCACAGATTATTATGCATTTAGCATTAGCAATTAAATCTATGTTTCTAGTTTTTCAGTCCCTGAACCTAGTGTCATGGCTTGATCCCAGCCAACAAGTCAGTGCTGTGCAGCTGCTTCTTTACTCCGGGAATAAAAACCAGTAAAACTGTCACTAGTGAAACTCGTGTTTTGAGAGAAGAACTTTTTAATAATAGAAATAAATAAAATAGTCATAACAAATAAAGAAAACAATAGTAATGAAAGAACAGTGTAACAAAAGGAGATAAATAAAACCCAAGCAAAGACAAGTGATGCACAATGCAATTCCTTACCACCCACTGCCTGCCCAAGCAGTAACCTGCCCTTGTTGGCTGACTCCTGAGAGTTTCTATACTGGGTATGAGGTTCAGGCCAGGTGTCCTGGCCCTGCTCTTTCCCAGCTTCTTGAGCACCTTCTTGCTTGCAGAGCATGGGAAACTGAAAAATCCTTGACTTAGTGCAAACACAGCTTAGCAATGGTTAAAGCATCAGCGTGTTATAAACATTCTCATAGTAAATTGAAAGCACAGCACTGTGCCAGCTACTAGGAAGAAAATTATGTCCCTGCTCACTGCTGGAGGGTTGGACTAGATGACCTTTTTAAAGGTCTTGCCAAACCAAAACATTCTGTGATTCCATGAAAATAGGACAACCAGCAGTCTCTTATGAATAATTAAATAAGTTGTTCCCATGACAATGAGCAGATGCAGTGATTACTTACTTATTTATCACAAACTTTACTACCAGATTTCTATTAATCACTCTTCATTTATTGCTTTAAGGAGGAGTTAAGGATAACCACGTTACATGATCTTCCAGAAGTGGTCAAAACAGGAACACCCTCATTAAAACCATTATATGCTGTTTTAGTTTTCGAGCCAGGCAGCCATCAGCTTCCTAGATGGATGCTTTCCAGTCAGGTAGCCCCAGGAGGTGTTGGTGCCCGAGACTGTTCCTCCTCAGGTGCAGAACTTCACATGCTCCAATGTCATCTTCATACCACCGATCACCACTGTCTAAGCCCAGCCGTTCAGACAGCGTTCAGTCATGTCACTGTCAGTTCAGCCCCTATTTCATCAACTTTCTGAGAATCTGGTGAAAGTCTGTGTTGGAAGCATATTGAAGTCAAGGTAGGCAGTGTCCACTGCTGTGGACATGTCATGCTGAAGCTGATTCAGGGCTTCTGAAGATTTAGACAAGGTCAGACATAGAGTCCTAGAAGTAGCTGAAGTTGAATTAAGTTAGTTTCTGTCCAAAAGCCTCCATAAAAATGAATAAAATGGTGCAAGAAGAGACAAGTATTTCTTTTTCTAACTTTTCCTGACCAAAATAAGGTCTGCAGTCTTATTCCTCTTCAGTTATAACAATGGAGACACTGAAAGAGGACGTCTCTCTTAGTTGACAGTAGGGTTAATACTAGACAGCCAATATCCTGCTGCTGGAGGATGTTCAGAGTGGAGCAATGAGGATGATGAAGGAAGTGGAGCACTTCCCTTATGAGGAAAGGCTGAGGGAGCTGGGTTTCTTTAGCTAGGAGAAGAGGAGACTGAGGGGTGACCTCATTAATGTCTATAAATATGTGAAGAGTGGGTGTCAGGAGGATGGAGCCAGGCTCTTCTCAGTGTCATCTGAGAATGGCAATGGGTGCAAGCTGGAACATAGAAGGTTCCATGCAAATATTAGAAGGAACTTCTTCCCAGTGAGGGTGACAGAGCACTGGAACAGGCTGCCCAGGGGTGTTGTGGAGTCTCCTTCTCTGGAGATGTTTAAAACCTGCCTGGATGTGTTCCTGTGTGACTTGGTCTAGGTGATCCTGCTGTGTCAGGGGGATTGGATTGGATGATCTTTCGAGGTCCCTTCCAATCCCCAGTGATTCTATGACTCTAAAGGGTACTTACAGATGGAGAACCGTTGTTCCAACTGTATTTTATTTTTTAGTGAACATGTCAATTCTGCAAGATGAACGACAGTCCATCTATTAGAAACACCACACAAAAATAGGCCAGTGGTGAATCACTGTGATGCTGTGAAGAGCACACGTTTGCAGATGTCAGTCTCCAGGGGTCTAGAGGAGCTTGCACAAGAGTGTTTTTACTGGATAAGGGGCATTTCCAAGCTGGATGTTCCATAGCAAGCACACTCAGTAACAAAAGGAGCTGTTAACAGGAGTGACTAAAGTCCTCCTGGATGTCCTGTACTGACAGCTTTTGTCTTTCACTGCTCTTGGCTAAAGCCAGGTACAAGAGCTGAACACAGAGCACACATCGGCCTGCCTGTTCATTAAAACAGCAAACTGAAAGTGCTTTGACTAATTGTTCTTTTATTTACTTGCCATGGATACAGTTTCTAACAGGAGCGATCGGTTAAACAATACATCTTAATGAAGCATTAACAAATAAATACTTGCTTTTCTTCTCGTGAGCAAAGAAGTTTCCAAGTTTTACTCATCCAGCTTGGGAATGAAAGGAATCCAAAGTCATCAGCATGTTCTAGCACAGTTCAGGTTTTGCATTTTCCTTCCAGCAGAAGCTGCCACATAAAAATTCCATACAAAAGACATCAGGTGAATAAACTAGAACTGCCAAAATATTTTGCTTTTAAACTGGAAAAAGCAAATATCATTTTCAATACGTTTATTTGACCATGAGAAAAAGCTAAAATAACGAAATTATTAACTGAGTTCTGGGCTCCTCAGTTCTACAGGGATGTGGAGCTGCTGGAGAGAGTCCAGCGTAGGGCAACGAGGATGATGAAGGAGGTGGAGCATCTCCCTTGTGAGGAGAGGCTGAGAGAGCTGGGTCTCTTTAGCTTGGAGAAGAGGAGACTGAGGGGTGACCTCATTAATGTCTATAAATTTGTGAAGGGTGGGTGTCAGGAGGATGGAGCCAGGCTCTTCTCAGTGTCATCTAGTGACAAAACAAGGAGCAATGGCTGTAAGCTAGAACACAGAAGGTTCCACATCAATCTGAGAAGGAACTTCTTCCAGTGAGGGTGACAGAGCACTGGAACAGGCTGCCCAGGGAGGTTGAGGAGTCTCCTTCACTGGAGATGTTCAAGACCCACCTGGATGTGTTCTTGTGTGACTTGGTCTAGGGGATCCTGCTGTGTCAGGGGGATTGGACTAGATGATCTTTCGAGGTCCCTTCCAATCCCTAATGATTCTATGATTCTATGATTAACTACTTAGATTTAACTGAGGCATCTGTGTAAGCAAATCTAAACGGGATTACAGTTCACTCTTTGTAAATAAAGCACATTGTGACTGCATAAAATTCACTTATTTCAGGTGGTCAGATGATGGCTGTGACTGTTTTCTAATTAAAAATTGAAGTCTTTCTTGTTGACCTTTTAAAATCTCTTATCAGTTGATTTTGAGGACGTTCACTTTTAAAGAAGTTGGTGTTTGATTAAAGGTGGATAATTATTTATCAGATACTTTTCTGTGGGACAATTTATTTATATCTGTAAACTCAGGCAGGCTCCACTGGTAAACAGCACACCCATAATATGCCCAAGCACCTCTCTTGTTTTGTTTTTGAAGGGTGATCAACAGGTTTTGCTGGGATGGGCTGCCTTTGTTTCGACATGTCTTGTGTAAAGAGCAGATTTCTCTTATGTAACAGTGTGTATTGACTGCTTTTCTCCAGCATGCCCATTTTGCAGTGTGCCACGATAAACCTGATCAAAATTAGTATTTCCTCTTAAAAGTTTTGGAGCATGACAGGTCACAATGGTGGCATTTTTATCAACCATTTGAAACTCTTCACTAGCCACTGTGACAGAATCGATATTTCTTCTGTGAAAACCTCCCTTCCTTTGCTTCTGTGGAATTGATGGTTAATGATTCCAACCACCAACAATTTATCTCTTCTGTTGTGTAAATGTCCCTCAAGTCCTTCCAGAATCTGGCCATATTTCAGAGTAGTGACTATCTCATGGATTACCCTCCTCTCACTCATGGCTGATGTGGACCACAGATAACACTGAGAAAGTATTTAAGTAGTGGTGGCTGCCTTTCACAATTTTCAGTGAATTGAAAAACAAGCCAGTAGCACCTTTTGTACCAACAGGAAAGGAATGACACCAGTGTAACATCCCTAGCCTGAGCATTCCATATGTGTCTTAACAAGTGTAGATCCCTGAGGTTGTGGGCTAATGCCAATCAGACTAGCAGAGGACTAATTTTTTCACAGTATATTTCAATATTCGTGTAGGAGATACTGGCCTGGGTGTTTTGAAAACATCCAAGAAGAAAATGAGATGGAGATTTATCTCTCCTAACTTCAGGTATTTAAATTTTGCGAGATAGACTCATTTTGCCTAGCCTGCCATGTCTGCTTTTATACATGCCTACGTATGGACATGTGTGAGGTGAACCTCATCCTAAGAGTGACTGCTTAATTAAGACCATTAGAACTATTAAAGCCGTTAAAACTTGTATTGAACACACTTAGTTTGCATCACCTACATCTCAAGACTTCTTTCACAATCACGTAGACATGTTACCTTTCCTCATGCTTAAAAAACCCCAAAACAAACCAAGCTTGGATCCCTTTTGCACTTTTAGATGTCTGATATTGTATTCTAAGGAGGAAGAGAGGAATGGAAATCCCCAGGTACCACGGCCAGCTTTGGCTGCAGTCATGCAGTGCCTACAGGTGACAAGCAAGAACAAGAAGCCTGGGAGGCACCTCTGTAAGTGTATTTGTGCGTGGCTGCTTTCAGCAGTAACACAAAAGAAACAGATGCTGCACTGCCGCAGAGAAGATGTTCAGCCGACGAGTGCACTGGTCCTCCTGCCTTTTCAGGAGTAAAATCTGAGTAGTTTGCACAGCCTCAGCAAAACCCCATGCTCACAGGTCACAGAATCATAAAATCGTTAATGCTGGAAGAGACCTACAAAATCAACCCATCAAGGCGACCTCACAATGCCCACTAAATCGTGGCCACCAGGGCCACATCTACTTATTTTTTGAACACCTCCAGGAATGGTGACTCCATCACCTTCCTGTACAGCCTGTTCCAGTACTTTTTTACCATCCTTTCAGGTAAAAAATATTTTCAAATGGTCAATCTAAACCTCCCCTGGCACAACTTGAGGCTGTTTCCTCTCGTTCTGTTGCTAGTGACTTGAGAGAAGAATGCAATTCCTACCTCTGTACAACCTCCTTTCCTGTCCCCACAATTATCCCTCTACTTCACTGAGTTCCTGTTGCACACTGCCTTCTCTCTTTTGCACACCTTCTCACCCCGCAGAGCTGAGACATGGCTAGATTAGTGGAACTAGAAATTATTATCAAGCTACATTGGAGAAAGAGGTTTTTCTTTGTGCCCGTGCGTGTGTAATTGTTTCCACACACAGAGAAGAGAAGGAGGAGATAATGCTTTGGAGAACACCTAATCTGGAAAGAGCTTTGTTACCTTTCAGGTAGGTTGCACCTCATGTGATTGGGTAGAATCACTTTCTCTTTTGTCTTTTAATCATGGCTAAGCGTAAAGATTTGAACCTTGTAAAGCTCATATGCTACAGAGAGAAGATTAGAGGAATTCTGTGAGTAAAGAAGTTCACTCAACCTTTTTGTCCACATAACTTTCAAAGCTTTTCAACAACCATTCCCAGCTTGTAAATTCTTGTTCTCTCATGTTTAACTCTGCTCTGCATGTGTAACCTGCAATATGTGTAAATGCTCTGATGTATGAGGCTTCCTTCCTGTCTCCCATGAATGAGTCTCATGCCAGTGATTTTGGTGAAGTCATCCTTGTCTTGGGCCAGTAATGAATAGACATCGAACCTTTATATAGAGAGTGTTTATAGAAAAATGCATAACAGAGAGAAAAGGTGAATGGATTAACAGCTGATTGCTGCCTAGTACTTTTGCCTTCCCACTGATGGTAGGGACAGTGAAGCTGATAAATATCTTCTTCAGTTATAATGAACAAGAAGGGGTAGAAAGCTATGGGCTGTGTAGAAGTAGAGCTCTAATGTAAGAGCTGCCTAAACTATCTCGTCTTGCAAATCTGAGTCAGGGTTCTTAGTCTCAGAGATTAAAAACATAACATTTCTATTTCAGTTCTTTATCCTAATTACTCTGGTTTGAAAGCATCATCCTAACTCCCTTACTCTAACACTAACCCTAAAACCTAACCCCAACCCTAATCCTAACCCTAATTTCTAACCCTAACCCCAATCTTAACCCTTAACGCTAACCCTAACATTAACCCTTAATCCTAACCCTAATTTCTAACCCTGACCCCAATCTTAACCCTTAACGCTAACCCTAACATTAACCCTTAATCCTAACCCTAACCTCTAACCCTAAAACCTAAACCTAACCCTAATCAATAACCCTAACCCTTAACCTTAACCCTAACCTGGGTTAGGAACTGGCTAACCCAGTTCCTAACCTCTGTACTGGGTTAGGAACTGGCTGGAGGGCCGAGCCCAGAGGGTGGTGGTGAATGGTGCCACATCCAGCTGGCGGCCGGTCACTAGTGGTGTTCCTCAGGGATCAGTGCTGGGCCCCATCCTCTTTAACATTTTCATAGATGATCTGGATGAGGGCATTGAGTCAGTCATCAGCAAGTTTGCAGATGATACAAAGCTGGGGGCAGATGTGTCTGAGTTGGAGGGCAGAAGGGCTCTGCAGCGGGACCTTGACCGCCTGAACAGATGGGCAGAGTCCAACGGGATGGCGTTCAATAAGTCCAAGTGCCGGGTGCTGCACTTTGGCCACAACAATCCCATGCAGAGCTACAGGCTGGGGTCGGAGTGGCTGGAGAGCAGCCAAACAGAAAGGGACCTGGGGGTGCTGATTGATACCCGCCTGAACATGAGCCAGCAGTGTGCCCAGGTGGCCAAGAGGGCCAATGGCATCCTGGCCTGCATCAGGAATGGTGTGGCCAGCAGGAGCAGGGAGGTCATTCTGCCCCTGTACTCTGCACTGGTTAGGCCGCACCTTGAGTACTGTGTCCAGTTNTAACCCCTAATCCCAACACTAACCCCTAACCCTAACCCTTAATCCTAACCCTAACCCCTAATCCTAACCCCTAACCCCTAACCCTAACTCTAACCCTAACCCTAACCCTAACCCTAGCCCTGGTTTCTAGGTGTATTTCTAATTACAAATCCTTCATTATCTCCCTGAGTCCCAACCCTCTTTTTCATTTTTAAATTATCTTTATCTATATAAAATAACATTCATCTTGTGAAAAGTACCTCTAGGATGTATATTGTGTAGTCCCATTTCTTTACTAGTCCTAACATTTGTTTGAAGTAACACAAATATTAATCTTTTGGGCGTCTAGACGGGTAAGGACATCAGTGTTGAAGGACAAGACAGATTTCAAAATATCACTCACTTTGCACTTCTGCTGACTGGCCTTTCACAGGAAGCTTGTGTTTAACTCAAGTCATGCAGTATCTACAGTCATTTGCTTGCAAACAGAGTTGGAAAGTCACAGCCACAGAAAATGGTTCAGACATGCCCATGAAAGAAGAAGATACTCACTTGTAGGCTTAACACAACAAAAGTGCTCGAGGGAGTGGTTTGGGTGCAAGTTGGGAGCAATTTCCACGCATGAAGAAGATGTTTCCTCTTCCCTAAGAAAGGATGGAAAATGTTGTTTGCTACAAGGCTGAAGTCAAACTACGACGATTTATTTAGAAGGGTTTCAAATAAGCAGGCTTAGGATGTCCAGTCTGGTGAAGGACAGGTTTTTTCCCACCAGGATCAAGTTCCACCAGCCAAGTTCTAATCCAGAGGGGTAGCAGTTTTCCCTGAAACCACTCAGCAAGAAGGGCAGTGAGCCACCAGGCTCATTTAATTCAGTTTTGGTGCACATCCATGAGAGAGCTTAGTAGTTCTTCTAGCACAGAAAAGGAACTACCACCACCAGCTGCAGAGAGCCAGAGGCTATGTGGCTTTTGGAGTAGCAGGGAGAAGTTAAATGGACTGGGAGCTGGCTGCAGAAAGAGGGCTCAGTGGCTTGGATATTGGGATGAAAGGCTCAGAGCTGGCATGAGAAACAATATGTTCTGGCACAGGGGGCTGTAGTAACCATGAAAGAGCCTTGTGGGTGGCCCATTATAAAGGGGGGGTTGCAGCTGGGTCTGAAGAAGGCTGGCAGAAGAGGGTTCCTGTCTGTCAGATTTGCCAGCCTGAGAATGCTTGCCGCAAGGCAATGACCTCCAGGGAGCTGGCTGGATGAACTCCATGTCTACACCCGGCAGGCATGGGGCTGTCTTTAGGGATGAATGAAGTACGATAGTTCTGCTTTGGCTGCTAACCCTTTGGGTCCACAGAACATGAGGAGAATATTCCCTCAGAAACAAAGTTTGAGAAAGCGTATCTTCATTACAACGGGCTCCAGCAAACACGGGGCTTTCCTGAGAAAGGCCTGTCTAGACACATCTGTAATCCCCCAGGTACCCAGACTCCCACTGTTTGTCTAATTCATCACTCACCTTAAATTTTTCAACTATTTCCAATTTACAAAAAATCATTGCAGCAAAATAAGCTGCTTTATTTTTGCCCTACCTTCTGTGGACTTGGGCTGTGAAAGACAATGATGCTGATAACAAAAACAAGCAAAAACCAAAAACCACCAAACAAAACATAAAGCTTTTACAAGATTAGAAGGCTTTTGGTGTCTTTCCATTCTTATTTGGCTTGTTTATGTGTAGGCTAAACATAATCATATCCTTCCAAATCTTGTACTGACTCCTGGTTTCCACAAATCTTTTTGCTGGGTTTCTCTAGATTTTCCTTCACTGAGTATTTTGTACAATATAGTGGCCCAGCTGAGTACAGAACCAGTGCCAGATAGAGCAGAACAGTGACCTTCCAGTCAACACAAGGTGATGTGGCTTTTATAACAGCAGGACATAGCTGGTCCAGAGTGATTGTCTGAATAGCTGATTCAAAGCTGTGAAGCTTTCTGACATCTAGGTGCTGTCAGCGCTATTGCTGCCAGTCAGTTAACGTTCTCTTCTGCACACAAGAGATAAACTGAATTACACCTTAATTTACCTTTTTTTTTAGTACCAAGTGACTAAAGTCAGAGAAGATAATCTTCAGTGGATGGTGCCTGCCATCTTCACTCGCTCAGTTTTTAATGAAAGTTCTTTCATTCAAGCTATTAAAAACTCCTGAGGAATACTGAGCAGAGGGCAGAGAGCTCGAGAACCTGACCTAATAACAAACTGTTGACAAGCATCTCTGGAGCAGAGGTGTTAGCTGTGAGCCTGTCAAAACCAGCACCTGTGCAAGACTTCCTTGAGAGACTGCCACGTGGAAAGATCTCAGAGGCCAAAGAGCAAAATACGTCCTCCTGCTGCCTCTCTCGGGGTGTGTGACATGGTTTACAGAAGAAAGGTTCTGCAGTGGAAGAAGAAGGTGTTTAATTCTTGACAAATCACTCATCTTTCTATTAATTACATAGTTATCTTTTAGATACTTCCAAATTTGGGTTTGATTCTTCCTGGCAATCACACTCATATAGTTTTATCATTCCTTTCTACCCTTTTCAGAAGTGAAGACACCTGCCATCAGGTTCCCTTGGCTTCTGCGATTTCCCGAAGCAAAGGGCTGCAGTGTTGGAAGTTGCTCTAAGATTCTTCTTAAAGACCTCTCAAATTTGAGAATGTTTAAAATACCCAAAGGCTTTTGAACCTGGGATCTTACTTCTATTCTGCATTCTTACTATTTTAACCATATAAGAGAACTAATTTTTGTGATACTTGAAATAGAAAAGCACTCCCAATTCTCAGCCTTTTTTCACCCCTTAATTCCTCCTTTTTCCTGGTAAGTACTGGGCTCATCATAATCTTTTCCTTTAATTTGCATCTAAGTTACAACCAGAGGTTTTTTTCTCGTCCATTTTCTCTTGTTAGTCACTTAAACATTCCATTGTCTGCTCTCAGGCAGTTGAGTTTTCCATAATAATGATAAAAATAATTAACAAAAGAATAATAATGTGCCTCAAATATCTGAGCTTCCTGGCTCAGCTGAACCATTAGAGCTGGCTTCCACTTCTGTCATTCCCCAGAAACCTTCAGCAGACAGGCCACTTGTTTCTTGGAAGCTATTGCATTGGACATGCATTGGATATGTTGTATTGTGTACACACAGGTTTTCTCAGGCTTTACTATTTCATCTACTGCTCAGATACTTATGTGAAGGGTTCAAAGATACAAGAGCTGCTTAGGTCTCAAATATTATGGGAAATAATAATCATACAATTATACAGATATTAAAAATGTAAATAGAAAAATGTGCACTGCGTTGCAACTTGCTTCTTCAGTGAGAAGAGAACTCCAGCTATGTCGAACATCTCTTGGCTCACGCTGGAGAATTACTTTCAGTGCAAGCTGAAGTAACTTCCTGCACAGTGAACCATGCCTCTTTGTCTTCTGTGTCGAGTCCCATTCCCATGAGGAAGGAGAGCTGAGTGTCTTTTGTATTTCCCTGTGTCCTGTGCTGAACAGAAAGCCTAAGGTCTTGCCTGGCATAAAGAAACTGAAATAAGTAGAGAGCGTATGAAACGGTGGCTTCTGGGAATCGTTTCAAGACTTTGTATTTCCCAGTTATTTTGTGCTGTTTTGTCAAGGGGTAAACATTTCAAGCTAAATTATTCAGACGGGATTTAGGAGGTGTTTAAGTTCTGCTGAATACAAATGTGTCGAAAGAAAGCAAAATCAAGCATTCTGCCTTGCTTTTGTGGTTTTGTTCAGTGGTTACACTGAAATCTTTGAGGAGAAGGGTTGTATAGATGTGTGGGGCAATCCAGTTCCTCCTCTTCCTGAGAAGGGTTTTCATAGAAAGCCACTCCAAACTGCCACTTGAAGTGGGCTATCTCAAGCCCACTAAAGGAGATAATAGAAAACTCCTGGCAAATGAAGAGCCATGACAAAATCTGAGGTGAACCTGCTACCAAGACCAGCATGCCAGCAACATTTCTTCAGCAAAGAGAGGACACTGAGTACTTTTGAGAAGATGGCAGTATGGGAAGAGGTGGCAGGTTTTAGCACTACAGTCCCAGCACAACGCCTGAAAGTGCAGTGAATTCACGTTCCTCTGAAATTATCGTCTTTATATGTGGGTGGAGGGATGTAGCTCCTTGAACTATGATCTAAAATCTTGATTACCAGCCCCGTGCTCCAGGACTGTCACTCCAGCAATACAATGTACACACACACCCGGAGGCATGCAATTCAAAAAGCCCAACATCAGTAGTTACTAGAAACTTGACGTGCTGCAGCAAACATGTTCTGCATGAAGCCAGGAAAAAAGCCATTTGGCCCCCATACAGCAAATCCTTCCCCAAGGGTGGCTAGAAATGCCGTCTTCTGGACTAGTGCTTCCTGCAGCACACAAGAGCAGATGGCCCATCACACCCTGGGTATGACCAGTTGTAAAGCTGGGACTTGACTCTATTTCATTCTTGTAAAGGCTCAAAATGTTCAGTATATGTGTTGGGGCAGACTTGTGAGGCTGCTCATACAAGAAGTGAATAAGAATTTAAGGTTCAGACATAGAATCATAGAATCATTGGAAGGGACCTTGAAAGTCCAATCCCCCTTGCAACAGCAGGACCACCTAGACCAAGACATGCTAAGTAATGTGCTGAATAACAGCAAATGCTGTTATTAGAGTCATCATCTTGAGGGGTGGGTGTCAGGAGAATGGAGCTGGGCTATTTTCAGTGTCATGTAGTGATAGGACAAGGGGCAATGGTTGTAAGCTGCAACATAGAAGGTTCCACATCAACATCAGAAGGAACTTCTTCACAGTGAGGGTGACAGAGCACTGGAGCAGGCTGCCCAGGGTGGTTGTGTAGTCTCCTTCACTGGAGATGTTCAAGACCCACCTGGATGTGTTCCTGTGTGACTTGGCAAGGTGCTGGCAGGCACAAGTTGAATACGTATTGTCTTCCATCACAAGTTCCAGGTTTGCATCACCATCCTCTGTCTCAGCATGATCTGTGATGTTTTAGGGTAGAGTTTTCAAGCTAGGACAACTATTTCTGCACAGGTTTTCAGTACACAGCTGTGAGAATTTTGTTTGAAATCTTTATGAGAGTAACTATTAAAATAAATGTCAATACTGCAAGGGAGAACTACTCTTCCTTTGTTTAAAATTAAGTCCATGCTTAAGAACGTCACTTACCTGGAGCCTGCAAACAAGCCTCCCAAACTAACAATATGTGGGAGTCAACTACTGGCGACAGAGCTCCAACACAAGTGTAGCTTTGAAAAGTGAGAGCTTGGCGTGCAAGTGTGCACAGACAATCAATTCTCCTTTAAGGATTTTTATCAAAGGCTTGAAATACTGTAGGAACCTTGGAAGAACTTTTGGAATGCCCCTAATGAAGCAGTGAATTCCTAATTTGCATAGAAAGGGAGAGAGGTGAGGAACAAGAAAGCCTCTGCTGCTGTCATGCCTGCAGGAGAGAAATTCTGAAGTTCCTTTCCTGAACTCCACGGGGAGAGATGTGAGAGCTGTGCTGGAGGTGAGTTCAAGTTGGTTTTATTTTTCCTTTGTCACTTTGTTTCCAGAATTAAGAATCTAAAATATTTCCTTTACTTGAATAAGCTGGAATTAATCTTTCCCATCATCTTTCCAGTGATAGAGTTCAGCCAAGGGAAACCAACAAATTCAGCTCATGTTTTGTGTCTGGAGGTAAAGTATGCAAGCGCCAGGCTAATGCTCCCCCCGTGAGGTGGACCCTGACACGGAGCTGAATGCTCTCAGCCAGGCTGGAAAGGTCAGCAGGGTCCTGGGAGTGCCAAGTGCTGTATTGAGAAAATTGTTCCTGGCAGGCACAGAGAACACCCCTTCCTCTAGAAGCAGGTAACAAAGACAGACCCCTCAAAGCAGACCCCTGGGGAACCTTTCAAACCAGTCCATGGCTTCAAGGGAAAATGAAGCAGCTTTCAGAAGAGGCAAGAAGTTTGGAACTAAATTAACTAAGATGAAGTGTTGGTCCATAATGATTAGGTACTGTGTTTGAAAAAATATTTTCAAACTCTTTTGGCAGAGTTGCTACTGCTGTAGAATACTCAGCTGAGAGTGTTGGTATCTGAATTAAGAAAAAACCCAGCTTCTCCAGTCTAGTTTCCAGAGAATTGTTTCTGTAGTCAACCCTTTGACCTGAGACCCTGCTGTAAAATACTAGTTGGCTGTACCTGTCCTCAAAGGTGTCTAGTAGTTTGTTCACTTCAGAAGGCTTTGCAGCCATGCTGCTGTTTTTATCACTTCAGTCTGTAGGAGTTCTCTCTGTGCGTGTCTCAGGGACGTCACCACAGGAACTACTTGAAAGTCTTCTTATAGCCTTTACCTAGGGTTGTTAATGCTAAGGAGAAGGCTACCAGTGTATGGTGTTTTCATGGAGAGCCTCCATAAAAGAACAGAATACAGTCCTCAAATATATGTACTACAAATGCTAAAGTGTCTGTTGCCTGACTCAGGCTACTTTCTCCAGACATATCCAAGAAAGACTACAGATGTACCTGTACTCAGTCGATCAAATAATGTTTGGATTAGTTACTGTTGTGCCCCCTTCAACTCCAGCGCCCTACCCCACGTAATTCTCTCCCAGTAAAAGCCAATCAGTAGGAGTTGTGTATTTTTCTGATGCACTGTGTAATTTCTTCCCCTAACAAGTGTCTTTGTGAACTACCTTCACGAATAGGTGTCTTCTCTGTTCCACGCAGAGAAATGTCAAAAGCTCAAAGCCAAGGCACAAGGCTGTTTGTGTGATAAAATAAAGTCGGTAAGAATCTTGACAGGTGAGAAACAAGTGCAAGAAACTAAGTAGAGAGACATTTGTTTGAATCGGTCGGAACAACTACTTCGTACTCATATTTCTCTATGAAGTGCAAGCAGCTTTTGGAATAAATTGTGACTATGAAAACCTGTGAAGAACACTTACTGCAGCCTAAAACTTGATACCCTCAGATTTAAAAGGTAAGGAAGATGTGGGGAGAGCTGATATGTTTTTCTGCAGCATAGGTGACAATGCTGATGTTCTTTTCTAGCTATTGTTGAATTATTTATTATGTTGATAACAAAGCAGAAGATGCAAAAGACAAGTACATATTGGAAGAGGTTGATGCAGGAGTACATGGCTCCTCACATTCCCAGGTCCTTTAAACAAAGCATACAGGAGGGTAGGGCATTTCATTGCAAGGAGCACGAGGGGACTGTCTGAGTATTCAAACCCATGTTAAGACCATGTTAAAATAGAAACATGAACACTGCATTTTCTAAACAAAATGGCGTGTTTTCACTTTGGAATGGTCTCAGACCACATATCTCCCCTCCCATGCAGCACACAGTACAAAAGAAGAATCTCCCGAAGAGTTCATCAGATATCTAATGCTGGTACTCATGTGCTCTTCTCTTCTCAATCCTTTTGCCCAATTTTAAGCAAAGCATTTCCAACAGAAACTGTCGTATGAACAAGTGCACGCTGTGTGCTGAAATAAACACCATTGCCATTCTCAATCTTGAGGACAAAGGTGGAAAGCAAGCTGCAGAAATGTGCAGAGTGCATTTGAAAGTGCTTTTAAGGAAAGTCTTTCAGACAAAGTACAAACTGTCAAAACAACATAACCACTTTTTTTTGGAGGAAACAGCAAGCAACTGTGCAGAAAGAAACCTGCACTTTTCTGTGGGATACAGTCAAGTGCAGAACGTAGGACTGGAGTGATGGTAATTCCAACGTGAGGGGTGACCTCATTAATGTCTATAAATATCTGAAGGGTGGGTGTCAGGAGGATGGAGCCGGGCTCTTCTCAGTGTCATCTAGTGATAGGACGAGGGGCAAAGGTTGTAAGCTGGAACATAGAAGGTCCCACATAAATATGAGAAGGAACTTCTTGACAGTGAGGGTGATGGTGCACTGTAACAGGCTGCCCAGGGAGGTTGTGGGGTCTCCTTCACTAGAGATGCTTAAGACCTGCCGAGATGTGTTCCTGTGTGACTTGGTCTAGGTGATCCTGCTGTGTCAGGGGGATTGGACTGGATGATCTTTCGAGGTCCCTTCCAATCCCTAATGATTCTGTGGTTCTGTGAATGTGTAACAACTGAAAAGACTCAGCATAAAATAATAGTGCCCGAGGTACAAGTCTTCCAAAAGGTCCTAATTAGACAAAAAACACTGCCCAAGAATATTAACACCAGAAACCAGTTCCAGTAACCTGAGTTCCCCGACAATGTAAGTGATAAAACTTTGAACTGATGATTTTGATCCAACAGCAGCCCATGTTAAGTCATGACCTCGTGAGTTAAGCATGTGCAGCTGAAACATCAGAATCTAGGTTTTACTCATAAAATAGATCCTCACACAGAGCAAGCACACACCTACTGAAAGTAGGCAGCCATGCATGCACAACGACCTCCTGTCTGCAGCGCAAAGCAGCTCCTCAGATCCCTTCTATGCTCAGTAATGGGGCTCAAAGGAGAGGCAGGTTGAACACTGTGTGCTGCTAGTCACTGAAACAGGTCCACTGGAGCCTGCACGACGGACTGTAACAGACAGGTTACAGCAATGCCTGCAAGCAACTACGGCGAGAAAGAAATGAGAACCGTGCGCTGTGAAAAACTGTTCTACTCCTCTTCTTCAAGGCTTTTTCCTGCAATCCTGAGGAGGCATCTGCAAATCATTGATCTTTCAGCTTGGAGGCTGAACCGAAAAAAATACTCTCTCATTTGTTTCAGGTCAATGCTGAATTGATTTCCTGACTTTTTGCCAAATTAAAAAGAAGAAACAATATTTGATTCTCAAACAAATTTGCATTTATGAAGATTTTGTATCAGGGTGCCATTCAGCAAGACAAGGATAAGTGTAGAGTCTTGCATGTGGGCAAGAACAACCCCAGGTACCGGTATAGGTTGGAGACTGACCTGCTGGAGAGCAGTGTAGGAGAAAGGGACCTGGGGGTCCTGGTGGACAGCAGGATGACCATGAGCCAGTAGTGTGCTCTTGTGGCCAAGAGGGCCAATGGCATCCTGGGGTGGATAAGAAGTGAGGTATTTAGCAGATCAAGAGAGGTTCTTCTCCCCCTCTACTCTGCCCTGGTGAGACCACGTCTGGAGTATTGTGTCCAGTTCTGGGCTCCTCAGTTCAATAAGTACACAGAAATACTGGAGGGAGTTGAGTGTAGAGCCATGAAGATGATGAAGGAAATGGGACACCTCCATTATGAGGAAAGTCTGAGGGAGCTGGGTCTCTTGAGCTTGGAGAAGAGGAGGACCCTGAGGGATGACCTCATTAATGTCTATAAATATGTGAAGGATGGGTGTTAGGAGGGAGGAACCAGGCTCTTCTCAGTGTCATCTAGTGATAGGACGTGGGCCAATGGTTGTAAGCTGGAACATAGGAGGTTCCATGTAAATATCAGAAGGAACTTCTTGACAGTGAGGGTGACAGAGCACTGGAACAGGCTGCCTAAAGGTGTTGTGGGGTCTCTTTCTCTGGAGAGGTTTAGAACGCATCTGGCCATGTTACTGTGAGACTTGATCCAGGTGATCATGCTGTGGCAGGAGGATTGGACTAGATGATCTTTCCAGATCCCTTCCAATCCCTAATGTTCTGTGATTCTGTGATCTTTTACAAACACAGCTTCCAGAACTGGTGTATTTCTCTAATGATAAGGAACCTCAAAAGGCATTCACATTTTCTTTCTTGGAAACTGGGTCAGTTAAAAAATGTAATTAGCTGCACATAATTTCAGCAGCTCACTCCTACATTAGTGTTATTCCCCACATCCCCACTGGTGTCTGCAATAAACATATTTCCTTTTTTTCCAGCTTTTCTAAAATCTTGTCTGTTCTCCTGGGGGTTCCCATAAGTTATGCTGAGCGAGAAGTGATGTAGGGAAGTCAATAAATTCCTAATCCACCTTCTTGAATTGGCTCCTCAACTGAGAAGTCCTCGTGGTGTTTCTGATCTCTAAGGTCTAGATCTAAGCTTTTGCCACCAGCTGGTTTTATCCTGGGGTGCTACCTGGATATGCACGGCTCTCCCCACCCCAATTATTTTGCGGAGGAGATCCAGGGGTATTGTCTAGATGAGACATAAGGAAGATCATGCCCTCAAGATCCTGGGTGAACCAAAATCCGTAAGTTCTCCCACAGTTCAAACCTTCAGCACTTGAGGACTTGTGGACCATTTCCCACACCACCATCACCTTAGTTAACCCCTTAGAGAAGAGACCCAACCATCAAAAACCAGGAGATCAACAATAAGACAGCACGGTTGCCTCAGCAAAAAAGGAAAATCAACTTGGTTACTTGGGCAAAATCCATAAATTTAGGAACAGGAAAGACTAAGAAAAGCAGATAAACCCCTCCTAATTTCTGTAGCAATTTTGGCTGTCACTTGTCTCAACAGCTCCCAGGACTTTTGAAGAGTTGCACCAAGTTGCCCAAGGGACTTTACATTCTTTCCATTTCTATACACCTGTGCTTATGTCAATTACACATCAGCTGAAGGTAAAGACAAGAGTGTAAACATTTCCTCTCATTTAGGGTGTGCTAGAGGGAGCTCACTTCAGAACGTTAGAAACACAAAGCAGGTACAGAGCCCTTTGTTCAAACCTGCTCTTGGAGAGCCCTGACCCCTGCTGATTCCTCTTATCTGAGAGCTGTGCCACTGGGCCTCCTGTTGTCTTCAGAAGAGCCTTGATGGATCCAGATCAGGAAATTCTTGTTTCTGAGTGGGGAATGAGGCATCCTTGCCATCTGCTCTGCCAGCTCTGCGGGTAGTTCTTCTTTCTCCGTTCCTTCTATTCAGCTGCACTTTGCTTCCCACAATGCGAGTCTGCATACATCTGCAGCTGACTCCTATTACCTGTTTGACACTGGCCCTCATGTCTTCTGCCAAAATAGTTTTTCAAAGTGCACTTCCAATGCATTTAAACAGCCTGGTTACAGCCC
Organism: Rhinopomastus cyanomelas; assembly: GCA_013400115.1. Taxonomy (NCBI): domain Eukaryota; kingdom Metazoa; phylum Chordata; class Aves; order Bucerotiformes; family Rhinopomastidae; genus Rhinopomastus; species Rhinopomastus cyanomelas. The sequence continues at coordinate 23,145 of VXBP01002397.1, forward strand.
AGCCTAGTCTGGCCACTGCCCACACCAGCTGTAGCAATGGACCACTGTGTGAAAACCCACAGGAAGAGCAAGTAAATGGAAAGTAGAGGTAGCCCAACTCTGGTGAAGCTATGACTCAGAACTTACAGTAGTTTTGGTGCTCAACAGTGTACAACACCTAAAATAAACACCTAAACATGATTAGACAATTGAATACCATCCTAGAGGTCTAGATGACCAGTAGGAGCAGGAAGGTGATTGTGCCCCTGTACTCAGCACTTGTGAGACCACACCTCGAGTACTGTGTCCAGTTTTGGTCACCGCAGTACAGGAAGGACATTGAGGTGCTGNTATGATTCTATGATTCTATGACACAGACGGCACAAAACAAAAGCATTTCAATTGACTAAATATATGTCAGCTTCCAATCACTCTACTTTCTGTCAGCTGGTGCCTGAATCTACACCAAGGTCTAGTTAAGGTTTACTCAGGCTAAGGTTTACTCTAGTTAAGGTTTCCTCAGACACTTAGATTCGATGACTGAAACTGAATTGACTATTGAATCTAGAGCCCTGCAGGCTTAGATCAGAACTGCTGGCTAATTTAGACAAGCTAGACTGTCAGAATCCAGCCATTATTTCTGGACACTGAAAAATCTCAGAGTGTTTATTAGATTTACAGAAAACGTGATGGGGCCATTTTAAAGGAACTGGAAAGAGCCACCTGTAACCATCCTGACTGAGCAAAGGGCTGGATGCCAACATTTACACTGGGGTTCCTTGCTTCAGAAGTAAAAAGACGTGCATTTATATCAAAGCCACTCATTCAAAGCTCTCACACTATAATCAGCTGCTGTCACTGTCTCACGACCATTCGGTAGTGCCCGTGGATAATGGTCCCAGTCTAGCTGCTGCACAAGGAGGATCTGTCCTTGCAAAGGGTCCATTCATTACCCTCACACATAGCTTTTGAATGGAAGCCAAAGACAAGCCTGTCACTATCACTTTTACTCACTCTTTCAGGTGAGTAAGCCCTGAGCCTCGTTCACTGGACAAGGGCCACAAATTGCATCTTCCTAAGGTGTTTGACTTATTTCTTCAGCTTCTAGATTGTCAGTCTGATAGTCTTCACAGGCAAGTCAATGCACATAAAAGGAATGCACGCATGAATGGCAGCAGCATTAAAAGAAGCAGTGTCTGGAGACTCTGACAGAGATAGTAGATTATTTCTGACAAAAATATCTGTGAGTTCTAAAACGATAGTTGAAAAGGCATCAGAGAGACGAGGAAAATGAGACCTTTTCTACCAGTTCTGACTACAGCTGGAGAAAACTTTCCCTGACACGTAATGATCCCAGCAAAAAATCATCTCTGCATGTCTAAGCAGCTGTACTTTGCATCCCTTGAATATCATGGCAAGTGTTGTTTGCAGGTAAAGATGCAATGCAGAAAGGTAAAGATTTTTAGCATGAAAATGCATGTTTTGCTGCAAATGAACTGACAGTGTAGAAGAAAAGTACAACCACATGGGAATCTGACAGTTCTTTTCCAAATCAGACTTTATGGGACTGGTCAGAGCTTCAGAAACGAAGTGGCTCCTCTTGCTACGTGTAAATTCATCTATCTGTGAATTCACCTCTCACTGCCTCCTCAAAAAGCTTAAGCCTCAAAAATGTAGAACTGAAACCAACACATAAAAACTGCGGTAGAAGAAAGAGTGTTAGGTTCAAAAAGCTACATTGGAATGATATAGGGTTTGGGGAGTTCACTGTAGGGCCTCGTGCTGTCCCACATAGTAGGGAGGTAACTGGTGATGTTGGAGGCCTGAGGAAAGCAGGGGCAGCAGCTCCAGAAGAGTTTGGACCCCAGGTGACTGAGGTGCACACGTGATGGCCCAGGATGTTTGCTGGAAGAACCCCCAACCTGAGTTTGCGTCTTCTGGATAGGAGCCCCCTGGCAGGAGGTGCCATTTTGACTAAGGCAGGGAGAAGATAGGAGCTCCAGGGAAGCAAGGTAAGGGTGACAATGGAACTTATCATTCCAGTGGGAAAGTATCTGTAAGTCAGGCAAACTGAAGAACAAAGTTGGAAGAACTGGGTAATGAGTTACACGTAAGAGACAGATAACTGCGTAAGACTCAAAGACAAGCATCAGCTTTAAAGTAAAAAGATGTTTTGAGGGCAGATGTACTCCTGAAAGTCACAGGTCAGTGGTGAGTGTGACACGAAAAAACATTGACTCTTGTTCTGAAACCTTATTTGTAGCTCTGCCTAAGTCTTTGTGTCATGATTGTAGGAAAGAGCTGCTATGTCTACAAAAAAAGCTGCTGCTGTGCTTTCTTCTGTCTCAGAGGGTCCTTTGACCACCAAAACATGTAAGCAGAGGGTCAGATTTATTGCTAAGCAGCAGACTACTCAAACACATGCCTAAATTCAAGTGTGTGACAAAGTTCTCCTCATGTCAGTAGGCCATCAGCTTTTAACCCAGCTTAAATCAACACAAGTGACTTGCTGAAGAGTAGTGGGGAATGGAGTGGGTAACATGAACTGCCAACCCAGCACCACTGGTATCAGAGCAGGAATCACATGAAGCTACAAAAACACCAGACTTTAGCAGTTTTCTCAATGCTGCTTTGGGACTCAGTGGTCTAAAGGCCTCTTCCCACCTAAATAATTCTAGGATTCACTCAGCCATTGCTAATCCTGCCTGTTCATTCATTTTTTGCAGCTGTTCTTGAATTTCCCCTTCTCATGAGCTAGAGAAAGGTGGAGCGTGAGTGAAACCTGAGAACAAAACACCTGAAGAGCTCACTGGATCATCTAAGCCCATCGCCACCATCAAGGGACATCATGTACTAGTCCTAAAGAACACCCTCTCACACACCATGTTGGCTTACACAACAGAATGTGACATCGTCCCCATGCCCTATCCAGGACAGTTGCTGCGGCCAAGTCTGTCGCTTGCAGCTCAAGTCAAGGGTTGATGGGTTGATTTATGTTGGTGAGGTTTTCTCAAGGTGATCCTGAGAACTTGTCTTGGCATTCTGTTCTGAAATTGCAGCCAGGAAAACCAAAAGGGAACCTGACAATGTTGTTTCCTGGCTGACCAACCCATGAGAAGACTGGCACAGAGGAAAACATCGTTAAAATAGTTCTCCTGCTATAAAAAGAGCAGGTCAGATGGAACACATTTGGAGTCCTCTTGCAGTCTTATCACAGAAGAATAAAAGCAGCATAAAAACCACAGTCTGACAGATCAAGGAGTTATTGGAGGGCAGGTACATGATAACATTCTTTCTCATCCTCTTCCAAATGTTTCCCTGTCTATCAGTTTCTTTCCAACATCAGTTTTGTTCACTAAACCAACTTTTTTCAGCATTTTGGTTTGTTGTTCAGGTCGTCCTCTTCTGCAAAAGGGGAAGACACAGTTTTGATGTTCATGTGTGCATTTGTGTGCATGTGTATGTACAAACAATATATACAGTCTGTACTCAAATAAATGTATTCACACAGCTACTCACCTTTGAACCAGGCACCTGAGAGAAGGAAACACGGGATCCTGCCGCTGTAGGTCTTGTGGTTCTTGGACCAATATTTATCCTGCTTGTTCCATGCACTTCTCACAGCACTGTGAAAATGAGTTTATAAGCATTTGGGACCTGAGAAGTATGGTTCAGTTCTAGCTCTCCAATGAGTAGTTTCAGCTGTTGTTCAAAATCCCTAAAGTAATTAGTTGCTATAACAGCTGCTGAAATTGTGTTGGAAACTTGGGGGAAAACTGACCCAATATACAAAAGTATATTCACAGATATTCTAGTCATTTGTATTAAAATCATAGAATCATCATAGAATCATTCAGGATTGGAAGGGACCTTGAAAGATCATCCAACCCAATCCCCCTGACACAGCAGGATCCCCTAGACCAAGTCACACAGGAACACATCCAGGCGGGTCTTAAACTTCTCCAGAGAAGGAGACTCCACAACCCCCCTGGGCAGCCTGTGAGAGAAGTGTAAAAAACTCTGGGGAGGTAGTAAAGTGGTGGCACTGAGAGCCAGCTGGGCTCAGGGTAGGCACCTTCAGAGTTTGGAAAGACACCAAGTCTTTGCCAGCACTTCTTCAGGAGACAGGGGAAAGTGCAAGAACTGCAAGATCTCCACAGATGGGGTTCCTCACACCTCACTTCAGATGTCTCTACTGTAAATACCAGTGTTTAAGGTAGTTGACCCCAGGTGATTTTACCTAGAGGTAGAACATCTTTCCATCGCCACATCCAGGGATCAGCCTGACTCATCAGATGCAAGCGATGTGTAGCTCTACAGGCTAACTGTGGTTTCAGCTTTCTCCAGTTGTCACTTTGTTGTGTCAGAGTTTGGAGAGCTGTTTGCTTTACTCAAACCACACCTGCTCAGAGAGAAATGCTAAACTTTTGCCTCATGCTTTTTTTCTGCTAACATAAGGGCTGTAATTATCACCCCACCTCAGTCAGCAGTGCTTTTGATGTGGCTTCTGGGAGCTTGAAGTTAACTGCACAAGAAACAATATTCCTTCCCAAAAATGCTGATATTAACTTACGTAATAAGTGTGAATGTCATTCTGGAACCAACGCTCTTCTCATGGAAGCAGAAGTCACTTCCAAGCAATCGCTGTGTAAGGACAGAGTAGCACCGACAGAAGCTACTCATGATGTAACCAAAACTGTTGATTTTACTTGCATGATTCCAACACAATTTAAAAATACTAACTTCAGTGGGTCTGAAATACGTTTTATCATAATCAAAGACAAAAAACATTTACATCATCATTTCAGTTATTATCTTACACCAAATATTGTGCAGTCTATCCAAAAGTTAAAAGTGATTCTCAAGTTTTACTGAAAGTAGACGTAGCTGTGGAAGGGAGCAGTTTCATCTTATCCAAACAGACCATTGTGTTGGTATGAAAGTAGAACACCTCACCAGACTGATCCAAGTTTTTAATTTCACTAGAACTTTGAAATATTTGGCTTCTTATTCCATTTCATATCTCAGTGTTGCTTGAGAAATGGTAATTCAGATGAAGCCTGGTGTAATTTCATGAGGGGAATAAAATATTCAAGCACTCTGAAATCTACTCAAATTCAGGCAGAACTATTTGGATTAATAATGAAGAATTATTCTTTCTAAAAATGGGAGACATTTTTATGTGTGATTGTGTCACTCCATACGATACAAACCAGACTCCTTAAATTATTGTTACTGAGAAAGCATAAAAAATCCTTTGCTTTTGCACAGAAATCAATGAAGAAATATTGCTTCATTCAAGTCTCCCCTGCGAGTCTCTCAACGTGACTTGGGAAGCTAATAAATTTAAGCCCCAGCAAGAGCAAGCCATTATTGGGATTTTCAGTAATTTTAGAAAATGGTAATGGGAAATCAATTACATGGAAGCACTGAAAACAAAGTACTTAGATGTTATCTCAGCTTCCAATTATAAAGACCAAAGAGCAAAACCTTCCAGCAATCATTAGCATCACAGGAGATCTTTTTACTAAACTCATTTAAAACCTAGATGTGCACCTAAACCCCTTCTCATGAAAAACATATTCCTTCTATCTAAAATTTCCCAGAAGTGCAAATGGAGCAATTAAAAGAAAGATTAAAGGAAATTTAAGGAGTGTATTTCTCTCATAGATGTTCTTATAGCTGCTCTGAAATTCCTCTGAGTCTCATCTGACGTTCCTGATGGACTTTTGGTTCCTAGTGGAACATACTAAACAACTGGTTTTAACCCTGGAGTGATCAGAGGTGTTTTGTACAAATAGGCAATTTTACAGAAAAAACAAATACTTTGTGAGGATAAAAAGCTATATTTGTCCAAAAGAATGGCATTATTTATTTGAAAATTAAATGGCCTAAATCTCTGAGGAGTTACCCAAGCTCTCCCTTGATCGCCAGAAGTTTCCGAAGAGTCCAGAATGAAGTTTGAAGGCTCTTTGTAGCTTTTGTAATTTGGACAACTCAGATGCCATTGAAACAGTTTGATCAATATGAAATTTCCAAGTGTTTCACATCCAAGTTGCAGTTAATGGGAATAGAAAAGTCAGCACTGTTGGAATTTTATTGCCAAAACACTTTCCCAGTTTGATTTGACATTGATAAAAGGTGGCCAAACAATTTCCACCATCTTTGACTGCCAAAAGCCTACATGCCATGCTCTAGGAAAAGACTCAACCACAGCCATAGATGTTTAATTTCTGTTTACTTGGGTTTGGATGCTGAGGAAAGGCAAACCCTTCACCTCACACAGGGCACAGCAGCTCATCTTTGATGGGCATAAATGTTGGGAATACATGAGGTTCAATGCTCAGCACCTGCCATTGTCTGCATTTCACTTCAAAGTCACACTGACACTGTGGGCTGTCACAGGTTTGATTTGTATTCAGCAGCCTTGTTTAATTGCCTTCAATGGTTTATATTAACAACTGTGCAGTCACTCTTCTCTTCGACATTAAATCAGCAATGCCTAGGGAGCACAAAGGAAAAGAGACCTCTCCAACTGTGAATGAGCATAAAAGAAGTCAAGAGAAACATAGTGGAAAACCACTTTTGGAATGGACTATAAAATGTCCCATAAAGTCTTAATGGAATTTAAGATCCAAAGGAAAAGATGAAAAGAACAAAATACAAAATAATGTGCAGAGACCTGTCAAAGCATGAGGAAGCAAGATGAGTTTCATTATGCTGTCCACTCTTGACAATGCTATGCAATCTGTGGCTAGCATACTAAAAATCCTAGTGCCTCGAAAGAAGGTCAATATAGAGAGAAACCACCTTATCCCTTGGTGGCTTCTACAATTGCTACAGTTCAAATTACCCGAGGGCCGCAGATATTTCATACTGATTGGCAGCGCATCTTAAACTGCACAGAGGTTCAAATTAGTTTGTGTTGTTGAACATTTAGGAACATGTTTTATGCCCAAATGAGGAAAAGCAAGGTTGATCATCTTACTCACTACATCTAAGGTACCTTAAAACCTTTAAAGAAAACCCAAAGAAGAGAGGGTATTTGTTCTAAATTGGTAAGTGAAAATTGACCTGAACACTATTTAAGTTCCAAATCTGGACTGAATGACATTTCACAGATCATAGAAATAACCATACATTTGTTTAGACTGGAAAAGACCTTTAAGGACACCAAGTACAACTATTAACCTAACTGTACCCAAACCAATGCTAACCCATGTCCTTAAGTTCCATGTTTACATCACTTTTAAATATATCCACAGATGTCATAGAATCATAGACTCATTAGGGATTGGAAAGGACCTCGAAAGATCATCTAGTCCAATCCCCCTGACACAGTAGGATCCCCTAGACCAAGTCACACAAGAACACATCCAGGTGGGTTTTAAACATCTCTGGAGAAGGAGACTCTACAGCCCCACCTTGGGCAGTTTATTCCAATACTGCATCACGCTCACTGTGAAGAGTTCCTTCTCTCCTACGTTCCAGCTTAAAACCATTGCCCCTTCTCCTGTCACTAGATGACACTGAGAAGAATCCGACTCCGTCCTCCTAACACCCAACCTTCAAATATTTATAGACATTAATGAGGTTACCCCTCAGTCTCCTCTTCTTCAAGCTCAAGAGACCAAACTCCCTCAGCCTTTCCTTGTAAGACAGGTGTTCCTCTTCCTTCATCATCCTCGTTGCTTTGTGCTGGACACCCTCCAGCAGCTCTGTGTCCTTGTTGAACTGACAGGCCCAGAACTGGACACAATATTCCAGATGTGGTCTCATCAGTGCAGAGTAGATGGGGAGAAGGACCTGTCTCAGTCTGCTAACCATCCCCCTTCTGATCCACCCCAGGATGCCATTGGCTGTCTTGGCCACAAGAGCACATTGCTGGATCATGGTCATCCTGCTGGCAACCAGGACACCCAGGTCTTTTTCTCCTACACTGCTCTCCAACAGTGCAGTCCCCGACCTATAGTGGTACCTGGGGTTGTTCTTGCCCACATGCAAGGGAGCAAAGAAAGCAGTTGGCTTGTTGTCCTGGATAATGGCTTCCACTTACAGTAAAGGACAGCTGAAAGGGATGTGGTTAACATTTGCATCATTTATAATAAGAGTACTTTTTAAGAGTCATTATGAGGCATTAAAATCTTCCTCTTGTTCCTTCTGCAGCATGGCTCTCCATCTTTCAGCTTTTGCTAGCATTCTGTCTTTCTCCTGATGAGCATTGTTGCCCTTACACTCCTTGTGTACATGGGCCAGGCAGTTCCCTCATCCCATAGTTGCTGTGTTCTGCAGGACGGCATCTTACCTGTAAATCAAATGAGCCCATATTTGCTTTGAACTCTTGTTTATCTTTCCTGAGGAGGACAACTCTGACTCAGTATACGTTGAATCTAACACAGCGTACAGCGCACACATAATCTGATATGAAAAATAGCCCCAAACCCAGATCAGTCAGCAGCAGCCTGCTAAGCTCTGAGTGCACTTGCATAGATGCCATCAGTGTTACAACAGCCCTGCACATGCTGTGCTCTGGTGTGTTTTAAAGACCACTGAAATAAATTGCTCTACTAAAAATCTCTTGCTTATTCCAGCCTTCTCAGCTGAAGTTCCATGCTGTTCACCTGACAGCAAACCCTTAGAAGTAATTGACTGTGAGGTAACATAATAGAACCTACTAAGCGTTTGTGTGTGTTGAGACTAATTACATGTACAAACAGAAATCCGTCTCTACAAGGTGGTTGATTTGTATCCCATAAAGAAGTTCTAGTCACACCCGAAGCTCCAAGTCCAGAGCATAAGTTATACAGACACTGGAAACCCTCTGTAGAATTATATCACCAGTAATATAAAAGAGATTCATTTTTAATATTTTATACTAACACAGACCAGAGCCAGGACCCATGGCCTGCTTTCAGATCTCTAAAAGTTGTTTATGATGCTTCTCTTCTTCCTGGAATATATCTTCCATTCCTTCCTAGCCAGTTAGGGCTTCTCCATTGCCTTCGGAGAGTACTCCACTGCTGCTTCTCTCAAAGCTCCCGGTATTTCCACCATACCTTTCAAAGACACACACCACTACCTCCAGATGCTCTGCTTTCTCCCTGGCTTTTTACCTCCACACTGGAATGGCAAATCCTGTGCTCTAAAGCATCTAATAATTCTTTATCTTAAGCAACATCCTACTTTCTAAGTGAATTCAGAAGAAGCTACATTGTCACAAGGTTAGCAGTCAGCTGGGCACCCAATTTGAAGAGTTATTAAACCAACATTTCTGTATTTAAATCAAGACTACCTTGGGTCTTACCCTACAAATACAACCATACTGTTGAGCCTATGTGACCGTGCTTCTCCTGATGTTGCTGTGTGTTGAATGTGTGACTTATCTTCATTTTAAAGACAGAGTCAACGTGCACACATATGCAAAAGGATCAACATACTTGTCACCACTTGGCCTTTTCAAACCCAGTTTACGTACTGCTTGATGGGAGGTGGTTGGGGCCCCATCCCTGGAGGTGTTTAAGGCCAAGTTGGATGAGTCTCTGGGCAGCTTGGTCTAGGGTGGGGTGTCCCTGCCTGTGCTGAGGGGTGTTGGAACTGGATGATGATTCCTTCCAACCCTGAGTGATTCTGATTCCATGGCTTCTCCAGTGAGGTGAGCCTGCTGTGGCAGGGGGATTGGACTGGATGATCTTTTGAGGTCCCTTTCGATCCCTGATGTTTCTATGTCAACCACAAAAGTCTTACCTGATTATAAATACTGTATCCTACTGACCATGACTCATTTTTGAAAGCTCATCATGGTAGGAAGCTTGAATCGGAAAATGCTTATTCTTTTATTGAAGATCTCAATGTGTAACAGGTTCTGCTTCTTAAGTGAGAAGAGAAGGAACAATATATTCTACTCGTTCACATGTGAGATTCTATGTTAGCAAGATAGCAGCGCTCCAGAAGAGCAATCAGAATTCAGAGGTGTGTGTTGCTCTTAGCTTTTATTGAAGTTGATGACAGCTGAGTGTGCAAACTGTGTTTCAAAGATTGGATGCTGTGATGCATTTCTAAATCCACTGAAGTCAATGAGGGGCCTCTATTTTCAGTGGAAGGACTTTCCAAGTCGTACAGCAATGACTTTTAAATTTGTACATTCCTGCATGTCAGATATTCAAGGTTCAAGCAGTTCTGATATTTCACTAGTAATTTTTGAAATAAAACACAGTTGAAAACCACCAAATCTCAGAACGTGGAGATTTGCTTCTACAAAGTTCAGTTATGCATTATGTTTTGCATTTGTAGGGGTTTGGGGTTTTTTTATTGGTTTGTTTTACATTCTCATTCCAGAACAGGTTTTACAGATTACTTGCATTCCAAAAATGCCGACTTCCTGTTATTGATTTCAGTTCCAATACAGACAGTTATATTCAGACACAGACACAACAACCCAACTTCTGTAGTTCAGAAATCATGAGACCTACAGAGATGTATAAGATAGCATGAGTTGTTGGCACAATACATACTACAGAACACTATCCAGTGATCCTTTCCTTCATGCCAAGAACTTCTAAGAGATAATGGATATTCCACCTGTGAATGAGGTAAATGGGAAAGCTAGGAATGGGCAAAAATATATATGATATATAATTTACACTATATACTACATCATATATAAAATATAAACTGTTGCCTGAGTGGCATGGTCTAGATGTTAGATGTTAGGTTTACGTGGTTTATTTGGATTTAGGTTGGACTGGATGATCTTTAAGGTCTTTTCCAACCTTATCATTATGTGATACTGTGATACTGTGAAAATATATAGAATACAACATGCAACAAATATTGTACAGTATAAATTAGTGTATATAATTTTATATATATATATATAATTATATATAATCCATTCTTTCAGAGCCAAGAGAAACAGTAGATCACTGACACCACTCTAGTGAAAAAATCTGTCTCAAATACACAAGCAAGGCTTGACGTTTTGATCAGGCATCATTTCCCCAGTGGTTTTGTTCCAGCTGACCCAAATGTTGAAAATAGCCTCTATGTAATTATCTGGTCTAAGTTCCAGACACTGCTTCTGCCTGCTGGATTCCAGACTGTGATGTTGTCTACTTACCCTCTTTGTTGTGTATGTATACACGTACGTATATATTGATAGAAATATCTTTTTGATCAGTGGAAGAAATTAAGGATAAATCCCTCACTGTAATATACCCCATAAACTGTTCCATTTTGGATAAGTGATGACAAAAGTGGTCTGCTTTAATGCAATGCCTCCACCATGAGAAAATACAAATGTAAGTATCATAGCTTATGCATTGCAATGAAGGTTTTGGTGTCTGTGTCTAGCTTTACTAATAGAAATTTAAAATCTAGAAAACAGTCCTTAATAGGAGCAAAAATATATCTAGTTTTTAATTTTCCAAATCCTCCCACTCCCTCTGTAGCTGTCAAGCTGTTGTATAAATATGTGCTCTGTTGTCTGACAGTATGGAAGAAGCAAATTTTGGCAATATAAGAGTTCAGCAACGTGACCAGTGCGTAGAGAAAAAGAAGTTTCACCATGGAGGAATCATTAGAACCAGCTGAGCCAAAACCAGCTAAGAATCGTCACGCTGTTCTTAAAATATCAGGTGTCCAAAGGCACCTGTTGACTCGTGGAATGTGAGCATGAAAACAATCCACAACAAAGGCAGCCCAGAAAACCTTCCACAAAGCCACTCAGAAGCAGAATTAGATATTTCTCTTCATAACAGCTGTAGACAGAGAACTTACTGCTCTTCTAGTCTACCGAGATGCTGTTAAGAGCCACTTTTTGAACCTAGCTAGACTTCCACTCAAGTGCAGATCTGAGAGGGAGAATTTTTGCTAGTTCATCTACTGAGGAAGGAAGTGTTAGTTTCATGCTGTTTTATCTTCAGATGCGGTCTCTTCATGACTTCTGGCACACTGGCTGCTTTAAATCAGTGAGATTTATGCAAATCCCTAGTGGGTGAAAAGATAAATGTTCGATTTCCTACAAGAACAGAAACAGGACTGTGCACTGCCCCGGTCAGGCAGCTGGAGCTGGAGGGTGCTTGAAGGGCGACAGAGAATTCTGTGCTCTGAGTAGTTCTCCAAAGAGCGTAAGCTATCAGGTGTTAAATAAGCAATGACAAACTAATTGGTACTAGATTACACACCAAATATGAACAGACTGGTTCATCTATTAAAACAAAGGACAAAGACTCGTTTGTGTAAATTAAGATCACATTTGGAGACATTACTTTCATTCCTTTTGCTCTGCAATCATCATCAGTATTCCCCTAGAGATAACAGGTTGGTAAAGACTAACATAACAGATTGCTTCAGGCCTTAACAGAAGACTAATCACACAACCAGATGGAGATGCTTCTCCCTTCACTGGTAAGTCAGACCTTGGTTTTCCAGCATTATGTCTGCAGCTTTACAGACGTTTGCTTATGAACAGCAATGTCAAAGCTTGCACATATTGAAGCGTGATTTAAGCGTGGTGTGCATGCCATCACTGAGATACCCAGACAGTACCTAGACCTCAAACAGGATAAGCAAACCACTGGCTACAGGTATTACCCTTTGGCTGCATATTGGAAAGCATCTGTGACCAGGTAGAAAAGAGCGAACAGAACTGACTTCCGGGCTCCGGACAGAAACACTGGATTGGAAATTCCCAATGTCCTGATGTTTGTGCCCATTTCTCTGCCTAGCTGTATTGCCACGGAATTCAACATACCACACTAGGTGTCCCTAAGAAACGAAGCCTTCCTCCTAGCGGAAGAACACATTCTCAGGTGGTGAGTTGCAAAGCAGGGTGGGTATGGTTATCATAAGGTCTTCACATTCCAACAGCAAAAGGTATTCTTCAGCACACTTGGGCTCCTCAGTTCTACAGGGATGTGGAGCTGCTGGAGGGAGTCCAGCAACGAGGATGATGAAGGAGGTGGAGCACCTCCCTTATGAGGAGAGGCTGAGGGAGCTGAGTCTCTTTAGTTTGGAGAAGAGAAGACTGAGGGGTGACCTCATTAATGCCTATAAATATTGGAGGGGTGTGTGTCAGGAGGATAGAGCCGGGCTCTTCTCAGTGTCATCTAGCGACAGAACAAGGGGTAAAGGTTGTAAGCTGGAACATAGGCTGTTCCACATCAATCTGAGAAGGAACTTCTTCCCAGTGAGGGTGACAGAGCACTGGAACAGGCTGCCCAGGGAGGTTGTGGAGTCTCCTTCACTGGAGATGTTCAAGACCCACCTGGATGTGTTCCTGTGTGACTTGGTCTAGGTGATCCTGCTGTGTCAGGGAGATTGGAGTAGATGATCTTTCAAGGTCCCTTCCAATCCCTAATGATTCTGTGATTCTGTGAAAGCAGAGGAGATATCAATTCCTGAAGAGCTGGAAGGCTTTATTATTGTTGCTAAAGGTAAAATCTTCCAAAGTGCCTAAATTACTTAAGCTGCTGAAGACCCATTTTCAACAATGACATAAGCACTTAGAAACATAAATCCCATTGAAGCCACAGCCTCTCGATTGCTGTGCCATAGTAAAGTGCTTCATATCAGCCAAGCAGCAATAACTGCTAAGCTTACCCTGCTAAGCTCTGACTCTTGCAAAGCTGAGGAGGCTCTTCCTGTGCAAGTGAGTAGAGCCAAATTCTTCTTACTTCCCATGTGGGGTGCAAGCAGACTGTTATAGAGGCCTGTCTGGCACATGGCAGATAATTAAGTTGTAGTAACTCCATCATTAGTGAATTAAATCAGTAGAACCTCAGAAATTATGGGTATGTAAATTCAGTTCATGAGAGGTTTTTGACTCATGTCCTAGACAGAAATTCACCCAGAAGTTACTGCAGCAGTCCCACAGTGGCTCATTCAATAGGTACCTGAATACATTTACTTGCTAGCCAAATGCACACAGAAGTTTGCTTCCTTATTCTTAAAAGTAGTTCCATATCCTGAAATATTATTATGAACACTCCTACACAAAAAGACCCACAGAAGGGTAGAGGTTGAAATAGGCCTCTAGAGATCACCCAGTTCAATCCCTTTGCTAAAGCAGTCACCTTCAGCAGGTTGCACAGGAGAGGGCAGGACTGGTCTCTGGGAAGAAGAAGAAAGAAAGAGAGTTTCTGAGGAGGTGGGTCAGGTGTGTGTGGAAAGGAGGCTTGGGAAGGGACAGGTCAGATGACAAATGGAACATAAAGGAAAGTCATGGAGGAAAGATGCTGCAGGGAAAGAGCTGGGAATGGCTTGGGAGAGGGATGCCTTCAGAGTAGGGAGGGTGTGGACATCGGGTCAGAAGGAAGGCTGCCTAAGCTGTGAGAGGGCAGGCACTAGCTGGAGCATAGGATGTTCCACATCAATATGAGAAGGAACTTTTTCCCAATGAGGGTGACAGAGCAGTGGAACAGGCTGCCCAGGGGGGTTGTGGAGTCTCCTTCACTGGAGATGTTTAAAACCCACCTGGATGTGTTCCTGTGTGACTTGGTCTAGGTGATCCTGCTGTGTCGGGGGATTGGACTAGATGTTCCTTCGAGGACCCTTCCAATCCCTAATGATTCTATGATTCTATGATTGAGTCCAGGAAGGTTTGGAATGCCTCCAGAGAAGACTCCACAGCCGATGACTCTCTGTGCAGTCATGCACATTCATGCATTGTCCTGTTCATCATCTCTTACTGAGAACCAGATGATAATTTCTATCCATCTCCTGTCTTTCTTCCACCTATGCCAGGTTATCCAAGCATGTCCCTTCCGTGTGTGTGCCGCTGTATGTGTTAAAACTTCAAATCATGAACAATGCTCTTGAGAGAAGACACATCAACTGGTTAATCATCCATATAAAACTGTGTGTGACTGGCTAAATCATTCATTGGAAAGATATCTCACTTCTCACCCACTCACAGAGGTGTCACTGAAGGCAATGGTTTTCTTTCATATTTGAGAACAAAACAAGTCTTATTCTTTAGCTTTTATAACAGGTGCTATGAGCAATATGAGAAATCATCTTCTCAAATACACACGGAGTTCTCTCAGGCATTTATGCAACATCTGCTGCTGTGGGCTGAGACTAGTAAACAGTTGTGTTAATACAACTTAATAATATAGTATTACTAATAATACAGAGTAATTACACATTCCTAAGGCTTAAGGCATCTACAAGTGCGTATCCTAAGGCAAAGCCTGCATTTCTTCTGGAGAGGCAAACAGAAGGCAGTCACCTGTTGAGAGCAGTAAATTGCATCTTCTGCAACACCTGAGCTTCTCTGCTGCAATAAGATGCATTCACTCATCCTCAATTTCTTGCTCTGTGCTAAGCAATGGATGCTGTGGTCAAAGGGCATGTCCTGAGGAACTGCTGGCTTGAATGCAGCATCACACCAGTGAGGTCAGACTTTGGTAGATATCAAGATTTTGTTTTTGTGAACAAGGTGAGTTTTTGAGTTGCTGGCTGCAGCTAGATACCCTGCTCTCACAAAAAATACACAGTATGCTCTATCCGCAGAATTTCATTGCTTCCAAACGGCTGGTCTTGGATAATAAAATCTTATGAATCTTTTATATTCTCATGTATTAAAGTTCTCAGTCAAATAGGCTTGAAAGGGAGCATATTATGTTGTTTTTACTCATCAGATAAATATATTGGGTACAGGCAGCATGGCTTCACCAAGGGCAAATCCTGCCTGACAAACCTGGTGGCCTTCTATGAACAGGTCACAACATTAATGGATAAGGGGTGGCCAACTGATGTCATTTAGCTGGACCTGAGCAAAGCCTTTGACACTGTCCCGCACCACATTCTGGTCTCCAAGCTGGTGGAACGTGCGTTTGATTGGTGGACCACTAGATGTGTAAAGAACTGGCTTGATGGCCACACCCAGAGAGTTGTTGTCGATGGATCCATGGCCAAGTTGAGACCAGTGACAAGTGGAGTCCCTCAGGGATCTCTCCTGGGACCAGTCTTGTTCAACATCTTTGTCGGTGACATGGACAGAGGCACTGAGTGCACACTCAGCAAGTTTGCTGACCACACCAAGCTGTGTGGTGCAGCAGACACGCTGGAGGGCAGGGATGCCATCCAGAGGGACAGGCTGGAGAGGTGGGCACAGGCTAACCTGATGGGGTTCAACAAGACCAAGTGTCAGGTCTTGCATCTGGGTCAAGGCAATCCTAAGCACAAATACAGGCTGGGCAGTGATTGGCTGGAGAGTGGGCCTGAGGAGAGGGACTTGGGGGGGCTTGTGGATGAAAAGCTCAGCGTGAGCCGGCAGTGTGCTCTTACAGCCCGGAAGGCAAAGCAGATCCTGGGCTGCATCAGGAGAAGTGTGGCCAGCAGGTCGAGGGAGGTGATTCTCCCCCTCTACTCTGCTCTGGTGAGACCCCACCTGGAGCACTGCGTCCAGTTCTGGAGCTCTTATGACAAGAAGGATGTGCTCTCTTTTCTGTTTCCTTACACTGTAGCACCCTACTGAATTATATTAATGTTGTGCTGATGATTTTTTACATATAAAGCTCCTTTCCATTCAAGTTCCTTTCTAAAACCATCTTTTTTATCAGGAGAAATTCTGAAATAATTTCATTTTCCTCATGCTGTGAAATTACAGTACATGGTCTTTCTGGGCAGCATATGATGCAACTGGCAAGTGTTAAATAGCTGGCCACCCACTGCGGAATAATAGTGGATGGTTGCAAAAGCACAGTACAAGTCCATCAAATAAAGGGCCAGAATTCCTTAGACAACAGTTAAAACCCCAGGGATAAAGCAGTCGAGCATCACTTCCTGCTTAAGATAGATGACATCCAATGAAAACCGACCTAGACTCACGGGGGAAATTGCAGACCAGATCCTGAGAGCTAGATGTGAAGGCACCCTGTTAGCTGCACTTGCTATCTGTCCAGAAAACAATGTGTAAATCTGTGGGGCCGCCTGTTTAGAAAAATGAAAGCACTCTATAAAGCAGTTTATAATTTGTGCAGTTCCTCATTGCAGCTGGCGACTGCTAAAATAGATGATCTCATGGTGTGCTGTGTGCCTGCCAGATAGCTTGCCTGCAGATAGATGCCTTTGTGCTGCAGACCATAGAAACCTGCACAAAATTGGCCGTCGTTCCTTAATAGAACTGCGTGAACAAAGATGAGTTTGTTGCTGAGCGAGAACGGAGAGCTTTGTTTGGTAGGACTCTGAATGCCCTGTGCTTTGCCAAGGGAGAAGGATCTCCATAAAAACAGAGAGAGAGAGAGAGAGGGATGGAAAGAGTTAGAAAGTGAAAGAGAAAGAAAGAAGGAAAGAAGGTGAGAAAAGACAGAAAGAAA
>VXBP01002397.1:40966-66733 GCA_013400115.1 Rhinopomastus cyanomelas
AAAAGAAAAGAAAAGAAAAGAAAAGAAAAGAAAAGAAAAGAAAAGAAAAGAAAAGAAAAGAAAAGAAAAGAAAAGAAAAGAAAAGAAAAGCAAAGCAGAGAGCAGACAGTGCATACACTGGTGATGGATATTTGTGACTAAAATCGGCTGAAGCCTTTTTTTTTCCCTTGAATACTGGTCACATTTTTTGAGCTGAATGAAAAATGAAAGAAAAAGGAACTTTAATTAATGAGACGCCTTTTGATTTGTAGAGCAAAACTGCCAGAGCAGATGTACCAGCAAAGAGGATTAGATGGTCCCTTCTCTGACACACTGAAAATTTCTTTTTCCCCTTGCAGCCACCCCCATTGAGGAGAGGCTGTCTTTAGTGTCGAAGATTCAGCACTGCTAAAGAAACTGTTGTAGTTGGGTACAATGGGCAGCTCTCACAAGACTAGACAGAATATGTGAGGAGAGAGCTAATATTCCTTTAAATCCAAGGTTGATTCCACTTCAGTATTTAGAAAAACCTAAATAAAAGAGAATTTCTAGGTCTAAGTGCTTTAAATCTCATCAAATATGCATTAAAGAGAATCCTGAAGCAACCATGACTAACATTCTACCTTTTAAAAAGCTCAGATAAGTTTGAGAAATAGTCTTAACCTTTTTTTAAAAAAAAATATTAGCTCATCAGTTCACCTACTTCTGAGAGCTTCATCCCTGGCCATAGTTCTCCTTTAACCAGGGTGGAATGATGAAGTGTGCATTTAAGTGATGAATTTGATACACACAAATGAGGCTGCATCAAAGAATCCCTTAGATTGTCTATTTTAAATATTGAAAATTCTGGTTTCAAAACTCTAGTTTGAAGAAAGACTGGTCTCCACTCCACTTCTATCTATTTAACTTCCTTCACACGAACTGTGATCTAAGGCATGTACTACTAAGCCTTTTTTCCTGGTGTTTGATTAAGCTCATTTTCAGTTTCTGTTGTGCTGAGAAGACACAAACGGTCCAGATAGTGTTGTAAGTGTGTAACTGGCTGAGCAGTGCGCGTGCTGAGGCGCGGAGGATACGGCTCCCCAGTTTATCCACGAGGAAACGGGATGGCTGCAGGAAATAAAAGAACTGCTTGTATGCTCTTCCACACATTCTGTTCCAGCTATCGACAGCACGCCCTTTCTAAACTTCATGTGTGCACAGAAAAGAGGGGCAATGAAGTATTTTGGTTTTCTTCAGACATTTGCTTTGAAGGAATGGAAAAAAGTAGGTATTTTTCGGAGCGTAAGAATTTTTGCTCTTATTTCTTGTGTTTTTGAATGACTCCTGAAATGGAGCAGGCACAAAGAGCTCCAGATTAGTTTTCCTTTCTTTTTTGAAGGATAGTAAATCTGGACTATATTTGCTCCCACTTTAGCCAAAGGACTAGTTTGTTATTGGCTTTCACGAGGATGTACCCAAACCTACAATTTTATTCCCTAAATGGTCGGTTAATTGATAATTCCCCTGACTGGCTGGCGTTTTCCTCTTGCTAGGCTGAAATGTTCCCTTTTTTCCAGAAAGAAATGCATTCCTGTCTTACCCAGAACAACAAATCTTGTATCGTAAAGTTATTTAAAAAGGTTCAAAGTCTCAGCAAAATTCCTGATATCACCGAGTCACAAAAAACCCAGAAGAGAAGCAGATTTTCACTGTGAAGCTAGAAGAGAAAGTTAAGGTAGGTTGTAAAAAGACAGTTAAAATAGGTTGTAAAAAACCAAACCTTTTTGACGATGTAATTTCACAAGTCTCACAAACAGTATGTCCTCAAAGATGATCATGAGACATCCCATGGCAGAGGAATCTTTATTTTATCATACCTATGTAAAATTCAGATTTATTTCTGTTTTACTCACAGGGAGCATCTCTGCCAGCCTTCTCTACTCTCCTCAGCAACAGCAGATGTTTTATATCTCAGCTTCCAAGCACACACTTGAAATGCTAAACATTCACCACGCTCCTTACATGTGTTGGGGCCCTGCAACATGTAACAAAGACAAAAAGAAAACTTCCAAAAGGGTGATGGTGACCCCCAAGGTTTTCCTTTTGGGTCTAATGATTTAAGCATTTTTATAAATTAGATGGAATGGCCACTGACTTGTGTTGTCAGACCCTTCACTCTGGGACAGAGGGTGAGAGCAGCAGTGGCCACTCGCTGCACTGAGGTTTCAGGAAAAGTAGAGGGTCATTGTCAAGGTAGCCTGATCGACTACCAGGTGAGGGCACAACTGGGGTAAGGCTTGGGATGATGCCTCTGTCCAGGCAGAGATAAGGAAGAAGGAGGATTGTGAACTAGAAAAGGATGTAGGTCAGGAAGATATCAACAGTTAGAGCCAAAAGTATGAAACAGTGATCATCCTCACTCCACATGTTGGGACATGTGATGGCACCAGTGACATCCTTTTCAAACAATTACAAATGTTTGACATGATAACTGGGCAAATCCTCTTTTTCTATTGTTGTCTGTTTTCTTGAAACAAAAATTGATGAAAGACAGGGATTCACTAGATTTTTTCACTAGAAGGGCTCTTTGACCAGTTGTCTGTTACTACAGAGCAAGTGACAGAAATCCTCCACCACCACTGCCAGCAATACAGTGGCCATTAAGACCACTGCAGAAAGTCACCTGGGAGTGGGGGTTCCTACATTCACCATGTCAGTGGGGTTCCTCTAAATCTAACCGGTAGATAGTTTTGTGAGATGAGGCTACTCTGAGCTCTCAGGACCCAGAACCTCATTTGTCAGTCTTTAATGTCCAAACAGCTGGAAGAGACTCCAGCCTTGGTGGATCCCCTGGGTGGTGAGTAAAGTATCACCAGTAGCCCTTCTGAAGCCATGTACAACTACAGGGCTACAGGTGGCTACAACATGTCATCACCAGGAGTCTCTAAAAATTACTTTCAATAAGAAGATTGTATCACAGTATCACACAGTATCACAGTATTATCAAGGTTGGAAGAGACCTCATAGATCATCAAGTCCAACCTGTCACCACAGAGCTCAAGGCTAGACCATGGCACCAAGTGCCACGTCCAATCCTGCCTTGAACAGCTCCAGAGTTGGCGACTCCACCACCTCCCTGGGCAGGCCATTCCAGTGGCCAATGACTCTCTCGGTGAAGAATTTTCTCCTCACCTCAAGCCTCAATTTCCCCTGGTGCAGCATGAGGCTGTGTCCTCTTGTTCTGGTGCTGGCTGCCTGAGAGAAGAGAGCAACCTCCTCCTGGCCACAACCACCCCTCAGGTAGTTGTAGACAGCAATAAGGTCTCCCCTGAGCCTCCTCTTCTCAAGGCTAAACAATCCCAGCTCCCTCAGCCTCTCCTCATAGGGCTTGTGCTCAAGGCCCCTCACCAGCCTCGTTGCCCTTCTCTGGACACGCTCAAGCACCTCAATGTCCTTCCTAAACTGAGGGGCCCAGAACTGGACACAGTACTCAAGGTGCGGCCTAACCAGTGCAGAGTACAGGGGCAGAATGACCTCCCTGCTCCTGCTGGCCACACCATTCCTGATGCAGGCCAGGATGCCATTGGCCCTCTTGGCCACCTGGGCACACTGCTGGCTCATGTTCAGGCGGGTATCGATCAGCACCCCCAGGTCCCTTTCTGTTTGGCTGCTCTCCAGCCACTCCGACCCCAGCCTGTAGCTCTGCATGGGATTGTTGTGGCCAAAGTGCAGCACCCGGCACTTGGACTTATTGAACGCCATCCCGTTGGACTCTGCCCAACTGTCCAGGCGGTCAAGGTCCCGCTGCAGAGCCCTTCTGCCCTCCAACTCAGACACATCTGCCCCCAGCTTTGTATCATCTGCAAACTTGCTGATGACTGACTCAATGCCCTCATCCAGATCATCTATGAAAATGTTAAAGAGGATGGGGCCCAGCACTGATCCCTGAGGGACACCACTAGTGACCGGCCGCCAGCTGGATGTGGCACCATTCACCACCACTCTCTGGGCTCGGCCCTCCAGCCAGTTCCTAACCCAGCACAGAGTGTTGCCGTCCAAGCCGTGGGCTGACAGCTTAGCCAGCAGTTTGCTGTGGGGGACAGTGTCAAAGGCCTTGCTGAAGTCCAGATAGACCACATCCACAGGCCTCGCCACATGCACCAAGCGGGTCACCTCATCATAGAAGGAGAGCAGGTTGGAGAGGCAGGATCTGCCCTTCCTGAACCCATGTTGGCTGGACCTGAGCCCTTGGCCATCCCTCAGGTGTGCAGTTACTGCCCCCAAGATAACCTGCTCCATCGGTTTCCCTGGCACTGAGGTCAGGCTGACAGGCCTGTAGTTCCCAGGATCCTCCAGCCGACCCTTCCTGTGGATGGGGATCACGTTGGCCAGTTTCCAGTCACCTGGGACCTCTCCGGTGAGCCAGGACTGATGGAAAATGATGGAGAGCGGCTCGGCCGCTTCATCTGCCAGCTCTCTCAGCACTCTAGGATGGATCCCATCTGGTCCCATGGACTCGTGGGTGTCCAAGTGGCTCAGCAGGTCCTGGACTAGTTCCTTGTGGATCTCCAAGGCTGACATGATTGTGTCATGTTTACTTCTTCAAAATGGTTTCTGTTGCCACATGTCAAAATGTTTTGTCAAAAATGTCTTCTGCGGGTACAGAACTTGGCCATTTATTTCCCTCCAACCTGGGAAGATACGTAGTGGTTTAGGCTGTGATATTAACAAGTTCAAGTCCTAGTCAGATGTTTAAAATTAGTTCCTTCTTCTTGCAGCCAGGCTGTACATTATGACTGGCTAATGCTCCTGTTGTCACAGTGGTCTCAGAAGCTTTATATTGACACTGAATGTGCACCTTCTCTTCACAGAGACCTGTGCACATCACTGCTGAGGGACCAGGACTTCTATTTATCCAACTGTAAATACTGCAGGATTAAAATCAGAAGTGAATAAAGGCCATTGGCAAGTCACCACCAGCAACTTGGTGATGGTACTAGGTTGTTTCTACAGTGCCTCCAACATCTAGGCTGTGCATGGATTTCTATCTCCTACCACACCCATTGCTGCTAGAAGATGCCTCGGTGGACTTTGCTTGTGATGGAACTTTTCTCTTGTGTGGACTTCATGAAACATCCCCAAACATTATTTTGTCCAGGAAGCCTCCACATATGGTCTCAATAGCAAGCATGTGGATAGACAGGTCCACAGAGCCGTCCCGGTGGACTCTCTCAGCGCTCTACAAGCAAGTTTTTAAGGTCAAAACAGGCAACTGTGCTCATCTTTGCTGATGCAAAAAGCAAAACAATTTAGGGGTTTTTTGTGGGAGTTGATACATTCCCTGGCCACAGAGATGATCCAAGGGCTGTGAGGGCAGGCTGAGGGAGCTGAGGGAGCTGGGGTTGAGCTAGAGAGGGGAAGACACTGGGGAGACCTTAGAGCTGCCTTCCAGTATCTGAAGAGAACCTCCAGGAAGGCTGGAGAGGGACATTTCCCGAGGGGATCCAGCAATAGGACAATGGGAAATGGCTTGAAACTGAAGGAGAGAAGGTTCGGACTAGATCTTAGGAAGAAGTTCTTCAGTGCCAGAGTGCAGAGACTCTGGAATTGATTGCCCAGAGAGGCTGTGACTGCCCCCTCCCTGGAGGTGTTCAAAGCCAGGTTAGATGAGGCATTGAGTTCCTGTGCGACTTGGTCTAGGTGATCCTGCTGTGGCAGAGGGATTGGACTAGATGATCTTTCAAGGTCCCTTTCAATCCCTAATGATTCTGTGATTCTGTGATCTAGTGGCATGACCCGGATGCCACGAGACAAGTTACCTCAGGAAAGGTCTTACCAACATCTGCCTCCCATGTGCACATAGCCCACAGTCCTCTCTTCCACACTGTCCTCACAACAGACACTGGGTAAAAATGAGAGTGTGGATTATTTGCCAGCAATGTACTGCTCTCCTCTTCCCAGCAGGGTCTTACTTGGTGGTGTACATCCAACTGTGCTGCTTTGAAACCTAGGGGAACAGAGAAGAAGATCATAGAACCATAGAATCATTAGGGATTGGAAGGGACCTCGAAAGATCATCTAGTCCAATCCCCCTGCCAAGATGAAGTTAAACGAACTTAAACTTGTTAACTCTTGGCAAAAACAACACCCTTCTACAAAACCTTGTCATCTGGACAACAGAATCTTTTTGTTCTAAAACTCAGCAGGCCATCAGTGGAGTCTTCATTTCAAGCAGTTAACAGCATTTTAATTAGTAACTTGGTTGTGGCTGTGAAGTGTGGGTGTAGAAATACTCCTGTGATAACAATGCAAAGCAGAGGAGTCAGGCAGGCACTGCACTCCCTTTTCCCACGGATTTCCTGAATGTCACTAAGATTTTCTTCAAGCATAATTATACCTGTGTAGGTACAATTTCACTGTGAGTGCTTCAGGGTGTTTTAAGGCAGTATTTATGATTCATGAACGTAAAGACTGGGGGAAAAAATGTGCTTTTGTCTGTTTATTTTAAATATAACATTTCTCAGGAAGGAAAACACAGCTTTTTTAATATCCAGCCACTGAAACAGCTACAAAACACGTCTTCCTTTATGCTGTTTCTTTTCTAGCTGTAGTGATGGCACTAAACCCAGCACTTCAGCCTTGTGTATGGAAATTGAATTAGCAACAGAACATAACACCAACAAGTTTATCACAGTCACATTCCATAGGAGCATTACCACCTCTTTACTTGCAATTACTGTGTAATTAGCTTCATGATTCAGCATGTTTTGTTAATTACATTCAAACCTACATATGAAAGACCTGATTTCTTTTCTTTCCTTTATTTAAAAAAAATTTGGGGGCAATGTTATGGTGGAGCCAAATCAAATCAATGCTTGCTTATGAAGCACTACACTCATTTGTTGTTCCTTGATTTTTTTACTCTAACTTGCTTGAGTTGTAATAAATATACTACTCTATTGTAGTAGCTTCACTACAGTTATTTTTAAATGTGTGTATTTAATGCACCACATTATTTTCTATGCTTAAATATTCAGATAAGGTGATGCAGTAGCTACTGACAGAGTAATACAGACCCTTTCTCTCCCACTGCATATTTCCCCAGATCATGCTGCTCACTGCTTGTAACTTACTTGCCTAGGTATTCTCAGATTTATCCCCCATTTAAACATCACTCAACAACTGATCACGTTTAGTTTCATTGTACTCTGCTTCATCTAAGTCTTACTGCAAACAGGTCTCTTTGACATCATAATCCAGAACTTTCCATTCACTTGTAGTTCCAAAACATACACAGTTATTATTCAGGCATTTATCTCTGAAAACACAGAATATTTTAACTGGTTATGAAATTACATGCTCTGCAGTCCCTGTCATTGCTAAGGTAGACTTTTTCCATAATGGTGCCATTGGTTTCGTTTTGCTCATCCCACCTAATGCAGCCTCACAAGTTTTGCATCCGCTGCTTGAGAAGTAAGAGAAGGGTGCTTTGTGCATTATTTGATTTAGACTCTGTCCTTGATGTCTCGTGTGTCACGCCAGGAACCAGAAGATAGTAGCTGATCACTAGACCTGTACCTGAGGATTTCTTGCCTCCTTACCAGTGTGAGATGAGAAGGATCAGCAACACAAGACTTACCAGTGACCACCCCACTCTAGCTGCGTGGCCTCAGCATGACTGCTGGTCAGGAACGATACATCATACGCATCCGTGGGAGAAACTTCACAGCGGCTGTGCCTGTTACTGGCAAATCAGCTTGCAAAGCACAGAGCCGGTACTAGCCCAGCGATACCCCGCGGACAGCCAAGTATCCAAAGCAGAGCTACAAAAGCAGCTCATTGGGGGCTGCAGCCTGCAGTTGTTCTGGCAGAATGGGACAAGCAAGAAATGTTCTGTTAAGGACAGAAGATGTGGGCAGAAATTCCCAGGTGAAAGCAGAGGCAGAAGTAATAAACAAGAGAACAAAGATGGTTTGCTGCAGGAAAGAAAAGCAAAGCAGGTAGGAGAAAGATCAAAGACCCATCCCTGCTGCTGTGTGATGGCAACCCACGCAGAGGCACAACATGAGGCTCTTTCCTAACCACAGCGCTTCTCAAACACAACAACATGAGGGATGAGATAACATTTGGATCACATCCCCTTTTTAACGTAGAGACTAAGAACTCCATTTAAGCATGTTATGCAGGCATAGACACACTTGCACTTTGGGTGCCTGTCACCAGCAGCTGGGAGCAGAAGAAGAATTCCTGGAAGCAGAAGGGTGCCATCCCTTTACACAGAGGAGAACATTGGCTTTCCTTTTCTTCTGCAAGCAGCACTGTTTTTTGCATAGTCCAGCTTCAAGGGAGTCAGGTTCCTTGTTATCCAGGTGACCACAGGGCTGTGGGTCTGACCTCCCCCACCTTTGGTTTAGCCTGGATTTAGGGTTAGAATGAGGATTAACTGGCAGCATATAGTGCAGAGGACATGAGTGCTCATGGCATTTCAGGGTAGGAAATAGTTACGTGTGGCCTCCGCACGGGTGTACGTGAGCGCTGGGGTCTTTTCAAGGTCTATTTCAATGACTTGCTGAGGAAGATACTGCCCTGTTTCATCTGTCTTTTACAAAATAGTTTCATTTGTATTTATCACAAGATCCAGTTCTGCTAATTTAACTGTCATTGAGTAAGCACCTTGATCTGTGAGCAAATCCATCCACATCAGTCATTGCTGTTCACATACTGACATCCAGCTCGACGTAACTCTGAGGAACTGAGTCGTGGCCTTCGAGAAAATGTGATTCATTGTGTCACCCCCCACCTCCATAAAAACACACTTATCATAGACTTTATGTCACTGAATCTTTCTCTTCTCAAGGTTCAATTATTCTTTAAAATGTGTCTTAAAAGAGCTCTGTCATTCTCAGAATCTGTATTTGCCATCAGGCTACTTCATACCCCTGAAGGAAAGGTCAGGACAGGCTCTAAATTGGTATCAATTGGCAAAAATCCATGAGCTTCCACGGAGCTGAGTCTGTTTACATCAAATGCCTTCCTGGCCTTTTAGGAACAAGATTTTATTGTTGTTAGGATTATTATCATTTTAAAGGCTACCAAAGCAGCAATATTTATGCAATTCATTTCCAGAAACTTGAGTTTGTAAAAAGAAAGAAAACCAAGAACTCCCACCCTACTTTATTAATTTACTAATTAAATTCATATGGAGAAAATTGCCACTCTAAAAATAATTGAGTATATATTCTTGTTCTTGCAAGCATGAAAAATTTTTCAGCAAACATGGTAGCATGAAATGTCCTTTATAATAGTGTCAGTGGCTCTCGCAGCTAATTGTGACATTATCTCCTAGGACAAATTCCATAATGCGCCTCCACCACTGAACCAAATAAACAAGGGTATGAATATATGCACAAAAGACACCCTCAGGCTAAACTCCTGCCTCGTGTCCAGAGCTTGAAGCTACTGCTATGCCCCTACTGAAGGGAACATCATTCAGAACAGGCTCACAACGGACGCATTATGCCAAGAGCAGTTTCACAGGATCAGGAGAATATGTGGTCTCCCCTCCCATATAGAGATACTGGAATTTGTCCTCATCATCGTGGTGTGCCACCGTGACCCTGCATGTGGAGCAAGGAGACCTTCCCAGCTATGGTAGGGCTGCTCCTGCTGACAAACAAGTGTCTCAGTCTTGGCTGAGTTCCCATAGCCTCTCCTGCTCACCAGCAGCACAAAGTAACGCGGGGCTGCTGCAGCAGGCGCTCAGTTTTAGTCAGACGAACAGTTTCTAGGCAACAGAGTGACCCTTTTTGTTCAGACCCTTTTGTTTCGTTCATCATAACAGTCGACACCATCTTCCCTTAACAAGAGCCACCTAGTAAACGATACAGAGAAGTGCTTCACCCAGGGGAACAGAGGCACCCTGAGACACCCCAGCTGTTACTCAGCTATATCTGTTATTTGTATGGCATTCTGGCTTCGTGTGTGAGGCACTTCACAGCCCAACAAAGCAGAAACTGAAGATGCTGTCAATTAACACCTTGCAGCATTGGAGAGCAAAGTGGACCTGTTCCATCTCTGGGTCTTCAGGCAGGTTGCTCTTGGCTTAATAGAGCTTTTTCTTCTTAGTGAATAGTTTACAAAATGGGTCAAAGAAATTGTTTAATGTAGGAATAAGCTTTGTTTTTCTGATTGGTACCATTAAATCTACACAGTGCCTTCTCCATTCTTCTAGAAAAGTGCAGAAGGATGTGACAGGTGGAGAACAGCATTGCTAGCCATTGACAGCCACAAGCTCATGCTCATGTGCCTGATCTAGCCGCCTCGTTAATTAGATGTCTGTGCAGAAGACACAGGAAGTCACTACAACTCATACATGCAGAAGACATGGAGAGGGACCATTAAAAAAGGTTAAACATGAGAGAAAGATTAAACTATCTTTTCTTTCATTTTCATCTCTGTCTGACTTCTGCTCTGGATGCTGAAGTACTACAAAAAATCCTGAAATCCCAGACAGAGACAGACAAATCAACTCAAGAGCCCTGACATGCAGATCTGGGGTATTGATCAGTAGCTGGCTGAACATGAGTCAGCAGTGTGCTCAGGTGGCCAAGAATGCCAACAGCATTCACAGAACCACAGAATCACAGAACACTAGAGATTTGAAGGGATCTCAAAAGATCATCTAGTCCAATCCCCCTGACACAGCAGGATCACCTAGACCAAGTCACACAGGAACACATCCAGGTGGGTTTTAAATGTCTCCAGAGAAGGAGACTCCACAACTCCTCTGGGCAGCCTGTTCCAGTGCTCCGTCACCCTCACCATGAAGAAGTTCCTTCTCACATTCATATGGACCCTCCTATGTTCCAGCTTGCATCTGTTGCCCCACTTCCTATCACTAGATGACATTGAGAAGAGCCTAGTTCCATCCTACTGACACCCACCTGTCACATATTTATAGACATGAATGTAGTCACCCCTCAGTCTCCTCTTCTCCAAGCTCAAGACACACAGCTCCTTCAGCCTCTCCTCATAAAGGGGGTGTCCCACTTCCTCCATCATCCTCATTACTCTACGCTGGACTCTCTCCAGCAGCTCCACATCCCTCTTGAACCGAGGGGGCAAAGAAGTGGACACAATACTTCATATGTGGTCTCACCAGGGCAGAGTAGAGGGGGAGAAGAACCTCTCTCAGTCTGCTAACCACCCCGGTTCTGATCCACCCCAGGATCCTATCGACCCTCTTGGCCACAACAGCACACTGCTGGCTCATGGTCATCCTGCTGTCCACTAGGATCTCCAGGTCCCTTTCGCCTACACTGCTCTCCAACAGGTCAGTCCCCGACCTACACTGGTACCTGGGGACATTCTTGCCCAGATGCAAGACTCTACACTTACCCTTGTTATACTTCATCTCTCCCTGCCCAGCTCTCCAGCCTGTCCAGATCTCGCTGAATGGCAGCACAGTCTGCAGGAATGTCGGGACACCACCCAGCTTTGTGTCATCAGCAAACTTGCTGACAGTGCATGCCAATCCCTCATCCTAGTCGCTAATGAATAATTGGATAGTCCCAGCACCTACCCTTGGGGGAATCCACTTGGCTTGTCCAACTGACCACCAACTTCTATCCCAATCATCTAGTCTACACTGCCTCTGTTTGGCTGCGAGGATGCTGTATGAGACTGTGTCTGTCAAATGCCTTACTGAATTCAAGAATAGACCACATCCACCGCTCTGCCATCATCCACCCACCTGGTTATGCCCCCATAAAAGGCTGTCAGGTTGGTCAAGGATGACTTCCCCTTGGTGTTCCTAATTGGTGTTGCTGACTGTTCCTAATGACCCTCCTTGATGTGCCCGGAAACAGCCTCTAGAACAAATTGTTCCATCATCTTTCCTGGGATGGAGGTGAGGCTGACCGGTCTATAGTTACCCGGGTCTTCCTTCTTTCCTCTTTTAAAGATTGGGGTAACATTTGCTATCTTCCAGTCCCTAGGCACCTCTCCAGTTCCCCGGGACCTAGCAAAGATGATGGAGAGTGGCTTAGCAATGACTTCTGCCATCTCTCTTAGTACAAGAAGGTGCATCCCATCTGGGTCCATGAATTTATGTCCATCCAGTTTGCTCAGCTTATCCCTAACCCAGTCCTCATCAACGAAGGCAGGCTCCTCTCTTGCCTCCACTTCCTCTGGAACCCCAGCAGTCTGGGGCTTGATATCAGGACAGCCCCCACAAGTATAGACAGAGGCAAAGCAAGTATTCAGTATCTCTACTTTCTCTGTATCCTCTGTCTCCAGGACACCTCATTCAGCAGGGGGCCTACGTTGCCTCTAGGTTTAGTTTTACCTGCAATGTATTTGAAGAAATCCTTTCTGTTGCCCCTGACCTCTCTTGCAAGGTTTAATTCCAAGGAGGCCTTGGCTTTCCTAGTTGCATCCCTACTTTCTCTCACCAGAGCCTTATAATCACCCCAAATGGCCCTCTCGTCCTTCCATGACCTATAGACTTTCTTCTTCCTCTTCAGTTTGCCCAGCAGCTGCCTGTTTAATCACACAGGTCTTCTGGATCCCTTCCTTGACTTCCTACCTGTTGGAATGTGCTTGCTTGTATCAGAAACAGTGTAGTCAGCAGAAGTGAGGAAGTGGTCATGCCCCTCTACTCAGCTCTGGTGAGGCCACCTCAAATACTGTGTTGAGTTTTGAGCAACTCACTACAAAAAGGACATTGAGATCTTGGAGTGGCTCCAAAGAAGAGCAACAAGGTTGGGGAAAGGTCTAAAGCACAAGTCTTACGTGAGGGAACCGGGGTTTGTTTAGTCTGGAGGAAAGAAGTTTCATTCTATACAACTCTCTAGAAAGAGATTCTAATGAGGTGGGGGTCAATCTGTTCTTCCAAGTAAGAAGCAATAGGACAAGAGAAATGGTACCTAAAGTTGTGCCAGAGGTGATTTAAGTTTGGGGTTAGGAAAATTTCTTCTTTGAAAAGGTTATCAAGCACTGGAACAGACTGCCCAGGCACGTGGTGGAGTCACATAAATGTCACGTTAGAAGATGTGCAGAGGTGTTGCTTAGGAACATGGATTAGTGGTGGATTTGCCATGCTTCATTAATGGTTGGACTTGATGAACTTAAAGGTCTTTTCCAACCAAACTGATTCTGTAATTCTGTGATGTCACAAACTTTAAGCAGAAGCAAATAAATAGTTGAACTGTGAAAGATGACCCCAGAAGACCTGCAGCATGGATGTTTGATTTCATGGAACACTATGTTGAATGAACATTTGCTGCCCAGCTAAACAAAGCCAAACATCTCTGGTAGCTTTGCTGAAAACTGTACTTTCCAGAGATAGCACATTTGGGGAAACCTTTCTGTGCACTCAGATCTTTACAGACGAGGTAAGGATGAGTGTAAGCAAGAGAATATCCCATATACGGGAGCAAATGAATGATGATGGAGAAAGAAAGAATTGGATCACTTTAATTAAGCCTTTCAGTCTTTGGAATAAGAATACTGGATTCATGACTAATAGCCAGAACACATAATGTTCTTTTCAAAGTGACGTACTGTTCAATAACACCATGGATACTAGGAGAGTGGGCAGAGCTGTGGTGAGCAAGGGAGAATTACAGTGCCATGTGCCAGCAGAGTCCACACAGACAGAGCAGCTGCAAATCCACAGCAGGAGCAGCAGCAGCAGCAGGTTCTGAAAGGGACTGGGGCACAGGCAACCTATCAAAAAGCCTTGGAATAGAAAAATATGATGGTGTGGCAAGAGTCCTTGCAGCGAGAGTTTTCCCTACAGTTTTGGACATGAATTAATTGCTACTGCTGGCCACTGCACTGGAGTGGTGTGAGGTCAGAGAGGTATTTTCCTGGACCTCCTGAGAGCCTCTCAAGTGGCTCTGCCATGTGTCTCTCCCTTGCCCCTCCATCTTTCCAAGATGATTCCTTATGGCATGGAAATAACCTTGAAGAAAGAGTTCTGTATCTGGAAGTTCCCTATTAGAACAGCTCTGCAACTAGAATGTGTTTTAGATGCAACACTGAACCAAAAGCAGAGCCAAGCAGGCATGAGTCAGCTCTCAGCCTCCGCTCTTGAGTCCCTCCAAGCTGTACCCATGGTGAGGGAGAAGGGAGATACAGACAGATCAGCATTAAAGAGTGATCCTTTAGAAGAGGGTTGCTCCATCCAAATGAATGCTGCAACAGTTTCTGTTACGAGTATACAAAAATCTACAGCATTTCTAACACCACAGAAGGAAACAAACAGAAGGGAACACTGTGCTAATTAAGATGTAACCCTCACTTTTTAGTGAGGCTAGGAGTATTTTAGCTATGATTTCCTGTTTGAATGTGCATGCACACTTCAGAAGAGCAGCCAACCTTAAAGAAAATTCCCAGCAATGGCAAATCCATCAAAACACCGAATAAGTTGTCCCTCTGTTTAATTAGGCCCACCCTAATATGCTAATCAATAGTAAATAATTGCTTTTTAATGGCTACCACTCTGTGCAGCCTTTAATTATCCACAAGTTTCCTGGAAATCATCACCATCTCCAACCAAGCAGTAACACGCCCACAAATAGCTCTGGAGCCTTCTAAAAATCTTTGGTGATTTGACTGACTCATCCGAGAAGCTCAGCCTTGTCCCTGCAAAGTCAGGCAGAGACTGACTTTGGAAATCAGACTATGGATCGGGGGAAAGGCAGGTTTTCTCCCACACTCATCAGGCTTTTACACATGAAAAAACTATGTCCTCATTTCATTTTGCATATGGAACATCTGGGAAAAGGCTTCTGTGAGGCAGCAGTGATATTAACAGATGCTCCCCCTTGGGCAAACATGGGATTTTTGAATGGAAAAAGTGCTGAGTGAGGTGCCAGGTACCTTATGTTGATGGAGCAAATTAATTTTGAAATGACAGTTTAGCTTATCTCCAGTGCTTCCTATTTAGGACGTTGGATGTTATCCTGCATCACAAGCACTGTTCAACCTGAAGATATTCACATTGGATAGAAAAACAGGGAATTGGAACTTAAATCAGTTAATGAGCACAGTCCACTGAATTGCCAACCTAGCCCATGAAAAGGAAGATGATACTGGAAGAATATCCTTCATCTGTCACTCATTGCTCTTAAGGGAAATGATGTTTCTTACGTGGAGTCATCAGTCAGACGCACGGGTGCCTGATGAAATGCGATAAAATGAACGTAGGAAACATAAAGAGTCAAGTCATTCATTGCTTTCTCTTGAAAACTATTTGTAGACAAGGTGCCAGCTGCAGGAAAGTCTCTCTCTGCCCAACACTTGAGTTGCAATGGCCCTATTATTCACAGCTAGGCTGGGGTTTCCTAACTTTTCCGGATCAGCTCAATAGTAGCATCAACAGGGCATCATGCCATGTACTTCAGCTATGCCTCATTTACCCTCCTGCTCCCAATTAGCTCGATCGTGATGATAAAACCAGGAGAAAGACCTTTGGATAGAAGGCACATATTTATTTGGCCAACAGTCTAGTAAAAGGAAGGAAGGACGAGGGACTCATAAAGGAGAGGAAGAATGGGTTGTGATCTTGGCTGTTCTGCAAATGCTCCGCGTGACTGTCACTTCTCTCAGCCTCCTCTTCTCTTTCCCCCCAGCTGGGATAATTCTTTGCTTTGCTCATGGGGTTCTTGTGAGCCACTCAGATACCAGAGTGACAAGCCACAGAAATGACTGTATTCCAGAGGAGTCTGAGGACTTTAAATAGCAGGATTGAATGCTCATATTCACAGAGCTATAGTTACTTGCTGATGTCTGTTCATCAAAAGTTTTTGTTGAATTTCATGTTATCAAATTGTGTGTGCTGTGGCTGTTAGGCTGTGAAGCAATCATCTCAGCTGTAATCCAGAAAGCTGACTGTGGTTATTTTGGGGAGAGGAGAGAAACTTTCTCTTTTAAGAGCTTTGTGCAAGAGTTACAAGCCACAGCAATACAGCTGTGAGAGAGAAAGCTCTTTGATTTATCTGGAAAGTAGAGTTCACACTAGCATGCGGGAGCATTACTCTTTAGAGACCCCTCGATTTGAGATACAAGCAGGACTTGCTCACTTACAAAGAGTATTTTACTGCTGCTGACCTAAACGAAAAGATCCTGCATCACCCTGTGAACCACGGTAAGAGAAATGTGATTCTCTGTTCCAAGACAAGCATATTGAGGAAGAGATGCTAAATACCTCTCCAACAGCTACAAAGAAAATATTCCCCTTGAAAAACTGCAAATTCTAAGAATTCCTTCGTTTTGGCCCTTCAGCCCAATTTCTTCAGTCTGTTCTCCATCCACTAAAAAATCCTTTCACCCACGTGATTCATGGTCTTCTGAAGAGAGGTGGGTCTTCAAAGACAATAACGTTGAATTAATGTTATGTGTAGTCCTCCAGGAAATCTTTACCCTTTCAGGTTGTGATGGCCATTCAAGGCTGACAGAGCCAGCCTGGGAATGTCAGCGCTCAGCAAAAGGCCTGTTGCTGCCTCAGAGCGTGAAGACGCAACAACAGCCAAGGTCTGTGTAGACCAAATGTCTGCCAGAAAGTTCCAGGTCAGAAAGGTGGTGAAAGCCAGCTACAGATCCCGTCTGATCATGCCTAGTTCCTGTCCCTTCCCACCATCATTAAAAGGGCCAAGTAGGGACATGAGCGGAGTCTTGTTTCCTCATCTGCACCGCAGGCGTTTGTCACAGCTTGCCGCTTTGGCTGTGAACTGCCATTCATCAAAATGAGTGACAAAGGAAAAGGCATCAACACCTCATGCCATTTTTGTGCCATCTCATAGTACGTATGGAGACACACACAGGCAAAACACTATTTAAAAGACCTCAACTTTAACTGCAGGTTCACTGGTACGATCTTTCCTGGCAAGAATAATTCTCAGAGTGACTATATCCTTTATAACTCATAATAGTATTTACACCCACGTTATTTGAAAGTACTGTCCATGTTCCATCTAAACAGGGTTTCTGTGGGAGGCACTGAATGAAGTGTAAATCACTGTACCTACATATTTATATGTGAATTTTGTTCTCCTGATTCACACTTTGAATTTGCCGTGCATAGGAGACTTTCTACTATTTATTCTAACTTAAGGGCTTTGGTTATTCTTTAGAGATGGAAATGCAAATCAGTACCAAGCCTGTAGGAATTAACTTCGTCTGCATTGCAATAAATATCTCTGCCTGTGCTCACTGTCAGGTTTCTTTGCAAACTGAAAGACTAAAATAGTGGTTTCTTTCTAGCAATCATAATTCAAATCATGTTCCGAATTAATCCCAAGTTCCTTTGAGAGTCTTGCATTATTGAAAGGCTTATTTTCATCCTTGGAGTGTGTTTAAAAGCACTTACCCAATCTCGTTTGAAGATTTATGTGATCCCATTCCTTTTTAAAGTAGCCATCCAGAATGTGTATAGTGTTGATGCCTTGAGCACGTTCCAACCTTTGCACAGATTCATAGCATCCACTCTCGTGTTTGAAGAATTGGGCACTGAGTTCCTACATGATCTGAGTGGCAGAAGTAAGTGTATAAGCTCCAGGAAACCATTACAGAGAGTGGATTTACTCTGTTAAAAAACTAAAGACTGCTTCTCCTGCTAACATCACCAATGTTTTCTGTGCACGAGATAGCATGTCAGTGGAACAGACACATCTGAAGTATTTGCAGGGCTTTCCATTTCCCCTTCAGCAGACTCTCTACCAGGGCATTCCAGCCCCGAGCGGTGTGTCACAATGCGTCCAACAATTAACAAGGAGATCATTTCAGTTGAGCAAGTCCGTGAATACACTCACTGCTTTCTAACATGGGAGCGTTCCCAAAGTGGGATGGTTGTGCAATGGCATTTGTACACAGCATCAAATAATCTGGAACACCACAGGAGGACTGTCCCGAAAGTCACGGACAGGATGTCTCCTCCGCAGCCAAAAGAAAACGCTGGTTTTCAGCTGAAATACGAAGTGGAAGAAATGCTTGCTTTCTTAAAAAAGTACTTTCGTGCCAAACATTTTGGACACATTGTTGAAGAACAGTCCTTCCTCACACAGGGGCTATCCCTGTGATGCTGCCAAGGTCAGTGCCAGAGTGGGTGATTTGCCAAGTAAGTGCCAGTTGTGTAATATATGCGGTAGCAGGCATGGAAGCAGATTTTACTTTCACACCCGCCTTCTGAATTGGCATTCTTTAGCTCTTTTGTGCCAGTGTTGCTTCTTTTTCCCATTCTGTACCCTCTCTTTTCACTGGAATACCCTCTCCCCTGACGTATAAACTGAATGTCCCATTGTTTGGTGGAAAGCAAGGCTGGCTGAATATGGCTTGTATGGAAGCTGCACAGGAAACACAGACCTTATTACTTGCTACATAGCTTATTCGTGCGGTGACCCTGCCAGGGGTATATTTTAAAAAGCCCAACCTCATATTTTGTCCTGTGTACTTGTCTACCATATATAATGGGCATGAAAATAGCTTTTCTTTCCTTAAGAGTTCTTCTTTCTTCATTCCATTTTCACCTTCGTCTACGTTTTGCTCTAATTTTTTTCTCTCCCAGTTCTTGATTGGCTTCAGAGATGTCTCATTTTGGCTTGCAAATTTGCGTTAGAGAAATACTTTCCTGATTTTCAGTCCTTAACCATATGTTTTGCCTCAAGTCTCTGACAACTCCACGCAGAGCTTAAGCACTTCTTGCTGAACGCTGACATTTGTGTGTACACTCTCAAGCAGGCAAGCTGGGTTTACCAAAGTCTTTTCAGAAGTGAGAGCTAGTCACCAAGTAGGATTATGCAATCTAATGATAGAAATTGTTGCCCAATATTAAAGAGCTTCTGAAAGTTAGAGGTATCTTTACCCAGCCAAGTTGGATGGTGAGATCCCTACCTTTGAGTTGTTTTTAGTTAAGACCTGCTGTAGACCACAATGTCCTCCTTCTTTCCTATGGAAGCAGGGAAGGACAGGCAAGCTGAACAGGGACCACAGATTTAGAGCCCCACACCTACCCTCAGTGGCCAGATCAGCCTTGCACCCTTTGAAGTTGCAAAGGATTCCTTCCAAGAGCCAAGAACGGGCTGAGGAACAGTAGCATCTCTGAGGGTTTGGATGCACGTACAGGTTGTCTCAGATGCACAGGTCTTCACTCGCCAGTCAAGTGCTCTATTAGTCAGGACACGTGCTCTGGTCCCGGTGCAGGGTTAGGTGTTTCATCTTAGCTTGCATCTCTTTCACAGTGGCCTCATCCAACTCAAGTGTCTTTTCTCTGTTATCCCAGGATGTGTGTATGTAGACAATTACTGTTGCTCAGCTAGTCCTTGGTCTGATGCTAAATACAGTAGCACAATGGGGTGTGGAAGCTCGGACTCTATTATCTTCACTGAGTGTCTCTCAGATGGATCCTTCAACTGCTCCCCAGCTCAGGAAAGAACCCAAATGTTAAACCAATTGAGTAGTGTATTAAAGTATTCAGCCAAAAGAGACAGAAGTGACCTGATCATGTAGAGTTTATCAAGGCTCCAGGGATCTGTGAGATGCAGTTAACACAAACCCTCAAGGGTGGCTGCTGCCATTGCAGAGCGACCGTTCAGGAGCCTTCTACCTGTTATGAACAATGTCAGTGGAGTTTTTGATATGCAGTGGGTTTGTCATGGGGAATTCTACTTGGGAGACTTTTTCTTTGGAGGTAATTATTAGTCACTCATTTATTAATGTCTGCTATCAAGAGGAAACAAACAAGACACGCTGCTGGAAAAGGGGGGGGGGGAAGTACCTTTTGAAACATCTGGACAAGGTTCTTTTTATTTCTGCTAAGACCTATGGCTTCATTTAAGCACATGTCAAAGTGAGCTCTCACAAAAGAGTAGTGAACACTATTCAGCACTCCCTGTCAGATTTCTCTGTTTCTAGCTTTATGAACATCCAGATTCAGAGGGACACTGAGTACAGCATTGCATGGGGAAGGAGGAGGAATTAATAGAAACTCACTAATTTCTTCGGCAATGTTGTTATTAAGTAGGTCATCTTCTTTATCAGGGAGGAGAAAGTCTGCAGACTCTGCTCTCCAAAGCACTTACAATGACACCTCCCCTTGCAGACCAGTGACAGCTGCACTTTGCTGTAACTAAGCCGAGAAGAATTGCAGGTGTTACCAACTACTGTCCCGTTCAGATATCTCAGTTAGACAGAAATCTCACACAAGCTTCTCAATATTTTGTTGTAGAATTGGATTGCACAACATCTCTTTAAGCGGTTGAACCAAATTTGGATGAAAAATTCCCCAGACTTACAGAACACATGAGGATGTATTCTTACCTACAGCAAAAGAGATTTTATTCTAATTTTAAATGATCTTCTGCAAAGCCGACCTTGTGAGTTAATTCCTAGTGGGAGATTTTATTCCTCAGGCTCTTCCTGCAGTAAATTATATTTCCTTTTTAATAACTACTGTTTATTGCCTTCCTTCCTATCAGAGATTCTAACAGGATGTTCAAATTAATGATTCTATATGATTCCATTATTATCTTATTCATAGAAACATAGAATCATAGAATCATTAGGGATTGGAAGGGACCTCGAAAGATCATCTAGTCCAATCCCCCCGACAAAGCACGATCACCTAGACCAAGTCACACAGGAACACACCCAAACGGGTTTTAAACGTCTCCAGAGAAGGAGACTCCACAACTCCTCTGGCCAGCCTGTTCCAGTGCTCTGTCACCCTCACTGGGAAGAAGTATCTCCTGCTCTCACAGATCCATGGGCAGCCAAAAAGAGACTCAACCTGATCTGAATTCTGCAATGTGCCAAAATAATGCAGAAATGGCGATTTCTGCTCAAATCTCACGTGTGTTGATTGGTGAATCTCTACAAGCTGCAGCCCATGCTTTGAGATGACACTGATTCCCACCTTATTCCGTGCTAATACTAAGAGAGAAAATGCACTTGTAGCTGGACAATTAGGCTCTACAAGCCGAAGAGAATTAAGAGGGGATAAATTTAGCTTTTATTTAGTTAATAAGTGCAATGAAATTTGTTGAGATTTTGAACTTTAAATTAATTTGGACATAAATACATGAGCAATATTTTGTCTTAATTAGGAAATGTTTGTAAAGAAATGCAATAATATGTCTCCACTTTGCTGATAACCTGACTTCATCCTGATACCAAATAATCCCATCTCTTTCTGTTGAGGGCCATCTGTTAAAAAAAAAAAAGCTTAATATTCACCCACCAGTGAGATCATTAAGTTCTGTGTATTTTTCAGTTTAAGGCAATATTGTCTGAGTAACTCGCACCTCTTGAGCGCTCGTGTTTCTCTTACTCCACACACAAAAGCTTAGATGCTTTGCCACTTCTGAGATACTCCTAGTGAAATGAATTTGTATCTCACAGTTTCAGGCTAACAGCAAACTCCAGGGACATATCATATCCTGCTACATGCTTCCTCCTCTCTCATAAACACACAGCTACAACAGTGAAGGTGTTGGTTCTTTTTGCTGGGCTAATAACCACCTCCTCTTGTAGGCAGATATATATCCTTTGGTGGGTTTGAAACTTGTTCTGATTTAGTTCTGAAGACTATTCCAGCATGCAGTGTGTCAAGAATTGGGTTATTATAGGGTATTCAGAGGAAAGAGCAGAGGTTGCAGAACGAACAGTTTAGGAAAGCGATGAGGAAATCAATCTGTCCGATAAAACGCCGCTGTAAGTAGTTCTTTTCATGAAAAAAAGAATTTACTTTTGCATGCATGGAGGCTGCTCGTGTTATTATCTGAAATACAATAGTAGGGGGGTTCAAACGTGAGGTGAGAAATTCCTAATATAATTCATTAGTGTATCCAGGCAACCGAGGAGAGGACTGGATGTGCTGTCGCATGGCCTTCTGAAACTTTACAGTACCTGTCACTCACCAGCGTGGCCCACTCTGACCACACGTGGAAATGGAAACTGGCAAACCCAACCTCAGGACAAGCGCTACGGTTGAGCTGTGTTTTAGCATCACGAGCGCATCATCCAAAGTGTTTGAAAGAGCTGCTAAAGGCTGAGAAGAATAAACTTTTCTCTGCTTCAATCACCACGATGTGCTTCCTCCTGCTTTCTTCTCTTCCTCACCCCTGCTTTCCCCTCCTCCTTCCCTTTTCAACTTCTCATTCTTTCATTGCTTCCCATTCAGGCCTTGCCCTCTGCATTCAGTTTCTGCTTCTCATTCCCCTTTGCCTGCTCCCCACCCTGCCTGCTCCTTTTCGGGTTCAGTTCTTCTTACTTCAGGCTTTTATTTCTCTGAGGGATTTGAATAATCACTCCTTCTTTTTTGATCTCATTGTCATCTCAATAGGTCTTGCTGCCTTCCACTCTCTCCTCAAAAGGTAGGTTTCCAAAGAGCGTATTCCCACCAGAAAGGAGGAAGGGGACCTCTGAAACTCACTGACCCTTTCCAAATTGGATGCTCCATTGTGCACAACAGAATTAGGAATTTTTTGATTGTATGAGAATGTTAACTTTGTTAGTGAATATTTTTGTTTAATGAGCACGTCGAGGTCCCCTTTCACTTTAAAAAGATGCAGTTTTGTCTGTCGTGATTAATTTCTGTCTCAGCTTGGCCGAGGGCCAGTTTTAACAAGGCTAATTTAGTCATACACTAAATTTTATGTAAAACACCAGGAGAAGAAGCAGCATTTACTAAAAGCCAAATGAATGCATTTATAGTATGCAAACTGGGAATCTAAAACAAGGCCAACACACACTTTGTACTCTTGACCACATTTTCAAAACGCCCCTCTAGTCTAACATCTGCAACTGGATGCTCTTGTGTGCGAAGCCACGCACAGCTGAGCACCTGGTCACACTGCATG
Source organism: Rhinopomastus cyanomelas (assembly GCA_013400115.1). Lineage (NCBI taxonomy): Eukaryota > Metazoa > Chordata > Aves > Bucerotiformes > Rhinopomastidae > Rhinopomastus > Rhinopomastus cyanomelas. The sequence goes on from VXBP01002397.1 coordinate 63,787, forward strand.
AGCAGAGCAGTCTTTCACATCTACTCGTCTTCCTTTCCACAGGTTAGATCTAAGAAGCAGGCACAAACACCAGGCATCTCACAAAACACTCCAGTGACATTTCAGAGTCATAACTCCTGAAAATAAATTAGCAAATAAATAGGAAAAATTCAGTAAGGAACAATTTTGTAGCTCTCAGGAAAGGCTGGATGCTTCTTTTCACCAGATGCTCTCAGGAAAGGCTGGATGCTTCTTTCCACCATGTGGAAAATGAAATAGAATCATAGAATCATAGAATCACTAATAAAAGTCTCAGGGATATTCTGTTGCGGCCGCAGAAAATGACGACCTTAAGAAAACTCTTTCAAAGGTCAAAGACACAGGCATAAGCTGTTAGCAAGACATTTTGCTCCCTATTTACTCCTACAACGCAGCCCACTGGAAGTTTGCTTGCAGTCCTTATAGCTAGGCCAGGAAATGCTAACAACCCTCCTCTCTTCCCGCAGCACCCGGTAAGCAGTGCCCCGAACACACACCCAAAATTAAATTAATGCAGAACCATATGGTTGGTTCTGACTACCATCTTGCAGGAAAAAATCACTCGTGCTTCTGCTCTGTACCCCAGATGGCTCTGATGGACAGCATCACGCACAGGCACATTTTTATATCTGAGGGGAATGTGAAGACAATTCAGAAAATCTATTTACAGAACATTGTGACTCTGTTAGACACGGGGATAGATAACCAGAAATTACCTTTCAAGGGTTGCTGTTTCTATTCTGTATTCTGCTCCACATATTATCTGATCATGTCAGTGTCTTAGCAATGGAAAAACTGTCTTTTGACCAGTGTGTTGCTGGATCCCACCCTCAAGGTCTCCATTTTCTTTTATCACTTTCACCTCAGTTCCTAAAATTCTAATTCGTAGCTGGAAGACTGAAGCTTTTGCTACTTGGCCTTTTTGTGCATCAGAAAATGCAGCTATTCTGTCTTCATTTAAGGCTGGGCTGGATGAGGCTCTGGCCAGCCTGATCTAGGGTGGGGTGTCCCTGCCCATGGTAGGGGAGTTGGAACTGGATGATCCTGTGGTCTCTTCTAACCCTGACTGACTGTATGACTTGGTCTGGTTGATCCTGCTGTGGCAGAGGGAATGGACTGGATGATCTTTCGAGGTCCCTTCCAATCCCTAATGATTCTATGAGTCTATGATTCTAAACTAGGTGAGACTGGCTGCCTGTTTTTTTGAACAAAGAGTGGTCTCTAGTACTTGCCTAGTAGACACGTCTGACTCATCACCTTAAACCTGTGAGCTGTTGGCTAGAATAAAAACAACACAGAAAAAAATAACAAAATTGGTCCAAGAAGTCTTGGTTTTTTACACTCTTAATTTCAACTCATCTCAGCAGTTTTCTTGTTAAGAATGAAGAAACTAATGAGTCATTCTAACTTTTAGACTCTCGTTTCCAGTTTCCATGTACTCTAGGAGAGTACTGTCCAAAGTGTTCAATCTCACAATATTGCCAAATAAAATGCTTCCACATTTAGATTAAAATGTCTCATATAATGATGTCCTCACAAAACACAGAGTTATTCATTTTAACAAAAACAAAAAATCAGACTCATGTCATCTGCCTGTGACCATAATATTATGAATTTCAATCTGCTCCCCCCAAACTCACAGGAAGAGAAATCCAGCCCTTTCTCCCTTTTCCTCCTCTTTGCCCTTTGCAAGAATTTAAATAAGATTTCCATGTCTAGTTTTACCACTTATATTCTGTTTCACAAATAAGCTGGTTGGTGTAAACTCAGATAGCACATGTTTACAGTCTTTCCGGTTCTACCTTCCATTTCCACTAGTTTGCATAATTTCCTCTTTAAAGATTCTTACAAAAAGTGACAGGGGGATGGAAGTCTTTTTTTTTACCCCTCAGCCATGAATTCCATCTGTTGTCATGGCACTGAACCCTGAGTTGAATAGCAGCCAGCGTTGCTTTTGATGTTCTGTAGGATTAGTATAGATGTCTGATGCTATTGTGAAGATTATTCATAGAAGTAGCTCTACCTGAGCTTTATGCAAATGTTCACTTGCTGAATTATGAAGTAAATATGACATGCTATCAACATGTGCATTCTGGGGACATTTCCTCCTACCTTCACTAGTTCCATGAAGTTTTTTCAATTATTCTCGTTTACACAAACCAGATGCATGCAAGCATTTTGTTAAAGACAGTGCAGCAATAATCAGGCAAATGAAACATAACTGATGGTCTGTAGCTGATGATCCGACGAGGCAAACGGTATTGTGTGGTCTTCTAAGGAAAATAGTTTTTAATTGGGCTCTACCTTCAATTCTGCTGGTTTTACTGAAATGTCAAGTAGATGAAGTTCCCATTGACCCTAACTCTGGGACGAGTCAAATATCCAATAATTAGAAATATTCTTCAATGCTCAGGGCGTTCAAGTTGTCCTGTTTCAGACCCTCAGATCTCTTGAAACACCTTCATCAAACTTTCACAAATGGACGTGAGTAGAAGAGGAATTTTGGGTTTTTTTGTTTCTTATAAAGAAAAAACTGATTCCATTTGGAAATACAAGTTTAAAGATGGAGTTTCTGGTGAAAACAGAGAACACTTCTTGGCACGAGTTCAGGAAAAGGAAGAGTAAGCAGCCTTCTGCAACAGATAATTACAAATGGCAGCAAATGAACAGAACTCTTTTTCCTGTCTCTAAGAAACTGAGTTTGCATCCTCATCTTGGGGAGTAACTGAGTTATATTGGGCTGAGCCAGTGGATTTCACCTTCAGGAGAAAAATGGTAGCAATTGACACCTCCTGCACTCAACTGTCCTTCCCTGGAGGATCAACAAGCCAAATGTCTAGCTTTCATCCCTGGAAGAGAAACCTTGAATTTTGCTGCTACAGCTAAGAGGTCTTGTCTCAGCTTTGGACTAGGAGACTAGCTAGGCCTG
>VXBP01002398.1:0-26118 GCA_013400115.1 Rhinopomastus cyanomelas
AAGACTTCATCAACTTCCTCACTCTGATCGGGGGGTCTGTATTACAGACACCCACAATAGTGTCACCTATGCCAGCCTGCCCCTTAATCCTCACCCACAAACTCTCAGCTCTGTCCTCTGCTGTCCCTGGACAGAACTCAATCATTGGGGGCACCTGGTTGGCTCAGTGGGTAGAGCATGGAACTCTGAATTCCTGGGGTCATGGGTTCAAGCCCCATATAGACATCTTGAGACAGTATGTAGGCTTACCCTGCTCCAGCAGGGGGGGTTGGACTTAGATGATCTTTCAAGGTCCCTTCCAACCTGTAACCTTCTGTGATTCTGTGATTCCTGTTGCTGTCTCACATAGAGGGCAACTCCTCCACCCCGCCTTGCTGGCCCTTCTGAAAAGGACACAGCCGTCCATGGCCACATTCCAGTCATGCCAGCTGTCCCACCAGGTCTCCGTAATTGCCACCGAATCGTAACTGCCTGACTGGACACAGATTTTTAACTCCTCTTGCTTATTCCCCATGCTGTGTGCATTGGTGTGCAGGCACTTTAGGGAGCGAGCCAAGAGCTCCGATCTCACCCTAGGATAGCAAGAGGTCACCTGTTCTTCCTTAAGATCAGAGCTCTGCTCCAGCTGTGCTCGCCCATCAACCGTCCCACTGCCGTTCAAATCTAAAGACATTGGTTTCCAGAGTGGATACACCATCCACTACTGCCTCACGGGAGGCTTGAGTACCATCCCCTTCCCCCTTCAATCCTAGTTTAAAGCCCTCTTGATGAGGCCTGCCAACTTGTGGCCTAGTGCCCTTTTACCCTTATTAGACAGGTGCAACCCACCTGAGTCTAACAGGCCATGATCCATAAATGTTTCCTCGTGATCAAAGAACCCAAAGTTCTTTTGATCACACCAGTCCCTGAGCCACCTGTTGATAGCCAGGATCCTCTTACGTGTCCCATTATTCACCCCAGCTGTTATAGGGATCGAGGAAAAAACGACCTGCAGACCTACTCCATCAATAAGTTCGCCAAGTTCCCTGAATTCCCTCTTAATAGTCTTAACTCCCCTCTCACTAGCCTCATCNGAGGTGAGAGAGAGCTACACCACCAATCTATCTCCTTTTCGCACTCACGGATACTCCTCAGCCTATCCACCTCGTCCCTCAACTCAGCTACCATAGAGAGAAGGTCACTTACCTGTTCACAACGTACACACACATGTTTCCTGCACCACTCTCTTTCAGCGGCATAAGGCTCCGGCACTCCCTGCAGTCAGGAGTCTGAACAGCCGCATCCTTTGTCAGGGGGATTGTCTGGGTAAACGAATCCCTCCTAGCAGCTGCTCTAGCCCTGGACCCTTCTAACTCCACCCATTGCCAACAAGAGGAAGACAGGAGAGAGAAGTCTGAAAGCAAGAAAGAAACACGACCTAACAGAATAAGGCGGCATCTGCAGCCCTGCCTGCTTGCCCTGCCTGTGCAAACTGCCGTGCAAACTGCCTCACTATGATCCTGTTGGCCTACTCCTGTTAGCCGTGCTCAGGGGTCGCCGTGCTCCCCTGGAGGCTCTTACCCTTAAATACTGGAAGGAGAGTCACGCCGAGACTCCTCCCTTCCGACTGCTGCAAAGCTCCTCGGGAAATGAAGGCGCTTCGCTGCTGCCGCGCGGTTTGAATGTGGCACCGAGACTCCTCCCTCGGGAAATGAATTACATGTCTCTATGAATGGATTGAGGGACTTAGTCAACCTTCTTAGTCTTTGGTAATACACTGATAACAGAGGTTGGACACAAAGTTACAGGACTGTGTGACAACAGGTAGAAGAACATTTGGCTGATGCTTTTGTACGTACCTTTCCTGTACATTTTTTTATTGGCAAGTGTTATTGTGCTTCAGTTACAGGGGAAAGGAGAGTATTTTTCAGCTCACCACGGGTTGCTGTATGCAGCTCTGGGTCGCTCCTCTGATAGGTTTTAGTTTTAAAAATTGTTCCTACTTTTTTTTGTTTCCATCAAAATGAGACACTAATATGTGATCTCAGAACTGAAATAGCAGATTTCCACTTTAGGAAAAAAACTAATTCTGTTTGAGTTATCTTTATCTTCTAATTATGTTCATTTAGTATAATAGTACAATCAGTCCATGATGATTAAATCCAGTCTAGTAGCTGTACTTCCTAAATGCCAATTTTTTTTTTTTAAGTATTTGGTTTACTATGGTACCTAATAGAATGACTGAGCCCTATCCTTTACATCTTATTATGGTTTTCTTGCTCATGTTTAATGTGTCTTCTGACATTAACTGTTAAGGTGGTGGAAGAGCCATTTGTTTGCTTTCCACCTTTTAAGATTCTATTTCATAATTTGAATTTCAAGACCTGGTTGTTTTTCTCCAATAAGGACATCTCTCCAGAAAGTCTTCGTGAAGTCCCACAGAACACCAAGAAAAGAGGCTAAGACTTTTAAAAAAACTTTTACTTTTTTTAATTTTCATGATTTTTAATGAGGAGATGCACGCATCACCTACACAGGTTTTAACAAGAACAGGTCAATCCTCTGTGCGTTGACATGTGAGTATCATTACGTATTTTTAACATTGCAAGCACTGGGCATACTGTCTGCACAGAGAGTCAGATAAATTACTGTTCTAAAGAGCAATACAATCTGCACATGTATTATGCTTTAAGCATTATTTTGAATGGCTTTTGATTGTAGGTTTAGCCCCTTTGTATCTACACATTGTGTTTTAGAAAGTAATTTTTCTGTTAGACACACTTACCATCCTGTTTGGAATTACAAAATTATTCGGGTACAAAAATTTGAGAATCCATCAGAAGCAATTACAAATATCATAAATTTTAGTCAGCACTGAGAGCTGCTTCGTCATCTAAAAAGAGAAACGTTATCGTGTCTGTGCTTGTGTTTGCATGATCTCTAAATGTGCCACTATCATATTGTCTTGCCTTCCGATTGTCGCTGGCTTGTGTTTGTCTTTCTGACAGTGCGCTGCTGAATTCTATGCTTCGCCAAATCTAACCAGTGTTTAACACTTATCCCCGTGTAGAGGTCTCTGTTTAGTCATATTTTTCTGCCATGTGTCTTGCTCTTCAATTAAAAAATATTTTACTAGATTTTAAAACAGACAATAGACTAATAATTTTGATAACTCGTACATGAAGAATTATTAATCTTTCACTTAATTTTTAGTTCTTTTTTGTCTTTCAAGTATTGCATGTTCAATAAATTGTCTGTTGCTCTAAATTTTTTCATCTATAACCACATTTTAAGTAACCTCAGAACACATGCAATTAGAATTGAGTTGAGACTTTTAAGACTTTCAGTTTCATAAAGGTTGCAGTGTGTTGAAAGGTGTTCAAAAGGCAGGAGCTGTGTCTTTAAAAAGGCTGGGAGCGTAGGAGACTCTTTTTTTCCCCACTTCCTCCCTTGCATTCTGCTCAAATCCCTTTGTATTTCTCCATTCTTTTGGCACTGAGAATCCACGAGACTCCTTACCTTTATTTCAACCATATCCACAAAGCAACAGCATTTTAAATTTTTTTTCAAAGGCATGGCTTGTTCTGCTGTTCTGCTGCTGTGTGTGATGAGGAGGAGAAGGAAACAGAGCAGCCAAGAGTGGCTCTGCCTCTTTAGGGGAACAGCCGCTGAGCTAATGGTGCAGCATTATTACCTTATCAGAAGATAGACTCTCAATTATGATAATACAGGCTTAAAGGTGACTGGCTCTCGGCATGTACAGAACTGCACCATTTCTAGTGATCAAGAGCTTCTTTCTGCCCCTAACAGTGAATTTTCTTTTTAGAGTAAACCTGACTGTAATCAGCATGCTCTTGAACAGATCAGTTTGTGAGATTAATATGAACAGATGGTAAGGTGAGCATCACAGCAGCACCTAAAATATGGACCACGGCTTGAAGGTCTGTTTTCTTCTAGTAAAGGACAATACTGGTGCTCTGTAACTATGGTGCAAAATGCAGTAGTGTACAACATTCATGGGGAAAGAAAAAATTCTGGTTGGTGCAGTTGTTTGGAGTAGAATGGTTGTTGTGAAAACTATCTTAATTTACATAATGATTTTGTAGGCTAAAATATTATCAGTCCTATAAATGACTGATAATATGTCTGTTCGCTACAGCAGAGCATTTATGCAGTTTTACAAATGCCTGCATAATCTTTGTGCAGAAATACAGACTGAAGAAATTGACTGTGAAAGTAATATACTTTGGGGATATATCTGTGCTGTTGGTGTTACTCTACAGAAAAAGGTCTATTGCCTCCATAATTTTCTATAATTGATGACTGCAAAACAAAAACTCTTCCTAATACTAGATTTGAAAATGGAATTAGAATGCTCTGAGTTTATTTTTCTGATGACATTCAGTGAGAAATATTTTTGCTTAAAACTACTTCAGAATTTGAGGTCTGGAAGTAGGAAATGTGATTGCAACTTAAAAACATAGGGGTCTCAGAGGCAGCCAGAGGTACTACAGACATAGAAAAATTCATAAAAAATGTGTGGATAATAGAATTATGAAGTAAGTACCTAAATGCAGTATGCTTTTGGAAGAGCAAAAATGGCTGTTCACAGAACCACAGAACATCAGGCATTGGAAGGAACATCAAAAGATCATTTAGTCCAACTCCGTGTCACAACAGGATCACCTAGACCAAGTTGCACGTGTGAGTTTTAAATGTCTCTAGGGGAGACTCCACAACCACCCTGGGCAGCCTGTTCCTGTGCTCCATCATCCACACTGTGAAGAAGTTCCTTCTCAAATATATGTGGAACCTTCTATGTTCCAGCTTACACCCATTGCCCCTTGTCCTATCACTAGATGACATTGAGAAGAGCCTGGCTCCATCCTCCTGACACCCATCCTTCACATGTATATAGACATTAATGAGGTCACCTCTCAGTCTTCTCTTCTCCAAGCTAAAGAGACCCAACTCCCTCAGCCTCTCCTCGTAAGGGAGGTGCTCCACTTCCTTCATCATCCTCGTTGCTCTGCGCTGGACTCTCTCCAGAAGCTCCATGTCCTCTTGAACGGAGGGGGCCAGAACCGGACACAATACTCCTGATGTGGTCTCACCAGGGCAGAGTAGAGGGGGAGAAGAACCTCTGTCAATGTGCTAACCACCCCAGGATGCTGTTGGCCATCCTGGCCACAACAGCACATTGCTGGCTCATTGTCACTCTGCTGTCCAGTAGGACCCCGATGTCCCTTTCTCCTACACTGCTCTGCAACTGGTCAGTCCCCACCCTATACTGGTACCTCAGGTTGTTCTTGCCCAGATGCAAGACTCTACATTTGCCCAGTTGTCTAGACTGTCCAGGTCCTGCTGAATTGCAGCACAATCTCCTGGGTTGTCAGCCACTCCTCCCAGCTTTGTGTCATCAGCAAACTTGCTGACAGTTCACTCTAATCCCTCATCCAAATCATCAGTGAATATATTGAATAGGACTGGTCCCAGTACGGAGCCTCGTGGAACTCCACTAGATCCAGACCTCCAACTGCATTCTGTGCCATTGACCACTACTCTCTGGCTTCAATCCTGCAGCCAGTTTACTATCCACCTCACTACCTGATTTTTCCTGTATCATGATGACTGAGTGTAGTTTTAGGCACTATATTTCAGAAGGATATAGTAAAACATGTGAAAATGCTCATGTTGGGTTAGACCATTGGCCAAACCCATTTTGGATTGTGTTTCTCCTATTGCAACAACTTTCCATAAGCTTCTAGGGAAATGAGATGCTGGAGATATCTTTTTTTTTTTATGCTAGTCAAGCTCTGTGAAGGGTGTGAAATCTGCCAGGAAATCTTCAAGCTTAACCTTTTATCAAACTGTACCATTTAGGTAGTCTTAAAGGGACTGAAAGCTTGTTGAAAGTGCCTGCCACAGGTTTTCAGAAGTCTGCTGAATGTTAAGGGAGAATTTTAAGAGTAAGACACCTTGTTGTCTATGAAAACTGCAATAACTACACATTTTGCAAAGATTGTTTCTGAAAGATGCAAAAGCACATGGAACACTAAAATTACGAGATTTGACAGTACTGGAAACACAATTTTCAGTAGGATGATTTCCATTTCATGTCAGTGAGCTGTTAGGGCATCTTTACTCTAAACTTGGTTTCTGTCACATATCCAGATTATTCAGAACTTCACAGTCTTAATTGTAAATCTTACTGCTTCAGAACAAAGTTTACTAATGGACAAACAGTTTATTCATTTGAATACTATCTTTCAGTGTCATGTCAGGTACCAATCTTTGCTTGTGTACCAGTTTGTACCAAACCAGGAAGGTGTTAAATATTTTGAAAATCGCTGAATGGAATCATAGGATGTTAGGGGCTGGAATAGACCTCTGAAGATAACCTATCAGTTGGACTAGAAACTAGAAAATTAGGACTATGAAACATTCAGATATTTGTGTCAAGACAATTTAGTTAAATTTACTTTAAATTAGTGTAAAAACAAGTCCAAATTAAACCCATCAGCCAGTCTCCACTTTCCTGCATTCCTCAAATTACTCAGCCTTGCTAGGTGCCAGACACAGCATTCATGCTAATTTCTTCATTATCCTATTTACTGTCCAAAGAAAAGAAGAAATGGGGAGAAATCCTGTCTCTAATTGTGAATAGTCCAAGCGCAACATTACCATAGATTTTTATCTGTAAATCTGGATATGAGACAATAAAAATAATCGTTCTAAAGTTTCCCATCTTGCCAGACAAATTAGACCAGAATCTTTTGGTCTCTTGTGGCTGTGTTCCTGGAATATTCAATATGTCAAAATCACATAGTTAGAAACACAAGCCTAAAATACTCTGCAGTGTTGTGTTTGATTCAGGGAGATAGGCGATGCATCCTGCCAATGTGACTAATGACTAATTAGGCAGGCCTACAAGTGAGAGGATAGTCATACACTGACAAGGACTTTTTGTGCTACATATGTTGAGTTTTGAGAAACTGAAATCTAAGCTTCTCATTAGGCACATTGCACTGTAGCCTAGAAATATGCATTATGGGCTTTCTATCCTATAGAATTTTCCATAGCATATGAAGCAACTACATTATGAAGGGGTGTAAAGAAATTCAACTAGAGAATAGATCTTCATGTGTTAACTCATAGAAGCTAAATGCAGTAAAGAAGATTGATCTAAAATGCATGATAACTAACCAATTATCATAACAGATCATAAGCAATTGTTAAGAGACATCAGTTAATGTACCATAAGACACTACATGGTCTTTAGATTCTCTTGAAGCCTTTTTCAGTGTTAAGATAGCAGAAAGAGCATTCTCCAGCAACAGTCTTTTACTTATTTTTCTCACTAGACAGTATCATTACTTACATAAAAACTGGAACTTTTGCTTCTTTCTCACAGTACTGCCATCTCAGCAGTGCTGGGACCTTAAGTTTCTGTTTTAGAACATACGTAGGAAGACTTTATGGTCATTGCACATACTGTGAGTTTCTGACTCTGGCAGTTCTGGAAACAAAATCACATGTCAGATCTATTAACTTCTCAAGAAGGAAAGGCAGCACAGTGAGTACCCAATACCTACAATTTCTTTAGCTGCCGGTGCATTATGCTTCCAATGCCAGCTTTATTTTGAAGCCTGTAATTTACTAGGGGTTTGGCTGATGGGTGAAATAAAACCTAACTAATCTTTTTACATCTGTTTCCATTGTGATCTGTCAGTATGGTTGATTTTGAAGGGACCTGTTTCACCTTGTTTCCAACCTTAACACATGTATATCCAATATAATATAGGAAAAAATGTGTTTAAATTTGTTAACGTTTGTGAATGTTTCCCGAACAACTATTTTGGACAATGAAGCACCATCTGGTTTTGCACAAGAGGTGCTGAGTGACAGGGGGAAAAAAAAGGGTTTTCCTAGGATACAAGAAAGGGAAGTTAGAGACAGATCAACTTCACCAGGAACCTCAGTGCATATGGCACCCTCACTCCTCTTTTTTCAAAATTGTGTCTATTAGAGGAACTATCATTGTACAAAGAGCCAAGTTCTGCTATCTAACCTCTGGTTGAAAGAAATCCCAGTCTTATGTGTAATTCATAGGATTTGAGATAGGTAATAATGGCAGTTAAAGGCTATTAAAATTATACTGCAATGTGTAGATCATCATAGTCATTCTGTTAGGATCGTATCTGCACGCAAGGGTTACGCACATTCTTTGCCTGTGGTGTTGAATGTCTCTAGAGTGAAGCTGGGGATTTATTTTCAGACTATCTAAGGGTTTTCTCTGGGAAACTTGATGACAGAAACTTACTAAGGCAGTAGTTCCTTCTTTGGCACTTTGTGTCATTTTAGACTCCCGAAAAGCGTAACACTAGACTTAACGTAGATAAACTAGGCGTGAAATACAATAGTCTAAGTCTAGAAAGGAACTGACAGATCTTTTGATCCATACAGCTTGTCTGAAGTCAATGCCGTTTGTTTGCTATAAGTGTCTGAGTGTACAGATAATGCTATTTGAAATAAGAAGTGCCTGATATTCCAAAAGGGATTTCCCAAAGCAGGTGAGGAAAAAACTATCAAGGTTATACTGTCTTTGTTCATGAGTGTCCTTGCAAACTTTCCATATGTGCGCAGCAAAGCCTTTTGACCTTGCATACTGAGTTTCATTGTTAACAATTCATTTAGAGAGATATCCTTGATCCTTTTGAGAATTACTAGGTTGCTACATATTTTCCCTAGTGTGATGAGATTTAAATAAATGCAAAGAATATTAGGTTTATTTCTGATAAACCTTAAAATTAGAGTATCAGCACAAATGAAGAACAATCTTGTCCCTTGGTTTTTTTGTTTTTGTTGTATAAAACCAGATGTCATTCAGTGCTGCAAATGAGAGTTCAAATGCTTTACGTACTGCTAGTGAGTCTTTGATGCCTGTGAAGCATTACTACACTAAACAATAATAGCTGTACTGCTCCTGTTGGGAATCAAGTAAAAAAACCTCTTCTGTTTTTGTTCTTAGTCTTTTGAAAGAATAATTGTTTACTTGTAAGCTGGTTTTTGAGTCTGGTGTTGAAGAGTTGTGAAGAAAAAAGTGCTATGGTGTGTGAGGAGCATCCTAATCTCTGGTTCCTGGGATTTAGCTCTATGAATGATGTATTTATGTTTGTTAACTTCAAAATAACAGCACTTTTAATTCAAAATACTTGTTAATAATAGTCTGAAATTCCTTTGAGAGATAGTAGATAACCTTCTATGTCCTGCAAAGGGATTAGTAAATGCTACTCTGAGAATCAAATAATTATTTTAGTGTAGTGGGTCCAAAAGCAGCCGATCAAAAAACCAAAATAAGTTAGAAACTTGGAAATAAATACAAAGCTATAGCTTTTGGCTATTAGTTCTGCTCATCAACTCAGTTTAAACTCAGAAGCTCATATACTTTTTTTTGACATTTTGTGGAGGAAACATGTGGCAAAGAGAAGGCACATATACATGAGAGTGACCTCATCTAAACTATAAGGAAACCAAGCTGTTGACACTTAATTTCAAGAAGACTGCAAGAAAGTTTTTAAATTGAGGAGCTACAGGAAAGTGTTTATGGTTCACGATGACTTTCCTACAGTTGAAGATACTAAAATTATCTTAAGTGCAATGCTGTTGAAATGGAGCTAATGAAGAGGGAAGTAAAACTAAATGGGTTGCCCTTTGAAAAGGGTATCAAGAAAGAGGCATCAATCCAATAGTACATTAACTTCTATACCAAGTGTGGAAACAAAAAAAAATTAGTATAAAGTACTCACCCTAGATCTGTCTAAACTTTGGTGAAAGTTAAGCTATTTAATGCTGCATAGCTTTTGCTGCTTTTAGAAATGAAAACACACAGACAAGACAAAGCAAACAGGGCCACAATTGGAATTATACTTGTATTTTACAGAGTTTAGAAGTAAAGTACCACAGTGAGTAGCTGAGTGAGTAGCACAGTGGAATTGACAGTTCCGTTCCACAGGATTTTAAAATAAAATAGCCCATTGAGCACGGGAATTAGAGATCGTGTCTGGACAAATGGAGGTGTCTGAATCTAAGCTTATTGTTTAGACTTCTCTTACAGTTAGTGGAGAGAAATGGTCACTCCCAGGTGAGTACCGTCTTGTTTCGAAAGAGGCACCTAAAATAAGTTACACAAATTGGGTCCTGAAAGTAACCATTTTCTCTCTATTCCCTGTAGAGCATAAGGGGACTAGCTGAGTCCTGCCTGAAATTGCAGTGAATGCAGGCCACACAGATTTCAAATGTTTTAAACTGACAGCAGAGAAGCCAAGGAAAAAAAGTCATACAAGTTGACAGGGAACACAACTGCATNAGTATGTTTAAGAAACTGAAGTGAGAGACCTGGTGCTCCTCTTAACATTTTTTTTAACAGTAAAAATCTAGGTAATCCTGCCTACAAAGTGGTAAAGAAGACAACTGAGTAGAAGCTTCTGGTCCAGATTTGTAAAGGATACTTCTGTTCCATTGGCTTGAATTTGATGCATATTACTTTGAAGCAGCCCATTTATTCACATTCTTTAAAACAATTTGAAACATTTTTAAGTTGCTCAAAAAATGAAATAGAGCTGTAGTTTCATTAGCAGAAAGAAGACGTTTAAAAGGTGAGATTTTTTTTTTCATCTGTACCCATTCTGTGTTTTTTGAGAATATACGTACTGCAACAAAAAAATGCATCGTGAGGTGTTGATTTAGGAAGGAGTAAGTCCGTGGGGTGAAAAAGAAATAAAAAACTTGATAGATTTTACTTCATAGAACAATTTCGTAATTGCTTCAGTAAAATCCCCTAAGAACAACCTTTTGTTGGGCAAAAGATTGTGATTTTATTAAAACTGAACATTTCTGTGCAATTTGAAATCTGTCCTGCTTGAACTGTTGTGTATCATATTAGGCTGCTATAAAACAGGAACGAAATAGGTTACTGTTCCAATAAAACACTCGGTGATTTAAATTTGCAATATTATAGGCAATGAGATGCTGTGAATGAGTCAAGGACTAATTTATACAAGACCTAAATCAGTCTATGTTGCAGAATGGTATGCTTTCTTAATTACTTCTTTACTTTAAAATAGTCTAGTAGTCATTACAGACAACACATTCTTTTTACTTTGTTGTTTAGTGCAAAAACTGCACATCTCGGTGGGTATTAGTTTGATTTGTTAGATCACACTCATGAAATCCTGAGACAGTTCTTTTAAACCTTTAGTCTGGAAACTTTTTTAATAACTTCAGAATAAATAAGTTTAGGTTTCTACTCAGTTACCTTGTGCATCTATGACCTGGAGAAAAAGTATAACCACTAAGAGCAGAGAAGTTAGCACTGATGAAAGAATACTGAAAACATAGGTAGAAATGGGAAGAAATGTGGAGTTGGTCAATAAATTACTCATTTCAAATGGATTAAGGAATGTTTTCCTATGGGCTTCCAATCAGCTAGAAGTACTTTAGAATTAAAACCAGTATGTAACCCATAACCAATATAAAAAAACGCCTTCATGGTTACTGCATTGTCTCTGCTGTAAATGTGAAGCTCTGTTTTCAGTTCTCACCTGTGCAGATTCAGTTGATGTTTTCTACCATATTCTCAATGCATGGTACAATTTCCTAGTGCAGTCTGTAACCTTTTTTTCTTTGTTTAGTTCTTGCTTTATTGGACATGTCAGAATTTTTTTTTCTGGCAGTTTGCATCATCTTATGCCTTTCTGACTGTAGATCTTCATTAGGTCTAACCACAGATTTCAGTACTTCACATTTGTCCTCTCATATTCGCATCCTTGGACTCTTCAGTTGTTGAGCCTGTCTCCTATTTATAGTGTTAGCCTTTCATTAATTAGGTAGGAAGCTAAGTAGAAGGAAGTGTTCTGAATCAAAGCATTTTTCCTGTATTTGGACTCAGAATTATTTCAAAATAAATTATTTTAGAGTAAATTGTTTGAATTCTTCAGAAAGATGATATTTTATGATCATGTGCAGTCATCTTCTTGAATGAACAAGAAATTAAATGAGAACAGAAAATCTCTGTTCTGACTGTGAGGTTTTATCATTGAAATATTATTTATTTCTCTTTGAAAAACAGAACTTTAAAATTCTTGGAGGAATAATTGGCTAGCTCAAAATATCTTTTCCACTTAAAGGATTAATGATGAATGTGTTAGTCTCTCAATCTAAATTATTCAAGTCTTTGATTTTTATATTGAGAATTCTTAGGCTAATTGCAAAAAAAATTCCAAGAAGATGCCAAGTGCCATATATATCAATGGTTCATTTTTTAATATTTAAACTAAACTTTGTCTTCCTGTTGTTTGTGGATTCTGTTCTCTTATTTTCAGTTGTACAAAATTGTTTTTCACTTGGAATAAGCTTTGTATATTTGAATGCTAATATGCTATCTTGATGCCTTGTGAGAAAATATGTCTCACAGCTTTGGATGAAGCTTAAAGCTACTGTTAACATTTGTTCATCAATTACAATTTAAACACCAAATGCTGATGATTCAAGCAGATACAAGAATACAGAATCAATATACAGAATCAAGAATACAGATACAAATACAGAACCAAGAAAATCCTGTATTTTATTTTCTTACTGTAGTGACTCTACAAGCAGAGACTTGCTTATGCTCTTAGGCCGTAGAACATCATCTCCGACGTGCTGAGTTATGTGTGCCAAAGAATACCCCTCACGCTTGTCCAACAGCTGTCAAACATAATGAGAAGCTTGCTTAATGCAGGATGGGCTGTGTCTGCTCCCTTTCCTTTTTATTCTAGAGAACTTGTCTCTCCTCCTGGGGTAAGCAGACTGGGTTAATAGTATTCTGGCTGTCAGTGCCGCAGCAGTCTTGTGCATTGTCCTTGGCCAGGAGTGCTGGAAGGAATATATTTTAGATAATTCCCAAGTTTGTCAGAAGAACCAGAATCATTGCCATAGAGATATTTGAGTATTCACATCACTCTGTGATCTCCTTGTTCATTGATGCCCACTTTACATTGCAGGGCCACACATTTGGCCATAATGAAGCCATTCTCTTACACTATGAGTGAATTTGTCAGGTCTTGTACACAGCAAGAGCTGTCTAGGGAGGAACTCTTTAGGGAAGAGTTAGTCTTAGGAAAGGCAGATGCACCGAATAATTTTAAACTTTCATCTGCTTGTAGATAATTGCAGCATATTTCTTTTACAAAACTGTTGAAAAAATGTGTCGTAGGTTATTTTTACTTTGCATTGAATGGAAGATGAATCTTGTTATTTGAAGAATCCACAACCAATTTAGAAAACACCAGATGAGATGACAACTCTTCTTTGATATAGAAGTAGCCAATTTCTAGATAAGCATAGTAAGTGATTCGCGTGGATGCTACAAAATGTCAATATGTTAGACTCATCAGTTTTCTAATCAGTAAGTCATTGTGTATTCTGACAGTGCTCCATGAAGACAGATTTGTTTTACTTTTCATACAATAAGTTGTTTCTATAGCTGTTGCTTCAAAGAATTTTGTCATCTGTGTAACAGCACTTTCATGTAGCTTTTGCTGTGCATATCCTTAGTCAAACTGCATAGAAGAGACTATTAGTAAGAGTAGTTAAAACTGAATATATATAAAGAAGAAAATCAAATGAGTAAAACTCTTTTAAGTTGTGGTTTCCAAAAAGAATATTTTATGTCCTGTAGTTGAATACTGTGAGGAAATTAAATGCTGTAAGCTGAAAAGTCATTAAAAATAGTCTATCACAAACTTCAGTGAAAAACTCACTCTGCAATATCCTTTTTGAATGCTGTCTTGCAGCGCGCTTCAACTCTGTGCGCATTTGGTTTTTACAGTAATGTATACAAATAGGAACTGAAAAGTTTCTTAATTAACCTTTAAAAAAACTCAGACTTTGTTAAATATTATTTCAAGTTAAAAATATTTTCTGTGGACCTGAAATAACAATCCTTCAAGAGAAGATAGTTTTATGGTTAAAGATAGTAGTTAGAGGCAGGAAATACAAATCTAGCAAGCACATATATTTGGTCATACCTGTGTTAATAATTAACTGTTAATTACTGGTATGTTTTGAAGAAATAAAAGTAAAAGCTCTTTCTGTCATCAGCAAACTTGCAGACAGTACTCTCTAATCCCTCATCCGAGTCATTAATGAACAGACTGAATCGTTCTGGCCCCAGTACCAGCACTTGGAGGACTCCACTAGATAAGGCTGAGGTCCTGAATACCTACTTCACCTCAATTTTTAATAGTGAGGAGGGAGGAGTTCGGGGCAAATGGCCTCTCGAACTGGGGGATGGGGTTGGGGAGCAGTGTGCAGCCTTGGAAATCCACAAGGAATTAGTCCATGACCTGCTGAGCCACTTGGACACCCACAAGTCCATGGGACCAGATGGGATCCATCCTAGAGTGCTGAGAGAGCTGGCAGATGAACTGGCCGAGCCGCTCTCCATCATTTTCCACCAGTCCTGGCTCACCGGAGAGGTCCCAGGTGACTGGAAACTGGCCAGCGTGATCCCCATCCACAAGAAGGGTCGGCTGGAGGATCCTGTCAGCCTGACCTTAGTGCCAGGGAAAATGATGGAGCAGGTTATCTTGGGGGCAGTAACTGCACACCTGAGGGATGGCCAAGGGCTCAGGTCCAGCCAACATGGGTTCAGGAAGGGCAGATCCTGCCTCTCCAACCTGCTCTCCTTCTATGATCAGGTGACCCGCTTGGTGGATGTGGGGAGGCCTGTGGATGTGGTCTATCTGGACTTCAGCAAGGCCTTTGACACTGTCCCCCACAGCAAACTGCTGGCTAAGCTGTCAGCCCACGGCTTGGACGGCAACACTCTGTGCTGGGTTAGGAACTGGCTGGAGGGCCGAGCCCAGAGGGTGGTGGTGAATGGTGCCACATCCAGCTGGCGGCCGGTCACTAGTGGTGTTCCTCAGGGATCAGTGCTGGGCCCCATCCTCTTTAACATTTTCATAGATGATCTGGATGAGGGCATTGAGTCAGTCATCAGCAAGTTTGCAGATGATACAAAGCTGGGGGCAGATGTGTCTGAGTTGGAGGGCAGAAGGGCTCTGCAGCGGGACCTTGACCGCCTGGACAGATGGGCAGAGTCCAACGGGATGGCGTTCAATAAGTCCAAGTGCCGGGTGCTGCACTTTGGCCACAACAATCCCATGCAGAGCTACAGGCTGGGGTCGGAGTGGCTGGAGAGCAGCCAAACAGAAAGGGACCTGGGGGTGCTGATTGATACCCGCCTGAACATGAGCCAGCAGTGTGCCCAGGTGGCCAAGAGGGCCAATGGCATCCTGGCCTGCATCAGGAATGGTGTGGCCAGCAGGAGCAGGGAGGTCATTCTGCCCCTGTACTCTGCACTGGTTAGGCCGCACCTTGAGTACTGTGTCCAGTTCTGGGCCCCTCAATTTAGGAAGGACATTGAGGTGCTTGAGCGTGTCCAGAGAAGGGCAACGAGGCTGGTGAGGGGCCTTGAGCACAAGCCCTATGAGGAGAGGCTGAGGGAGCTGGGATTGTTTAGCCTTGAGAAGAGGAGGCTCAGGGGAGACCTTATTGCTGTCTACAACTACCTGAGGGGTGGTTGTGGCCAGGAGGAGGTTGCTCTCTTCTCTCAGGCAGCCAGCACCAGAACAAGAGGACACAGCCTCAAGCTGCGCCAGGGGAAATTTAGGCTTGAGGTGAGGAGAAAGTTCTTCACCGAGAGAGTCATTGGCCACTGGAATGGCCTGCCCAGGGAGGTGGTGGAGTCGCCAACTCTGGAGCTGTTCAAGGCACGATTGGACGTGGCACTTGGTGCCATGGTCTAGCCTTGAGCTCTGTGGTGACAGATTGGACTTGATGATCTATGAGGTCTCTTCCAACCTTGATAATACTGTGATACTGTGATACTGTGATACAGGCCTCCAACTAGACTCTCTCCCATTGGGCCAACACAGAGCAGTGAGGCTGATGAAGGAAGTGGAGCACCTCCCTTACGAGGAGAAGATGAGGGAGCTGGTTCTCTTTAGCCTGAGGAAGAGGAGACTGAGGGGTCATTAAAGTCTATAAATATGTGAGGGGTGGGTGTCGGGAGGATGGAGCCAGGCTCTTCTCCATGTCATCTAGTGATAGGATGAGAGGCAATGGTTGTGAGCTGGAACATAGATGGTTCCACATAAAAATCAGAAAGAACTTCTTCACAGTGAGGGTGACAGAGCACTGGAACAGGCTGCCCGAGGGGTTGTGGAGTCTCCTTCACTGGAGACATTTAAAACCCGGCTGGATGTGTTCCTGTGCGATTTGGTCTGGGTGATCCTGCTGTGTCAGGGGGATTGGACTGGATGATCTTTTGAGGTCCCTTCCAATCCCTAATGTTCTGTGATTCTGTGAAATTCTTAATTCATTAAGCGAGATTACTCTGTACTTCTTAAGACAGGTGAAAAGCAATCTGGGAACTAATGTGGGATTATTTTTGTTTAGTTTTTTTTATTAAAGCTATGGTCTCTACATGATTTTTAGAGTCTAAAATAGGGTCTCTGAAAGATTATGTGTACTGTAGATTTTTATTTAACAAATATGTTCTCTGTGACATCGTTCACATTCTTCTGTCCTTTAACATCAGCTGTATGAGCACTACCAAAACTGACATGAATCTTGGGATTAGCAGTTCAGACTCTGTCTACAGTCTACAGAGTTTATGGCTTGAAATGAAATCTCTTGGGAAATACTTTAGAACTGACATTTAAGGCTTAAAGAAAAAACACAAGTGCAGAGGACAATGAATTAGGTGTGTCATAAGTGCAGCCAAGAATCCTTGTGAAGAGTAGTGACAGGTGGAGTGAAAGGCTTTTCTGAGTTCAATAAACATGGACCAAAAGCAGAATAGAGTGAATGTAGAGGGAGGAAATAATAGGAGGTAATGTATGGTTCTGGGAGGAGGACACATGTAAGAGCTCCGACAGAATGGCACTTGGGAACTCTTTTACTCCTCTAATATAGACCTCAGACAAAAGGACAAGTTTCTAGCAGAGGTAAAAATCTTCTTTTTTGTGATTTTTGTTAGTTAAAATGTGAATTTGGAGATGGAAGAAGCAAATAATAGACAACTTCTTAACAACTAGAGGAAAACATATGCTAAATCAATCATATTCTACAATGCCTTTTCAAGACCAAGCCCTAGGGAGCTCAGATCCTGCAAACTTTAAACACCTACATATATGTAAGACTGACCCGTTCAGATTATCCTGGTGATGGTGGGTGTTTCAAATGCGTAGCAGGAAATTTCAAAACAGTATGCATGAAGTTTCTGCATGTTATGATGTAGAGCTTTTCTGAAGCAGTGTCATGGTACGGATAAACCTGTTAAAAAAGCTTAAGTGACAGCAAAACAGTAGGTACTTTTTTATTCTTTATTTAAACAAATTAAATATGTTTGCAAATTATGTGCATGTACCTGTGCTTACGAGCCAATGACTTAATACTATGCATAAGTATGTTTTAAAACAACCGGGATGTGAACACAAAGTCAATGTAACTATTATTGACATAGGCATTCTCCTGTTTAGTTTTTCTGCATTAACAGGTTTTAGATGTTTAAAGGAGTTGTAAAGCCAAAGTTGTTCCTGCAGTGGCATAAACTACATGAGGACTATGTAGGAATATTACCACCACTGCTTCCTCAAGCATAATTTTTTCTGATATAATCCAACAACGTAAAGAGAATAAACCAATTGACTCGATGTGGTCTGGCACAAAAATCACATTACTGTGGAAATCTCAAGCCATAACTATATATAAAACTGCATTTCAGCATGCAGGTTTTGAATTACTTGTAAGCACAGTGGAGAATTAATAGATTCTTTACAGAGTTACCCCATTTTGAAGATCCTTGCTATTGCAAACTTGAGTTATGAGAACACTGAGGTTTAACAAATACAACGTTAACTACACTAAGGGCAGAAAAATACAACACTGCTGAAGCAGGTCCACAGCTGTTGAGTGGTCTAGAGAACAAATTGCACGAGGAGACACTGAGGAAACTAGGATTGTTTAGTCTGGAGAAAAAAAAGACTGTGGGTAGACCTTATCACTCTCTACAACTACCTGAAAAGAGGCTGTAGTGAGGTGGGGGGTGGGCTGGGGTTGTAAATTCTCCCAAGTAATAACAGACAGGACAAGAGGAAATAACCTTATGTTGTACCATGGGAGATTTAGGCTGAGTGTTAGGAACATTTCTTCATCAAAAGCATTCTCAAGCATTGGAACAAGCTGCTTAGGTAAGTGAAGAAGGCACCAGTCCTGGATGTATCTAGAACATTTTATTTAGAACATTTAGAACAGGTTGTGTTAAGGACATGACTTAGTGGTGACTTCTCAGTGCTGGGCTTAAGAGTTGGACTTGATTTTAAAGGTCTCTTCCAACCAAGATTATTCTGTGATATATTTATCAGGTTAGTCAGCTTAATTTATTTTTGGAGTATATGTTATGCTTTTCCAAAGATGCCAAAGCTTCATAGAGAAGTTATCAGCTAATTGGACTTTAACTAGCCATTAAATTTTGATTTATTTTGGTAAACATACTGAAATAATCAGATTTATTTTTAGTTTTTATTCAGGAAAGATGATCCATGAATAAGAAATTGTCGCAGTTTAGCCAATAAAATTGAAAAGGAAAAAGAACTCTTACTGGAACCATGATACTGAAAAGAGTTGTCTGTGTCAGTGAAACCCTGTCATCAAGGCCAAGTGTATAAGCTCTTCTTCTGTACAGAATGGATAAACCCTATGCAACCCAGTACAGTGGCTACATTTATTGGCTGTTTTGCTTCCTATCATGTTTAGGCATCTCTTCTTTTCTCATTTGCTCCTTGAATGACTACCAAAATGCCTGCATGGCTCTTCAAAATGCCTGCAAGGTTCTTCTATTTACTAAAGCATTATTACTGGGCAAATTTATGCTGTCTGTAAAAAAATGTGGATGAGTTAATCATGGAAACATATTTATGTGTCTTGTATTTTTACAAAACAAGATTGTCTCATAAGAAACTTAGCTATGATGCTTAGTACAAAAATAAAACTAATCCTTCATTTAGAGGCTATGTCAGATGAAAATAATTTTTTGAACGGTAAGAAAAAAGAATACAAGAAGACATGTAAGAAGTCACTTTGCAGCAGATCTTCAAATAACTGGCATTTTTGATAGGAGCTTCTTGAGCATCTGCATTTTCAGCATTCATCAGGAGAGACAGAAGTTCTGTTTTAAATTTAGTGGTTTTAGTAATATTAATTTTATTTATGTTCTGAAAAAATAGATATTTTTAAAAGCACCACAATCTTAAAAATAAGATATAGAGGAGTTAGTTACAAACACAGATACAAATTTATCATATTCAGGTCAGTCTTGGGCACCCTGTTGTTTAACTCTGCTTTTTTCATTTCCATTGCTGTATCATTAGCACAGAAGATTCCCTTCTCTTTTGCCGAACTTCAATTACCATATTTTTTAAAACACTGAAGTTTTTCTAAGATTCAATATTAAAATATCACTTACCTGTTCTGTTCTATAACATATTTGTTTTTATTTAGCAGGCAAGCAAAACCATTTTCTATGCTTGATAGGGGTTTTTCATTTAATGTTCAGCTATTGGATAAGCCAGGTCTGATTACTGGTTTTTATTGTATTTTTTTTGGATCAGTCATTCTGCACTACTTACCAGTAGGTGCTAATTTATTCCATTACAAAAACAGATTCTGTAGAGTGTCTAGCTCTCAGTGTCTAGTTCTCTGCTCTTGACCTTTTGCGTTGTCTTTGAATGTTTGACCATGCTTGTTGCTGCTTCTGCTTGGAAATATATCTTGAATTATATTTTCGGTTCAAATTAATTTTCAAAGTAGTTAGTTTTTTTCTTTTCAAAGAGATCTCATGTGCACTGCTGTTATTGCCATTTTTGGTTGTTTCTAAGACGTGGAAATTGAGAATTCAGTTTTAGTTGCATGTGAAATTATGTCTTTGCTTTTAGTTGGTGAACAGTGACTACCTTCTCTACCCCTCTTCTGTGGACCTGTGGGGTTTTTCTGGATCCATTTTCTGAACAACTTAAGTCTGTTGTTACTGGTATTCAGATATGCTATTTGAATATTATATAATTATTAGCATATAAAATGTAAATGTTAGTAGGTAGAAAAGCACCTTCCCACAGAAGTGGCTGGTTCCTGGGGCTGCCTCTGGCTGTCCTGCTTCATTGCTGGGGTGGTGGGAATAACCTTGGCAACAGGGCCACGTCCCAGGGGACTGCTGCTGCTCCCCTACCATGCCACTGCCCATGGGGCAGCCCACACCGTACTCTGATGTTCGTGTTCTTTTTAAAATTTTATCTTAGAGTGTGTTTCACTTTTGTATTAAATTATGTTAGTTTTTTTTGTTGGACAAAACTTGCAGTTTAAACCACATAAAGTAAATTGGGAAGCAGTAAAATAATGAAGCAACCTATGAATTTTAAGCCAATGAGTGTACATTAATAAATCTGAAATAAGAAGTGCTTACTCTACATCAGAAAACTGTTTCCAACAGTTCTCTGCTTCCAAAAAATGGCTTTATCAATCATTTCTATAAGTGAGCCTGTAAATTGGTGTGTAAATGAAGTGTTGTGTCTATTCTCTCTCTTGTTTTCTTTTATACCCTGAACCAATCCTCTGCAATAGATTCATTTGTTGTTTAGTTGAAATGGAATGACTGCAATTCCACAAACAAATTGGGCCTCAGTTAGGTGCACTTTGTCATAAATAATCTCTGAGGAGATTGGATTTCACTCCTTGCTGATGCACTCCAGCTGTATGTTACACTTGTAACTTCTTACAGGCACTGAGTTATTGCTCCTCCAAATGATCACTGAGCAGCAAGCACCTGTCCTTGCTCTCCTATATTGTACTGTCTCGATTTCCCTGGAGCATATTCAGCAAAGTTTATGGTAAAAGAAACTACTAGTCCATTTTCTCAGATTTTTTTTTTCATTCTTTGCTCCAGTTTTTTCGTATTCAGCTCCATGATACACAGCTCTTTTGACACATAATTCTTCATGATCTGGAAAGAAAAGCCATTTTATAGATTGGTTAAGGGCATTTTCCATGGTCTGGTCATCTAATACTCGTATTTCACATTCAGCAGTAGGCCACTTAGAAATTTAAGAGCATGTCTTCATCAGCTGCAGGAAATGTTCTTTATGTTTTCATTTATAAATTTTACAGTTATTTCTTGCACTTTATTATAGATGTTTTCTCTCCATTTCAGTGTACCCTTTTCTTTCTCAAAAGCAAACTGAATCTTCTTAGCTCTGCTGTTGATATGGCTGG
Source organism: Rhinopomastus cyanomelas (assembly GCA_013400115.1). Classification (NCBI taxonomy): domain Eukaryota; kingdom Metazoa; phylum Chordata; class Aves; order Bucerotiformes; family Rhinopomastidae; genus Rhinopomastus; species Rhinopomastus cyanomelas. Next base: position 21,355 of record VXBP01002398.1, read on the forward strand.
GGTGTGTGGCAGCGTGATAATATATTCTCCATTTTTTTTTCTGTGCTACATCTTACAGGCTGTTGAATGGGTTGAATAAAATTTGCAAAGTATGGTAGTTCTGATCTGGCCATTTCTGCACATAGCCAGTCATGCTGAGCAGAATGAATTATACTTTGTTTAGATGGGATCACGTAACTATGGCAGTGATAACATTTGAACTGAGTATTCCCACCCAGGTTTTACATTTTTACATACAAACAGGGGATAGGAGGAATGTTCGTATTTGTATTGTCTTTGCATTTGATCTATTTCTTATCTGGAAAAAATACAACAAATATGGAAGGGTAAGGGAGAGTAGTATACTGTCAGTTTCTTATCTAAAATGATACAATAACAATATTTGAGCCATTTATTGATGAATGAGCTAGTTTTTGATGCATACAGTGTATATGGGGTTAATTTTGAAAAGTGTTGAGACACAATTTCCATCTTTCTCAAGCTGATCAGTGGTATAATGTGCTGTTGAAGAGATGCAAGTATGAGTTTTTAATTGACCAGGTCTCTTCATAGCATTTAGGAAAAAAATAATCAAGCAAACCATTACCATGAATCCAACTGATAGGCTGAGGATGAGCACCGGATTTAACAGGCAGAGTAGCAGCTAGTTGTTTGAAATGGTGATTACAGATGTTATGTATCAGCTGTAGCTAGTTTATAAGACACTATTTCAGTAGCTTAGAAATAGTGAAATTCTGTCATGTATCATATAGGAAGATGTGAATACAGGTGCAAAAGTGGGCAAACACTCCCATTGCTGCAAACACTATGAATGTGCTGTAAATGAGCTAATCCAAACAGTACATATAACAATTTTTATGTCTTCTCTGTGTTGTACTTTGTATACCCCAGGATGCTTTTCTGATATAAACCACCTCAGCAGCTGCATCAGGTTGCACATGTGTGTGAGTAAGTAGATTTGGATGTAAGTGCATATCCCTGTCAGAATGAACTAACTGGCTGTTTTGTGTTTAGGCTGAAGGTAGGCTTTAACAAAAGAGCAACCTGGAGACCTGGAGGAGGCCTTTGGTGGAAGAGCTTAACAAAAGGTGTTTGAAGGTGTGGTTAGTCTGTGGTGGATTGGACAGGGAGGAATTGAGCAGAGTGTTGCAGTTTGAGAATTGCTGGAACTTGTAGAAGTGCTTTCATGAGGGAGAAAAGTTGTGTTGTGTCCTGGGGGACCTGTCCCCGGTTGCACAGGTCACAGGACCCTTCCCTGGAAGCGTCTCCATGTTGGACCCCACACGCGGCTGGGGCCCTGGGACTGGGCCGCCGCCATTTTGGAAGGAGTGATCAGCAGGAGGAGAGGCTCCTTGTGGTTTCTGCCGCTGAGAAAAGACTGGCAGCGCTTAGGTTTGGGGGAGACCTCCTTCATGCTTCACTAAGGAAAGCAGGAGGACTGGAGAATCCTCAAACCTTGGATGTGAAAGACAGAGACTGGGTCCTTTGAAACGCATGCAGCTGCACAGAGGGATGCAGGTGTGGGCGCTGAGCAGTCAGGCCATCTCTATGCGTTGAGCTGGAGAAGCCACGCTGAAATGCATGCGGCTGCAGTGAGGGATGCAGATGTGGGCGCTGAGAAAGTCAGGCCATCCCGAGAGCATTGAGATGCATGTCTGCTGCACCGAGGGATGCAGGTGTGGGCGCTAAGAAACTCAGGCCATCCCGGACTGACATGCTTTCTTTCCCAGGTCTCTAAATTGGAAGAAGATCCAAGGCCCAAACTGGTGTGGTTTCCCATTCTATTTTCTCAGGTTCTGTGAGGGCCTTAATGACACAGTTTGTGTGCACCGACTTGCATACCCTTTTCTGTGTATAGTTAGTGTTAACAACTAACTCGAGTCCTCGAGTTAACAACTAACTGCTATCTAGTCCTCACTGCTTTGCTGTCCTTTCTTTGATATTGAAATGTGGTTCTGAACCCACCACAAAAAATTGGTGCCGAAAACCCGGGAGCAAAGCACTTTGAGTTTCAACCCGCTACAGCAGAGCAAAGTACTAAATGGTGTTTTCAAATGTTTTAGGACAGTGTTGTAAATTTAAAACCACCCTCATCAGGCAGAGCCAAAGCCATGTGGTTTGACAGCAATGTTGTTGCTCAAAAATTGCCACTGAGGCCGGACTGGTAAGAGAGTAGCTCAGGGGTAGAGCAAGGCCATGTTAATAGAGCTGATGCCATGCTGACTGATAGTGCTTGCTGGAATATTTAAGGAAATAAATAGGAATGAGAGAAGAATTTTAAATTACTGATGAAGGGATAGAGAAAATGGAAAAAGGAAAAAATTAGAGACCATAGTCTTGAAAGATGAAGAGAATAATAGTTGTAGTAGTGATGGGAAAAGCAGCAGAAGAGTTTGAAAGTGAAGATGGAGGCTCATCAGATAGAAGTGACAGGGGCATGCCTAGGAAGAGGTATTAACCAGGAGAGAAGACGGTGCAACAGGAAAATATGAGTCAATCTGTAGCTTTATAAGGTGTACTAATGAAGAAAAATATTGTCACTGCAACGTGAGAAGAACAGGGATTGAGGACTATGCTCTGCTTTATCATCAACCTATCACAAGAAAAAATTTTTTCAAAGAAAGAATCAAGAACTTTTCTATATTTACGGCTCCCTTACTAAACCTCACGTCTTCTGCTTTGAAGCATGAAAGTAAAAAGTTGGACATTTTTTTTTATCTAACTGAACTTCACACATATTTCTATTTCTTACACGGTAGTACAAGAAATGTTGTAAATGATTTTTTTTCAAATTTGAAGGAGGAGTGCCTGCAAGAAGCTCCAAACTATTTGTACTGGTTCGCAGAAGTGCTTATTCAACTTGGAATTCCAAGCTACTGATCACAAGTTGCTATAGCGACTCCCCAGTTCCTCAGGCTAAGAACCTCAGAATTCAAACTGTAACAGATGAGATGGGCAGAAAGCTCTGGAGAAGTAGGACTTGGGGTCAGCAAGTTCTGAGAGTTGGTTTTCCTTTCTTCCTTAATGTCATTAGGAAGCTCTGTAGATAAACTATATTTTGCTTCAGTTTCTTTACCTCTGCAACATGGATAGTTGCTGACAAAAAGCAACTTAATTTTATTAGGTCTTTGAGTCAATGGATCTGTAAAGCTTACTGTCTTTTCCAAGGTACATATTATTGCAAGGCACATACTGTATTTTATTCAGATTTCATGAGCTTCAAAAGAGGACAGTAGCATACTCATTTTTCCTTCGGTGTAGTTACTGCTTTCTGTTATGTGTCTCTTTTAAAAAGTAGCACAAAACAGATAAATACCTTATGTTCAGGAAAAAAAAAATTAAGAACTAGAATCACTTGTGTTGCAGTTTGAAAATTACCAGAATTTTCAGAACTATAGATTTGTGCATTTGTAGGAAAAAGTTAAGTAGCTTTAAGAGGATCCTCCCCCAGTGACCTGTCCTGGGGGAAGTTACACTATAGAATTTTGCCAGGTACCTGCTCTTGAGGGATGGGCTAGAGAAGACAAAAGGGGCGAGTGATCTTAGCCCTTCCTTATTTTGCTGAGGGCTCTTAGCCCAGCACGGGGCTGTTGCCCCGTGCTCACCCCCCCACACACACTTCCAGGGTGGCGGTGGGGGTAAAGATTGGCCTGCTGTGGCTTGGCCCTGGCTTGGACCCCGGCCCCAACTGGACCCCGGCCCTGGCCTGGCCCCCAGCCCCACTCCACCATGGGGAGGGATATGTCGGCTCCGTGCAGCCCTGACCCTGGCTCAGTGGCAGCAGTACCGAGTTCAACCTAGACCAATCCAGAGCTGGGACCACGAGCTGGAGAAGCAAGACCTTAGTGCAAATCTACCACCCCTCTACGGACCCGTGGTGAGCTGAAGGATTATTCCCTTTCCCTCTGGAGCTGAGATAGGAGGAGAGAGGAGAGGGGAAGGTCATGGAACCCTTTCGGTCACATTTGCAGTGTTGGAGGGGGCCCATGCTGATGCAGCCATGTACATGACCAGGACCGTGACACTGCTGCTGCCATCTTAGCACTTGTCAGCAAGCAGGAAGAAAGACTGTTTGTCATTTCTGCCACTGAGGAAAACTGGGGATGCTCGAGTACTGGGGAGAACTCCTCCATGCTTAGCTGAGGAAAGCAGAAGGACTTGAGAATCCTTAAACCTTGGGCATGAAAGACAGAGTCTGGGTTCTTTGTTGGAAAGCACGTCTCTTGCACTGAGGGATGCAGTTCAGGTGCTGAGGAATCAGGCCTGCCCGATGAGCCTTGAGCTGGAGAAGCTACACTGAAGAAGTGAAGAATTCACCAATCTGGACAGCCGGGGTGCTGCTGTCTGCAGACAGGGGTGTCATATGAATAAAAGAGAGGGTGGTGCTGAGGGAGATGGCGGAAGTCATTGCTAGGCCGCTCTCCATTATCTTTGCTAGGTCCTGGGAAACGGGAGAGGTGCCTAGGGACTGGAAAATAGCAAATGTGACCCCAATCTTTAAAAAGGGAAAGAAGGAAGACCCAGGTAACTATAGACCAGTCAGCCTCACCTCCATCCCAGGAAAGGTGATGGAACAATTTGTCCTAGAGGCTGTTTCCGGGCACATCAAGGACAGGAGGGTCATTAGGGACAGTCAGCATGGCTTCACAAAGGGAAAGTCATGCTTGACCAACCTGATAGCCTTTTATGAGGGTGTAACCAAGTGGATGGATGAGGGCAGAGCCGTGGATGTCATCTATCTTGACTTAAGAAAGGCATTTGACA
>VXBP01002398.1:36028-48973 GCA_013400115.1 Rhinopomastus cyanomelas
TCCTGGCCTGCATCAGGAATGGTGTGGCCAGCAGGAGCAGGGAGGTCATTCTGCCCCTGTACTCTGCACTGGTTAGGCCGCACCTTGAGTGTGTCCTAACCAGTGTCCAGTTCTGGGCCCCTCAATTTAGGAAGGATATTGAGGTGCTTGAGCGTGTCCAGAGAAGGGCAACAAGGCTGGTGAGAGGCCTTGAGCACAAGCCTTGAGAAGAGGAGGCTCAGGGGAGACCTTATTGCTCTCTACAACTACCTGAGGGGTAGTTGTGGCCAGTAGGAGGTTGCTCTCTTCTCTCAGGCAGCCAGCACCAGAACAAGAGGACACAGCCTCAAGCTGCGCCAGGGGAAATTTAGGCTTGAGGTGAGGAGAAAATTCTTCACCGAGAGAGTCATTGGCCACTGGAATGGCCTGCCCAGGGAGGTGGTGGAGTCGCCAACTCTGGAGCTGTTCAAGACAGGATTGGACGTGGCACTTGGTGCCATGGTCTAGCCTTGAGCTCTGTGGTAACAGGCTGGACTTGATGATCTATGAGATCTCTTCCGACCTTGGTAATACTGTGATACTGTGATACTGTAATTAGTAACAGGTACCAATTACACGTAACCCATGTTATGTACCCAGTACTTTAGTCATTGAGAGGTGTCCCTGCCCATGGCAGAGAGACTGAAACTAGATGATCTCTAAGGTCCCTTCCAACCTGAACCATTCTATGATTTTGTGTTTTTCTTTGTATAATGCTAATTTTAGCTTCTTATAGAGTGTATAAACTGAGGCATAGCCCCCAGTTGTAAGGCAATGAATGTTGAAAGCATTTATGCAAACAATGCCTCAAAGCATAATTAGATTATTAGAATGGTACTTTCTGTGAGATAGCTAATAAAAAATTGCCTATTGCTCCCAAGGTGCTTGAGTAATGATGACATGTTAGCAATGTCCAAATTTTAGTTACAGCCACCTACAATTAAAAATAAAACGACATTTCCCCATAAAACCCAACAGCAGAAAGCTTTGCTAAATTTTTATTTTAATAATTTTTCTGGGTACTTTTTCACTTTGTAGTGTTAGGAACTATTACTGAACTATAATCTGGAGTGCTTCATAAATGACTGTCTGCTCTAATGTTATGCATGAATGCCAGAGTATTCTATGTCTAGTGTGGAAGCTGCATATGCAGCTAGCTGCTCATGGGTAATTCAGAGGTGGCAGGCACTGATGCATCAGCTTCCATTGCTAACTACCACTACAACTTGCATAGCTGTGAATTTATGCCTTTAACTAGTCAGTCTACTGTCACCTCAGTATTGCAAAGATGATGGGATTTATGTATTTGTTGAAAATTTCTATTTATTTGTGTCATGTCACCTGTAATTACAAAACAATAAAAAAATTACTTTAGTTTTTTTCAGTTAATGGTTAAGCTTTTTCTAAATCTTCAGCACATTGTAAATGCTTTACCGACATCATGTCACTCAGATACACAGGAAGGAGCAGGGGGTAAAATAAGATTTGGTGGTTTTTTTTATACCAGAATACAATATCTGCCAGCTTTGACAGCTTTGTCTTCTATGAATTAGTGAAACTTCAAGTTGCTAATGTACTTTGATCAATCGTTTACTAGTACTTGTCTGTAGATGCTGGAATTTCATGACTTTTTAGAGATTTCTCACAATTTAAAAAATAGACTCTACAAATATGTTTTTCTTCTCCTGTTTTCTCTAACAAAATCAGAGAAGAACAGGCAACACTTTTATGATAACAAAGCACGTCTTCCCTGTCTAGTCCAAAACTCTAGAAAAACAGATCTTCAGCAGCAGTACTTTTAAATTGCTGATGCTTAACTACTGAAACAACATTAAAAGAAAGAAGAGAACAAAACAGATTTTTTTCTTCCTATTTAAATTAGCATCATTCTTATTGTTCATTTTATAGAAAAATGTTGATGTCCTAGTTATCCATTCTGTTATCTAAGAAATTTATGGTAAAGCTTTCACTGATATCATCATGGGCCATGAAATTAATATGTGGAATAATATGAGAATGCTTTTTGCATGAAAGTTTGAAAAGCAAGAGAAGCAGCAAAATAACTTTATATCAGTGTATATTACTGGACCAGCTCGTTCACTGATAACCACTTTGTGAAGCTTATATTGTCAAAAGTGGTGTGGTCTGTATCAACTGAGAAAAGCTATTACATCTTTTTCCTTTTCCTATGATTTTTAGAACTGTATATTACTTTCATCGGTGAAAAGAACTTCTTACCTTTATTAAAATCTCTTTATCTGCATTTTTATTTATATCATGAGGAACATAGCACTGAAATCTGCAGGTTGTGAAGGAGAAAAAGTCATGTTTAAGCAGAGAAGCTAAATAACTGCTTCCAAGAGCAAATAAAACTGAAAAGCATTCATTATAGAAGTAATGAATAGTTATGAGTCGTGCTTTATCAAAACTATTATCCAGTTTACTGGTGGAGCTGGATTACTTAGAGGACAAACCATTGACATTTCATGTCATGCAGTGGGGTTTATGCCTAAGGTGAGGTTTCCTGAAATAAGATCAATGGTTTTAATGTGAAGCCTAATGGATGGGTTTTTATATTGTTAGATCTCAACTCACAGTTTAACATGAGCGTATTCTTTTCACAACATCATTCTGTCCCTGCTTGTATGGCATCAGTTGGGATTTTGTAGTGTCTTGATTCATGACTGAGAAAGCAGTTGTTATTGAAGCAATGTGTTGGCACTGCCTTTGCTAAGTCTCTAGGTCACACAGAAGGCAGTGTTTGACACCCGTGGTTTTTTTGTAATCCATGCTACATACATAATGTATCAGTCTCTCAAAAATTACCACCAAGGCTACTTCAAGTTTAACATAAGAAATTTTAATATTAATAGAAGCTGTAGTTTCCAAATATATTTTTGCTAAAATCATTTTCATATCTGTCTAAATGAAAAATGTAAGATCAAATTAAAAAAGGGGAAACTGATTACAAATGTGAAAATATTTTGTATGTATCAAATCCACACAGGTACTTTTTTGTCCATTTTTAATTAAATACATTACATTATTACAGTAATTGCTAAGTGCAGCGGTAGTGTCTTTAGTCATTAATATGATTAGCTGAACTAATCCATTAAATATTTTATATTTGACTATCCACATAGCCTGACAGTTATTATGAAGATATAATGAAGTTATAATGACAGGCAAGGAAATAAAGAAAACAGCACAATGGGAGAGAAGAGGAAACACATTTACGTTGGACAGGCAATTAAACAGTCAATTGCTGTGTACTAACAGCCCTATGTTATTATGAAAGAAAGAAGACTGCAATCCAGAGAAACCCTTTTCTTGGTTTCAAGGAGAGAAAAGCATAGGAAGTTAAGGTTAAAAATGTTGGTCTACAGGAGTGAGAAAACTTTCCGTGTCAGTGATCATACGTGTACTGCTTAAGCGGGCAGCAATCTTTCTGTTAACGCACTGAAGTAATGTCACTGAAAGCTGCATAATTAAAAATACTTTGATCTATATAAAACAGCAAAGAAAAAATATATGTAAGAAAAAGGCAAATGTATTTGTGATCTGTTTGTTTGCCACATACATGAAAAGTAGAAAGGGTCAATTTTTTCCAGTGAGTAGAACTAAGTTGTAATGCATCAGGACCTTATATTTTGGGATGTGTGACTATAAAGCTTACAACATTCACATTCTTCTAGAGACTTGTATTATCTACAGAGAGCAGTACAGGAACACAAATACAAAGAAAACTGTGTCAAAAGTGTCTAGTGACTACACAGAAACAGAAGTTTTGGCTATTAATTAGTCCTTATTGAATCGCTTTGCTGTTCATTATGAAATTTAGCAAGTAACTGGGTATGTTTTACACGGTGGTTTTTGGATAAAAATTGCTTTTCTTTCAATTACTTGACGGAAACAAGTGACCATAAAACACAGAACTATAATTTAAAACCTATTCAATGATTTATTAAATAATGCAAACATTCATTTTCATGGGTTCAGAGGTGAAGCAAATTTGATCTTCAATTTTTGAGTCTATGATCATGAATTCATGTAGTACTCATTGTTATGAGTAGATCTTAGAAACGACTGTGTCTTTTAACATAGAAACATGATGTCATTCACTAAGACTTCAAAATCATCTGGTTTTCTGTCAGTGCACGAGACAAGCAGTAGCAGCCATCAGATGACATACAGCCAGGGTTAAAAATATATCACATATTCCACAGGTAATAATGGGATTTCTGTTCCTTCAGTCTGTTATCATTTAAAATCACAGTAAATAACCTCAGACAGCAGCATTGAAAATGCCTTTGATATGTACATCATAGTAAGTGTCAGGTGTAAAACTTTGAATTATTTAGTGTGGTAAGTGAAAAAATATTCTAACATATGACAAATATTAAAGATTGGTTTGTTTTTAGAGGTCCTAGCTAGGAAAATGATCTATTTCAGATAAAATAAACTTTCTGTTTAGACCATTTCAATGCACAAATACTCACGGTGCACTAATGACAAAAGAAGGTATCAATTATCAATTTATCAAGTGTATCTTTTGAACCTTAAAAATCATAGAATCATTACGGATTGTAAGGGACCTCGAAAGATCATCTAGTCCAATACCCCTGACACAGCAGGATCACCTAGACCAAGTCACACAGGAACACATCCAGTTGGGTCTTGAACGTCTCCAGTGAAGGAGACTCCACAACCACCCTGGGCAACATGTTCCAGTGCTCCGTCACCCTCACCGTGAAGAAGTTCCTTCTCAGGTTGATGTGGAACCTTCTATGTTCCAGCTTACAACCATTGCCCCTCATCCTATCACTACCTGACACTGAGAAGAGCCTGGCTCCATCCTCCTGACACCCACCCTTCAAATATTTGTAAACATTAATGAGATCACCCCTCAGTCTCCTCTTCTCCAAGCTAGAGAGACACAGCTCCCTCCGCCTCTCCTCGTAAGGGAGGTGTTCCACCTCTTTTAGCATCTTCATTGCCCTACGCTGAACTCTCTCCAGCAGCTCCACATCCCTCTTGTACTGAGGAGCCCAGAACTGGACACAATACTCCAGGTGTGGTCTCACCAGGGCAGAGTAAAGGGGGAGAAGAACCTCTCTCGATCTGCTAACCACCCCTTTTCTGATTCACTCCAGGATGCTGTTGGCCCTCTTGGCCACAAGAGCACATTGCTGGCTTATAGTCATCCTGCTGTCCAGCAGAACCCCCAGNCCTTAGATTGGATGTTAGAAGGAAATTCTTTACTGAGAGGGTGATTAGATACTGGAATGGCTTACCCAGGGAGGTGGTGATGTCTCCATCCCTGGAGGTGTTTAAGGAATGAGTAGATGCGGCGCTTAGGGATATGGTCTAGTGGTTAGACACTAGGAGAAAGGTTGGACTCGATGACCCTGGAGGTCCTTTCCAGCCATGATGATTCTGTAATTCTGTGATTTTGTATTTCAGAAAATATTCTAAAATATTCCTAAAGTGATTATAGTGATTTTGTTTTGTGTTATTATGTGTAGGTCTCTATTGTCTTCATTAGTTATACCAAGTTTGAGTTTTCTGACTACATCTGACTTTCTTTAGTAAATTGAGTGTGATGTGGATATGTTAAAATATAGTTTATTGGAAGTTAAAAGCAAAAGAAGTGTCACTTTAAGTGTTACTTGGTATGATGTCCTGCATGTAGCTTGTCAGTACAGAAACTCAAGAAAGTTTCAAGTGTGTTTTAAAGTTTGCACAGACAGAAAAAAAGAAAGTATTTTTAAAGGTCATTTGTGAAGTGAGAAACTTGTAACAGTTTTCAAGAGATGAATGGTTATGGAGACAATTCATGACAGAAGTAGCCCTTTCTGAAAATTAAGCATCTTTAATGTGAGTCGGATGGTACTCTCTCATCCTTTTGGCTTTTGGGTACGTGCAGCTAAAGACAGAAAGCCTGCATTACTTAAAAAGATAGACACAATTATGTGTCCAAAACAACAATGCACTGACTTGTGACTCAATGCTTGATTTGTTCTCTTGAGGATCTAAAGTTTAGAACTGGTTTTCCTGAAGTAAAATAGGAAACTGAAAACAATATATGAAACTTAGAAATCATATTGAGCAGTTTGGGCAACGAGGTCTGGAATCAATTATTGGCTAAGGCAGCATGACAAATATAATGATAGGGCTGGGCATAGGATCTATGGGTGTGAAAAATACCATGAAGAGAATAAATTTAGGTATAAGTAGATTAAAAATCCCCAATAATTATTTCATGATATCAGTAACTCTCAATATGTAAGGGACAAGAGTTCTTACAATAATGACAACAAAGTGCATATCGTTTCCCTCCCGGCTGCTTTTTCTAGCAACTGATTGTCCATTTCTTAGACTCTTGCTGAGCACTCCAGAAACAGCACCGTGACATGCGTATCTTTTTGTGTGTCAGCGCACAGGGGCAGTGGTTTTATGTTAGCTGTGAACGTTCCATCCCTTTCACATCAAGGAGTTTCTTTCCAAATTCTACCTTTTACACTGTGCGTTTCTTGCCTCCACTTCAACCTTGTACTTTCCAGTTTCTCTGTAGTACTGAAAGTTGACAATGAATGTAATCCAGCATGGTCTGGCAAAGCATAAGAGCATTTTCAGTAGCAGGCAAAGGAGCCAGTTAGGCAACAAGGTGACTCCTCTGCCCAAACACTTTGTTGAACCGCGTGTTAGTTCAGGACGTGACTGGTGTCTTTGCAAACACGTAGTATGGAACTTTGACAAGTGAGGCATATGCGTAAACAGGAAGCACACATTTGTGTCCATATTTCTGCAACTATAAACTTTTCTGCTTGCTCTTTAATGAAGAGTGTTAAGATAACTATACAATGAATGCATGAACTGTTTATTCTTCAGGAAACTATTAGCACAGAGTGTGTGAAGGATCTTAGGACTCCCTTTGTAATACTTAAAGCTGTTATGTTTAAAGCTAGCACCATGCAGCAACTTGTGTACCCCTACCCAACTGTGCAGGAGAAGGTAAAACAGGCTTTGGGGCTGAGACAAAGGACATGGAAAACTCACTTACCAGTTATGGTTATGGGTGAAGGACAGACTTGGGGAAAACAAAATCAGTTTAATTTAAACAAAAAAATACCCACCAGCAATGCTCCAACAGGACAGCAAAGGATACAGGTGGTTTGTCACTGCACCTGCTCCCACCATTCCCTTTGTCTCAGGCCCAGCAACTGTACTACTTAGTGTAATGGTGCGGTAACTTGCTCTGTTAGAGCTGGCCCCCAAATCAGCAGACTGTTGAGGAAATACAAGGACATTTCCATGGATGGAGACAGAACAAACTAGTACAGAACAAACTAGTGCTGCACCCTACAAATGAATATGTGACTGGACTCTGATCCTAAAACTAGAAGGTCTGGTCATCCATCTTGAAAGCTTTCAATACTGTGTTGTCCTTTCCAGAAGCATTTTAATAAGAATGGAAGTATCTGAGCAGCTGTTTTTGATTTCACAGCTCGTTGTGATAAATAATCACCATTAATGAAAATTATTTATGTTTACAACAGATTTTTTTTTCCTTCTAACTTGCAGATCGTTTTTTTTCTGTTATGGGAGTATTTTTAAGAGCTTCATTGAACTTTATAGTTCTCAGTCATTTCACATACCAGAAAAAAAAATGTATTCTATCTGTGTGTTCAGTGTCTTTTTTTTTTTCTTTTGACATTGCTTTCTTTCTGTTGGGATTCACATGTACGCATATTCTTAGATTTTCTTTGTGCCTAAAAATAGTAACACTGCCTGTTCTTAACCTATTTTCTTCACATTGTAGATTCAGATTCACTTTGAAGATTCCTTGAGTATCTAAACTCTTCCTCTGGACTTAGAAAGTTGACCTGTTCTAGTTATTCAATGGATGCCAGATATAGCCCACTCCACATACATTTGTCATTTTTGGAGGCTGCCTGTTTGCCTTGTATTTTTGAGTGGTGAGTGTAGCCTGTTGTCATCCCTCTGCTTAGCTTTCAAATGGCATTCATGTTAGTTCTCCATCTGAGCGATATCTTGCCTATAACAAGTTATCATAATCTTAATAACGATAATAACTTTTTAATAACATCTCATTTGAATATAATAGAAGTTTTGATGACTATACATTTTCTTTGATTGCCATTCAGCATTGATCCATTAAATCAGATATAGATGTAATCCCTACAGGGCAAATTCTGCACAGAGACAAAGCTTACTATAAGCTGAAATTCATTCTCCCTTGTAAGTGTAACTGGCATAAATATTAGGTGTCAGATAAATAAAAGACTCTTTTCTTGTTTAGCCCAAAAAGATTTGTCTGCAAATTTGAGAGATCTACAAAATTATCTTCATAAATTTTCTAAGTCTTTATATAAAGCACATCTCTGTAAATTGTGTATATCAATTAATCGTAAATCTACAAAATGTATAAAAATATAATCTTGAAATGATAATGAAATAAGATACAATAGCAAAAATTCTATTAAGCTCTCATAGTTCCCTGAGAGGGCTGGAGCTTTGAAGAGAATCCTCTTTGCCCTTCTCTTTTTTAGGGAGCTGCTGAAAAGACCAGAATTTTTTAGGAAAAAAATCAGTCTGCTGATTTGGGGGCCAGCTCTAACAGAGTAAGTTACCGCACCATTACACTAAGTAGTACAGTTGCTGGGCCTGAGACAAAGGGAATGGTGGGAGCAGGTGCAGTTACAAACCACATGTATCCTTTGCTGTCGTGTTGGAACATTGCTGTGAGTATTTTTGTTTAAATTAAACTGATTTGAGGGTTCACATTTATTTTTGTCAGTCTTAATTACTTTTATAAGTTCCCTCCAGTAAATGAGTTGTAAGAAATAAGGAATTTTCTTCACAGAATGAAGAAATTAACAGTGCGTAAAAACAAACTCCCGTCAATCTGCCCAAACTGTAACATATGGAAGAAGAATTGCATGTTTCTTCCCCTCGTATCTAGCTTCCAACAGACAGGATTTCAGGAGCTGTCTGAACTACAGGTTGCGTTTGTATCGTTATGTTTAATAACTCTGGTTTGATCTAGTCTCCATCATTTATTAGTTCTGCTGACCGCTTTTGTACCTCTTCAGACCTCTGCTGTGCAAAACATCCTGTGGCAATGACCTTTTGCATGGTAATAAGGCTTGGACCACTGATGTTGAGAGTAATTCAAAGTTTCTTTGAAATGGGAGAATGTGGCAAACGTGTCTGCATTTAAATATGTTGACACATTTTTCCTTGACTTTGCTGTACTCTGGATCAGGCCATTTTGAACTTTGCTTATTTACTTATTTAGTCAAATGTCTATACAGCAGAGTAGAAAAGCAATAAGAAAAACTCGGAGAACAGCTATGTTCTCTTTAGTGAGTGTTAGTGCAATTTTACTTGTCTTTAGTGTTGAGCTGATTTCCTGTCTGGCAGGCACTGGCCGTATTTCACTTTTTCATTAAAACTAGAGAGAAAGAAAGGAAAATGAAGAAAAAAGAAAAGGGGGGAAATGTAGCAGATGATGACGATTACAATAGTAATTGACACAGTGGTTTAACATGCCGCTGAGAGTGTATAAAACCTTCTGCCTTTTGAAAACTGCAGTTCAGCTACCGCTGTTTGGGAAGATGAACAGTGATGGAATTTACTTTTTTTAAAGTTATTTGATGGAATCCAGATGAGGGTAAATGATACTTCAGTTATATGAACCACTCACTGAAACTACCGAATATCAGTAACTGCTTGCTGGTGCTATTCCTATCTAAAACTGGGAGCAAAAGAATTTTAGTCCTAGATGAAAATTGCCACTGTCTCCATGCCTCCCATTCTAGCAAGTCACACGTATAGATCATTTGTCTGAAATAAATTGCCATTCTCATGTTTGTCTATCATCAGGACTTGGTTCTTTGAAGACCTATTAAAGCAATGCATTTCTTATTTTCAGTTATGTTTTTGCATAACAAGTCTTTCTGAAGTCATATTTTATTTAAGTTCAAGGATGAAAATCTCATGTACAGCCACAGTGATTTTTCACTTCTCGGAAAGTGAAATGCACTCAGGAAGTACAGTCATTGGGTAATGGTGGCAGCAGCCAAACCCCTTTTAACTACTGGCTGTTGTCTTCCTTCACCCTATTCACTTACTACTGTCTTTGAAGCGCTTCAATTGACATCAGATGCTAACTGAGCTCTTGCAGAACACTAAGGCATCAGAAAGGTAACCTGGTCACCAAAATAAAAGTATCTTTGGTAAGCTGACATGCCTAAATTACTCCCTGATAGGCCTGATGGGCATCAAAGCCAGAAAAAGGGTAGGGAAGGGCTAGAACTAACCTCTAGCAAAGCCTGCTTTATATGGATTTTGTATCTGCTCGCTATGTTCAGCTGAGAAATGAAGCCCAAATTGCACATTTCATCTCACCCTGCAGGAAGTACCGTACAAAACTGGTGTTTTGCCTGGCAGTGGACAGCACCACACCAAAGTACTTCATAGACACCGGCTGTTCTGCCCAAACCAGTAGGTAATGAGAATGGTGGAAAACCCAAGTTAATTTATGTCATTGAGAGCAGAAATGCAGATGAGAAGGGGTGACCTAAAGCAAGCCTTTGCCACAAGTCAGCATTCACTTTGTGGCAGAGCCTGGTCTTGTTTAAAAAGGCGCGTGTAATTTCTGGGTATCTTTTAAAAGTCTGTAGAAACTTTGCAGTAAGTGGACCAGAGACATCACTTTGAAAACAGACCAAAATGCTAGATAAAACCATGCCTGTCAGGCATGTTACTGTTTCATGTTTCTGACACTAAATATAGCAAATAATATCCTAACCTGTACGTTTTGGTCAAAGTGAACTAGTGTTCTTTAAAATTTGTCTTTGACAAGGGGCTTTGCTCTTCAGAAATGGAATAGAAATGTGGTACTTCCTACCAAAAGCTTAAAGTATTTCATGGGCTGTTGAAGCTGTCTTTGGATGAAGTCCAGTGCCTGGTCATGTGAGTGAGGTACTAGTTAGTGACAATTGACTCATGCTGGACACTATTAACTAGATCTTTCATGACATTCATGTGGAAAATTTGAATTTTCCCTACTTTCATATAAATAAATGTTATAAAAGAGAACATAGAACTTGGAAGTAAACTGTGTAAAATTTCTTTGATGTTTCTTCAGGCCAGATTATGGCCATTATAGAGTTTGGTCAGATACCCCTTCTGTTCTGAGTACATGAGTATCTTGAATTCAGCCAGTTTTAGCTAACTGGTAATTTCTGTATCACAGAACATTAGGGATTGGAAGTGACCTTGAAAGATCATCTAGTCCAATCGCCCTGCCAAAACAGAATCATCTAGACCAAGTCACACGTTTTCTTTCATCAGGAAAAACATGTTTAGGGACACTTTTGTAGTTTTCAGTACTGTGCATGTTCTCAATGTACTTCTGGGCTCTGTGCTTGGCTATTGAAACTTTTATATATTGTGGTATCTTTTCTGTTGTGAGCCCTACTTTGGCTAATGATTGCATATCAGTAAACGAGTATGGTATGTGCACAACGCTTTGTATTTTGCTTTTAGTTACTAAATTCAAGGAGTACAGCCTTGAGAAGATGAATTATTGGTGATTGCTTTTATGTATTATTGGTGCCTATGGAGGGTCTCATTAACACTCGCAGCATGGAAAATTCCTGAAGCTACCCCACAGAGCACAGGAAAACATGACTGCTGAGCAGGCTTTATTATTTATGCTTCATTTTTCTAATTTATTCTCAAAAACATTTTTTTGTGCCCTCCATATAACAAATAAGAAACCACATGGGGAAAAGAGCACTGGACAAAGGCAGCAGGAATACTGCTTTTGAGTTATTTATTACAGCTTTGTGGGGTTTTTTATTTTATTTTGGGAATGTGAGTGCGTTCTTTTTGATAAATTTATTCTTTCGAATGTTTAATTGTCCAAGCTGGCATTTAGTACTTCATTAGAGAGCATCAATCAGTGATAAAGCATCTTGTTGCAGTATTTATACTTGAAAACTGTATGTATATGTACAATGAAAATATATATCTGTTACTGCAGTTATTGGTTCAACTTTAGGATGAATTATGTGTGTTATTACAAAGATATTTATCCAAATTCAGTACTAGTACTTTTTACTGCTGTTTGAGGGCTATATTGTAAATTTAAAGTATCTTTATTGAATTAAAAGGCACCCATCTTTAGCATAATAAGGAAACATGTTTTAACACTCCAAAAAAAAGAAAAAGGAATTCCTTCCTTCTCCTACCTGTAGGAAGCAGGAGATACTCTGCAATTCAGTCTTTCAGTATATATACACACACAGATACACTAAAAAGGCAAGGAGACCATATTCTTCATTACACACTGTAATTGTTTGAATTGTTACATGCTATTTTCTGCTAGTCTGCCCCTTTGTATCTTGCAATTGCATTCCTTGAGATTTAGCTGGAAGGGGAAATTAGACTGGAAGTGATTCTGTTGCTGCTCTGTAAAATAACCAGCAGCAGTACAGCAGTATTCGAACACCTGAAGGTCTCAGTTTTCTATGATCAACAACCAATGTCTCTGTTCATGAACAAGAAGATTGTAGCTTGCGGCTGAGCCTGTAGTAGCTGTCATGCCAATACACCAACCTAAGCTTTTTACATACGTTGCTGAAAACCAGTGCACTAAGTTGAAGCATAATATTTTCGTACTAAAACATGTACTACTAGTATATTCTTGCTTCCCTTCCCTTCCCTAGAGGAGGAAGAGAATCACAGAATCACAGAATCATCATGGCTGGAAAGGACCTCCAGGGTCATCAAGTCCAGCCCTTTCTCCTAGTGCCTAACCGCTAGACCATATCCCCAAACGCCGCATCCACTCGTTCCTTAAAGCAATGAGGAGTCAGCACATGAGGAGCTTAC
>VXBP01002399.1:0-150786 GCA_013400115.1 Rhinopomastus cyanomelas
GGGGGGCTTTCTAGGAGCTGCAATAGATGTGCATCTGAGCAGTCTAGAACACAGGGGGCTTTTTAGGAGCTGGAATAGATGTGCATCTCAGCAGTCTAGAACACGGGGGGCTTTCTAGGAGCTGCAATAGATGTGCATCTGAGCAGTCTAGAACACAGGGGGCTTTCTAGGAGCTGGAATAGATGTGCATCTCAGCAGTCTAGAACACAGGAGGTTTTCTAGGAGCAGTATATTGTTATACATGCTTCTGCTAAGCACTGCACTCCTACAAATAGCTCAAAGGTCCTATTTTAATGTTCCTATAGACTGCACTTCTACTACTCAGAAGCCTGTGGGAAGACACCTTTGCTTTGCTAATATTTTGGGACAGCCTGAAGCTGTTGAGCACCCCTCCTCCCTGCAAACAAAAATGGTGCCCAAGTAGTGATAGCTGTTGAGAATATTAATACTGTAATGCAGAGAACAGTTTTGCATTAGAGTCAAATGTAACAGGTCAATATATAATTTACACTGCCACGATTATTTAAATTGCATTTCACGTTTCATAAGTAATATAACCTAAACTGACAGATGACAGATTTTCTCCACAGCTTCATGGAATTTACGCTCTGCAACACACCATTTCAAAACAGTGCTCAGGATCAGAACTGATGGGGCTTTTTAGCTTTCTTTGTCAAGGTGTCACGTTAAACCATCCCAATTCAACGGAGTTAAAAATGAAGCAAGTCATACAAATAGAGCGTTATAAATATTACACAGAAATCCTTCTCAATCATGCACCAAAAGGACAAGCGTGGAATGCAGATCTGGTTTTCCTGGCATTGTCATAGCAATAAACGTTTAAACTCCTTAAACTCATTTAAATTACATCACACATCAAGTATGATGCACTTACAAAAATCCATTTCATAACGTCGCGCAGCTAATGACCTGCTTTGCTCAGAACTGCTGTGGTGCATCTCATTTTAGGTGGCATAAGGTGAAGACATGAACTCAGTTTTTCAGGAGTGGGATCTTAGTGACAGTGACGTGTTGCACAGTTCTTGTCCCAGGTTTTTTTTGTTCTTAAAAATTGTTACTAGGGAGTGGCACCTTTCAACTGCCAATTACCATAAGAGGTCTCCTCTGGATTATCTGGAGACTGTCCACCTCTCACCTGAAGAAGTGGAGGGCTTCTTCAAGATACATGGTTATTCCTGCTGAGCCAACAGGTTGGTACTCTCAGCTGCACCAAGGGTGTAAAATTGTCTTTGTGAGTGAGAGACAATGAGTGGGCAGCAGCACAGCAGTTTCTTATAGGAGCAATCAGCCTCAGGAGGAACAAGATTGATGGCTGGTAATAACAGCAAAGATAAACCCAAGGCAGGGTGCCAAGTATTCTACAGCTCTCATGACATGCATTTGGTAGCCCTGTCCCAAAGGCTATCAGAGATCTCATATATCTTGCCGAGCCGTGAGCAGGCAGCTGTAGTTTTTCTCCTGTGTGCATCTCCAGGGGGCAGTTTTGAACAGGTAACATTTTGTCTTTGCTTGCAAAAAACAGCCCAGGAGTCAATTGTAATTTTGAGCTGGGAAACATACAACATGGAATGGAGGGAGATACAGGTAAAACAAATCAAAACTTCCCATGTTTTGCTATGCCACTGGGTAATATGTAACAGGATAGGCAGAAGCACCAAATTCCTTTGGTCTCAGGTATGTTTGTTAAATAATCCAGTCTAGCAGGTGGCTGTTCAAGAACTCAGGGTTAGGTGGGAGTTGCTGTTTGTTTTGAAAAGAGCTGATGTACCCCTTGGGGAGAATTAAGAGTTCTATTTATTGATGTATTTACTTATATATTATTTATTTGTTTGTTTGTAATTAAAGGTTAATTTTCTGTGGTCTATCCTGTCCCCGAGAGCCCAGTGCTACACAACCTCTCTTTTCTTACCTCATGATCACAAGCCGTGCTCCTGTGATGAAAGACCAAATTGTTGTTTGATGGCAGCCATGACAAAACCACCCATAGATTCTGCACTGAGTGTTCAGCCTCCGTGAAAAACTTCTCCATTGCCTTGAATCTATGGGACAAACAAGTCTATGGGACAGGCAGTGCAATTACCCTGAGACTCTTCTCAGAAACAGAGTGGAACAAGGGCTCACCACTGTCTTGCCCACAACTTAAATGAAAGGACTGTAATCTTGCTGTGCTTATCAAATGATTTTAAGCTACTTTTTAGCAGTCAAACATCTAAGTGGTGAGGAATTGCAGTGTGATATGTGCCAGAAGCCACGGGCAAATGAGTCAGCCCTCAATAGCTGCTGCTTATTCTGCCTTTCAAACCCTGAAGGTCATCTCTCTCGCAAGTGCAAGCGCTGCCGGCGCTGCCACGCCTTTGTTTCTTGTCCCAGAAGATGGCGATAGTCCCACAGTATTCCATGAACACACAGCGACTGCTCCCTTTCCAGCAGTTGGCTTTTCACAGCTAAGCTCGTCTGCGTTACCACCTCAGGAGTAAATGTTCATTAGCGTGAATTTGGTGCCAACATACACTTTGTACCTGATCTTCTTTTAGCACTTATTCACAGTTTGGTTTCACATTTTGAGAAATTCTAAGTAAAACAAAGATGAAAACTTCATTAGGAACCTTTGCTTTGGCGTTCTCTTAGACCCCATAAAGTCTTGTTTTTGAGGAAGACATGTCATACCATGCACAGTTGCAGAGGGAGAGGAGCGTCACACCGTGACACCATGCAGAGGCTGCACAAAGGGATCTTTCTGGCCCCATATGGAAGTTGCACAAAGGGTTCTATCTGTGTATCTATGTACTCTACACATTGTCGTTTGGAGAGCACTGAGGTGGATTTAGGCTTAGTGTGACTATAGATCCTGTATGAGAATGCAAGAGCATGAACAGATTCTTTCCAGCAGACTCCAGTTGCTGCTTGCCTGGCCCCGTGCTTGCTGCAGAAGTTCCTCAGTTGTACACTCACTACTAAATTCAACATACTGTACCTAGTGTATCAGAACCCCCACGACACCTGTGTGTGTGTGTGTCTCACTGAGACTATGCCCCATACCTTTGTCTGCATCTTCTCAGTACTTACACAAGAAAGACCTGAGTGCAGTTGAATTTTCAAATCTGCTTAATGTCCTTTTCTCCCTGAGAATCTTTCAGTCTCTGCTTTCTATTTTACTTAATCTAGGAGCCAGCAATTCACTGCATTGTCATTAGTCATTTTCCCCCTGCTTGCTGTGTGAACTGTAGAGTGCATTAGAGCTATTTTGAGGACAATAGATGAATTGTAAAGCAGCATTTGTGAAATTACCATGGTGAAATCCTAACAAGTTCTTCTCTAACTGCTTCTCCTCCTCTTTTTCTGTTCTTTGAACTCAGTCAAGTTTGCATCATGATGACTTGAGACTACTTTCGAGGATGACTAAGAATGATTAAATAAAACAGTAATCTCTTTTGACCTTGCTTCTGAGGGAAAAAGTGAAATGAAATATATTCAGAATTATTCCAAACCCATCCCTTGTATTTCAGCTGCCAGTAGCTGAATACATCTCCATTATCTTTGGAAAAATGACTGTAAGGACTAATTTTCCCTTTCTGAACTCTCACTAATGTCTACTTCTGTTCTGACCTACAGTGAGGGTGATACAAGGCATTAGAGACTTTTGCAAAATCATGAGGATCTCTATGAAAGGTCAGTTTCAAAAGACTTAAAGCTTTAAATCCCGGACTACTGCCAACAGGTGAGGAGGGTCTGGTGGAAGGTGAGTTTCCACTGAGTGCCTATTGCAACCTGTAGTTAACTTAATTCATCACCACTTTTAATTAAATCCTGTTATGGATTTGGGGAAATGGTATTTGCTAATGGCAGTCTTGCACCAAACTCTCTTCCAGCATATAAGGAGTTAACTTGTCTCAGCTGTGGGGCTGTTCACTTTTCCCTCCAGCCACAGCAGCAGCCTCTGCACAGGAAGTGAAGAGGTGGCTGCCAGGGACAGGTTGAGCAGGTGGAGTAGGCCAGACAAATGTTGGGGTCCTTATTTGGGGACAAGGTTTTCCTTTTCCCCTCTTGGTACCCCCTCCCTGGCTGTGTGTCTTGGGAGTCTGGTTTCAGTTTTGTTTGGGCAGGAAGCACACTCTGTCCCTCTTCTGCTTCAGTTCCCCCGCCCCCCGCCTTTTTCCCTTTCCCTTGTCCTCCTTGTCTTATCTCTTCCTGTGAGCTTGGACCATATCATAGGAAAATGCTCACACTGAGCAGTTAAGCACTGCCTAGGAGATTTCCAGTCTTTCCTTTTTACTCACCCCCTCTGTCCGGGGCTTTTACAATTTGCTTGGATAGCAGGGGGTTAGCAGGTCTGGATGGGGAGGCGGTGGACTTGAGTGATTGAGAAAGAACAGGTTTTTTCCCCCCTTTTTATCTTTCCCTTTCCCCCTTTGTTTTGGTTCTTTAATAAAGTTTAATATTTCTACTTCCAGTTTCCATAAGTGTGTTTACTTTAGCTCTTTTCTCCCCCTCAGTGGGGTGGGAGGACATTTCCTTCTGCACGGTTGGGCAGGATATAATTTGGTGGGCTAACCTGGTGCTAAACCGTGACAAGTCCAAACTTATGGTTCAAGGTCAGGATGGTTAGTTTATCTTGAACTTGAAACCACCTGTAATGCAACTGGATGTAGTCCTATGGCATGAGGAGATCTGTTGTGTTTGTGAGGTGGCTGCTTACACAGCAGTAAGGGCACTGATTGCTCTTACAGAGCTGTTTACAGAAGCAGCAAGTACACGTGATTGCAGCAAGGGAAAAATGACTTCAAATCCCTGACTACTGCCAACAGGTGAGGATGGTCTGGTGGAAGGTGAGTTTCCACTGAGTGCCTATAGTGTTCACCCCTATATTTAGAAGAACTACAGCAGGAAAAGACTTTTGGACCCTTCACGTAGTGCTGCTCTAGAACAGGAGACCACTGAAGTCCAGATATTTGTGTTTGCTGCCAATGTGAGAGGGCAATAAGAGCTGAAGTTTCCTTTACTTCCTCAAAAGCAGAACAAAGAAGTTGCCCTTTTGTGAGGATGCAGACAGCTACAGACCAGGAAAGTTTTGGTGAATATCTTTCTGGAGGTCCCATACAAGTGCAAGAAGAAAATGATTGGGAATAGCCAGCTAAAGGCAGGTTGGATCTGAAGAACCTGATGATTTTTTTGAAGAAGGAACTAGCTGTGTTTAGAGGACAGGAATGGCTGTTTTCTCATCTTGGCTGTACCAAGGCTTTTTGCAGTTTCACACAATCCTACAACTAAATTGCTGAAATATGGTTTGGATAGATGGGTGGGAAATGGGCTGGTCTGCCAGGCTACGAGCATTGCAGCCAGTGGTATGAAGTCCCACAGGCAGCCAGTCCCAGTGGAAGCTGTCAGCTTAATACTGGTACCAGTACTTTAAACAAGCACAGTGGGGTGCTGACAGATACCAAACTGCAGGCAGCAGTTGATAGGCAGGCAAGCAAGGCTGATGTGTAAAGACACAAGTCTCATGAGAAGCCTCAGAAGCTAATGCAAGGTCTTACATCCGAGATAGGCTAATTCCATCCAGCAGAAGAGGCTGAGGGCAGCTGACTGGAAAGCAGTTTCACAGAAGAGGACCTGGATGACAGCAAGTTGAACAACGGCCAGGAGTGCCCCTGCAGCAGTGAAAGCCAGCTGTATCTCAGGCTGTGTCAGCAAGAGCACAGCCCTTGCTTATTGCTAGCCTTGCAGTCACTCCCCAAGAGGAGAAGAGATCGTTCCCCTCTGCTTGGCATTTGAGGCCTCCTCTGAAGTACTGACTTCAGTTCAGGCTCCTCAGATCCAGCAAAATATTGCTGTACTGGAGCTAGTCCTGTAGGTAGGTGCATTTGACTCCTACACAATTTAATTTTTGTGTAAAAGAAATGCAGCAGAGGACACTTTGAAACTCTGTTGGAATTAACAGCTGACATAATAATAAGGAACAATTATCAGTCTTTTAAAACCATCCTGTAATGCACAGAAACTCAAGTGTTCTCTGCTAAACACCCAGGTTTTATTCTTAGTCTGAAAATTCAAGCACGGTCAAGAATGAACCAGCCTGGTCAGTAAGGGACTACAAAGGCTCTTAGATTTTTCTCCAGAGCAGGAGTTTAGAGTCTGGAGATGAAGAGCCACACAGAACATAAGTGCAGCACAAGGATGGGGTAAAGAGAGGTGCATCACAAAAGCAAGACATTTCCAGCAACAGCAAGCTGAGGGCACGCACTCGAACACACTCAAACGCTGCAGCACTGCCTGAGGTGTGATGCAATGGCACAGTCACAACTGAAACCAAAGTGTTTGTGATGCACACCTGGGAAGGAATTACAGGTATTTATGGTCAGGGCTGTTATTAAATGCTTTAGTACACATCAAGCCAGCTTGTAAATCTGGGGGAGGGCTGATGCAGGCTTTGTGAAACTCCCATAGGCAAACTCATCTCGCTTGCACGTGCTGGCACTTTATCCCGTTTGCTCATCTCAAGCCATTTGCATTCTGTTTCCTAACACAGCTAACAAATGTACCTAACAAATCTAACATATGCTTTCAGCTTTTCCATTAATTTCACAACTGCCCATGCTACCACCCAGGGATTTTTTGAGAGCATTGATTTCTAAAATCTATGCGAGAGCTGAGGAATGCTAAACATGGGGGTTTATTTTCTTTCCTAGCACTCTGTTCTCTCCCTACAATTAGCTGGCAACAGCGCTAAGTGACAGAACATATTCCTTTTAAAGCACTTTCACAATAAGGCTACAGAAAGTTAGAAAAACTCTTTTCCCCTTTTCAATTTTAGCAATCTGTAGTTAATTTACAGGTAAAATAGAGTAATTTAAATGCCCATGTTTTTCCATCTTGTCATACACCCTTCCCTTGACCTTGCAGAGAGCTCTAACAATGACGTGGTGACAGCTGAATTTACACTTATTTTCTGGCAATAAGCACATGTAGATTTTTTACATTTCATATGTACTGGGGTTGAGAATTACCATACTTCAGTTTTCATAAAAAAGAACCTACCAAGGAAATGGTACTTTCCCATCCTTTTCCTCACACTCACAGCTGCAATAGATATCTGTAGCAATGAAATGAAAATGATGGGGAAAGCCATGGGTGTAGAAACTGGAGTGAGTTAGGTTGGCTGAAAATCTGAAAAGAGTGAAGATTTCTGCCTAACAGCTACTCCAGACCAGCCATTTGCACACCGGTGCACGGGTGTTTGTACTGGGAGAAGATTCTTGTCAAGGACAGTACCCATGAGTTAGTCTGAAACTGATTGACATATGCCTTTCTAAGTGATTTACATTTTCCTTTCCTGAAAGCAATTTTCACAATGCCTGATAAAGTGCTGCAGGTACATATTTCTCTCGAGCCTCTTAATTTTTCTTTGCTCTCACGCTGCTCAAGAGAATGAAGTAAGGCCAACTCACGTAACACACTCTCCTGAGTGAACGTATTGTTCTTTGCATTTGCCTACCTAACTAAAGCAGCCAAGCAGCCTTAGAGGTCAGGAAAAACAGGGGATTATTTGGAGCTTCAGATAAAGCAAGATATTCAATCGCAGCTAGGACTCAGGAACAATACAATCAATAACTTTGAGGCAGCCTTTCCATTCTTGACAGCTTAGTGCCACCTCTGTAGGTCTGTAGTGCATCTGTGGGCCAAAGACGTTACAGCATGGGACTGGATCTGGCACAGTAAGATTGGCGAGTGACATCACAGCAGGCAGATGTTTTCAGAAACTCATGAGGTTGCACTAGCTGTATAATATAAGCTCAAAGCAAACCCATAAGATTAATAGGCAATTGATACTTGGAATTTATCAGACTAGGAAACAAAATGCCTTGTAAAGCATACACCTCCAAGTGCCAGGCAAGCCTGCTGCAGTACAGTGCTGCTGTCAGAGCAATGCAAACAGCTCAGGGCATGGGACCTCAAACCTGAGCTGTCACCTCTTTCTAATCCTGACCCGACTGCGTGTCTTTTTGCAAATCATTTCACCCTCATTTCTCCTGCTTTTGTCTACATGACCTACAGGGGCTGTAAATTTTCTCTTAAGTGAAGGAGCTTATTACAAGGAAGAGGTACTTTTTCTGTAAATTCTTATAGAAAGACAAGTAGCTGATGAAGCTGTCACCACTGATGGGAATTAACTGTTTTATGGTGACAAACAACATAGAGGGTGAAGTGAAAACAGAGCCAGGAGAGGGCCTGAAAGGCATGACAAGTGTTTTATATTTGACATCATGCCTTTGATGTGATGAGACTGCTCACAAGCTTCTATTTCAGCGTGCACTTGTGTGAATTATGGGGATGATTCTTCAGCTTCAGGTTGGATCAGTTACAGAGCAACGTTGATCAAAACAGAGGAAAATTATGGGGCTTGGATTCTTGAGGAGCCTGGTATCCCTCAAGGCTAAGACCAGTCCTTTTAGCTAAAATTGTCAACTGTGCCTCTTCCAAGTATCTTCTAGCTTCCAAGTTGCACAAGTAGGAATCCTGGACAAGTAACCGCAATCCTTGGACTCGTTTTTGTTACCTTTTTTTTTCATTCTTTTATCCCAATTGTTTTATATTAAGCAAAAAACTCTCTCCCTTTACATCTATGGAACAAATGTTTCAGAAATGTCTCTGTATTTGTGTTTTCCAACAAAGCAATGCTGATATCCTCCCCCAAACTCAGCCAGGTTAAATCTTTTGAGAGCTTGCTTTGAAACGGCATAAAATACAGCACGTTCCTGGTACAAGGTTCCACAAAGGTTGAACAAATGAAGCTTCTGTTTGTCTGTTTAAATGCCTGTACCGGTGTGAACATAGGTTCTGTGATGATGCAGTTCTTCTTAGTAAAATGCAAGTGCTGAGGGATGTGACGGGTGGAATAAGGGCTATAAATGAACTCCAAGGGAACACAAGGCTGTGTAAAGGAGATGATCTCAGATCACTGCCTTGGGAGTGGTATTCTTCAGTATTCTCTCTGACAACTTGGCTAACAAACCAGACCCCCTAGTACTCAGTCAATAAGCAATGTCAACCACGGGAAAAAGAGCTGAGATTGAAAGATACAATGATAGTAGACTGTAAGTAGCAAAGATTGCTGGCTAGAAAGTGGCCCAAATGCTTGCGTTGCTTGGTTTGAACTTAGGTAAAAGTCTCTAGGCACATCAATGACAAGAGGGTTATTTGGGACAGTCAGGATGGCTTCACCAAAGGGGAAGTCATGCTTGGCCAACCTGATAGCCTTTTCTGAGGCACAACCAGGTGGATAGATGATGGCAGATCAGTGGCTGTGGTCTGTCTTGACTTCTGTAAGACATTTGACACAGTCTCACATAGCATTCTCACAGCCAGAATGAGGCAGTGTGGACTGGATGATCTGGTAGCAAGGTGGATAATGAACTGGCTGCAGGATAGAAGCAAGAGAGTAGTGGTCAATGGGACAGAGTCTAGGTGGAGGCCTGTATCTAGTGGAGTCCCCCAAGGGTTGGTACTGGGAGCAGTCTTATTCAATCTATTCATTAATGACTTGTCTGAGGGATTAGAGTGCACTGTCAGCAAATTTGCTGATGACACAAGGCTGGGAAGTGTGGCTGACACTCCAGCAGACTCTGGTGCCATTCAGTGGAACCTGGACATGCTAGAGAGCTGGGCAGAGAGAAATCGAATGAACTATAATCAGAGCAAGTGTAGGGTCTTGCATCTAGGTAGTAACAACTCCAGGAACCAGTATAGGTTGAGGGCTGACCTGTTGGAGAGCAGTGTAGGAGAAAGGGACCTGGGTATCCTGGTGGACAGCAGGATGACAACGAGCCAGCAATGGGCCTTTGTGGCCAAGAATGCCAACGGCATCCTGGGGTGGATCAGAAGTGGGGTGGTTAGCAGATCAAGAGAATGGTTCTCCTGCCCTTCTCTGCTGCCCTGATGAGACTGCATCTGTAATATCATGTCCAGTTCTGGGCCCCTCAGCTCATGAAGGACATAGAACTGCTAGAGAGAGTCGAGCGCAGAGCCACAAAGATGATGAAGGGAGTAGAACACCTCCCTTATGAGGAAAGGTTGAGGAAGCTGGGTCTCTTTAGCTTGAAGACGTCTTAGAGGTGGGTGTAAGGAGAATGGAGCCAGGCTCTTCTCAGTGTCACCCAACGAAAGGACAAGGGACAATGGGTGTTAACTGGAGCATAGAAGGTTCCACATCAATATGAGAAGACAATTCTTCCCATGAGGGTGACGGAGCACTGGAATGGGCTGCCCAGGGAGTTGTGCCTGGACATGTTCCTGTGCAACTTGATCTAGGTGATCCTGCTCTGGCAGGGGGATTGGACTAGCCCTTTCCAGATCCTTCCAATCCCTAACATTCTGTGACTCTGTGATTCTGCTTGTGGGAACTTTTCTTGACAAAGAAAGAAGATTCCTTGACAATTGAGCTTCCAGGAAGAGGCAAGAGACAAATTTTTATGCTTTTCTTTAGGTTTAGAAAGGTTACTTTTCCTCAAATCTGATATTTCAGCCCAGCCTTGCCTAATTACTGTTCCGTTACTTGAATTCAGAGCTCTATTGCTTTCATTATGTTGAAAAAGCATCTGTGTAATTTTTTCAACTTCAAGCACTTTTATGCATGCACTGCTGGCTGGCCCTTTCTGTGTTTACTTTTCCAAGTGACAGTTACTCAAAAAATTGGATAACAGCCCTATCACCATATCTACAGTCTTAAATTATGTCTCATTATGTCTCCCTTGAATATTTTGCATTTTATTATGATATTTCTTCCTGAGAACTTGGGAATCACTGATCACCTAAATAATAATAGCTTTTTGTTTACACATCTTAATTATTTTTTAATAACTTACACCATTAACAGAATAAATACCCATACATCTTCAACACATAGCAATGACAGGATGTTATGCATCTGTAAATTCATGTCTGCTTCATCGCAGGTAGTTATCTCCATGTGATGTGCTTTTGCAAAACAGGTCAATACGTTATCTCTATACCAAATAATCACTCTTAAAGGCTATTATGCAGTACAACATTATAGATGTGAATGTGGCTACTTTAGAATATGTTTGCAAACTCTTAGAATAAGTTCTAACTAAGATGCTAAAACCAAACACGCTAGAAAAATGAGCATGAACGAGCAAATTTAAACTATATATTTCCTGGTTAGTGATTTAAAAAAAAAGACAAATCATTTTAACTACTGTTTTGCACCATCTCTAGTATGTAGGAAAAACATTTAATTTCATAGGGCTTTCTGTAGGACTTAAATATCCCTGCATGGTCCTGCATTCAGGGTTGTGTAAAGCAAATGGTAGCCCTAGTCTTCTCTTCAAGAACGGGTTGTTCCACAGGACTGCTAGGGCTTCCTTCTCACAGCTTAGAAACAAAATCAGAGTAATAAAAGAAAAATCATCACATCAATGCTCTGTAGAACTCTCCTACAGCCATAAACCAAACAGACATCAGAGAATCAGGTTTTGGAAAAAGCGAGGTTTGATTGACTGTTCTGCACATATTAACAAGAGAAGCACTTGTTTCTAGTCTTGTTGGGAGAGTATGAATTTAATCTAGATGAAGTTTACCCAGTATTTTTTGGTATAATGCATTACAATTAATTCAAAGGTTATTAGAGCACATGGTTATCTTTTAACATTTCTCTGATGTTGAGTTTAGAAACTTTAATGCTTCTTTTTAACACAGTTAGGAATATTGAACTTAATGTAATAGACTTTAGGCATGAGGTTAAGATGAAGATGATTTGAATGATCTCAGAACCCTCAGAAAGTGCTCCAGCCAGCTCTATCAGTAAAACTTCATCTTAACAATGAAAGATACAAACCTTTTAACGGGAAGATGTACAGTGTGATTGCTGCAGCACAACAGAGTGATGCAATATAGTCTAGGTTGCTCTTAAGCATGCAGTGATTCATGACAGGTTTCATGAAGTCTTTTCATTACATGTTTCATTATAATGTGGTTTGCATTTGTTTCAAAGAAAGGTAAAGAATAAAATCAATACTAAAATGAACGGTGGAATTCATCAGGGAATAGATCAAGTAAATTTGATAGCAGAAATGGAGTCTACCTATTATGACAGAAATAAAACTGAAATTGGGTAAAATTCTGCCTCTATTTGAAAAAGTGGCAGAGTTGCCACTGTGCTTTAAGGCCAACAGACTGAGTTCTTTCATTACTCAAGGCAAGGAGGTGCCAAAAGTGGGATTTGAGTGGAATTATTAGGAATTTGCTAGTGTTAATCAGAGTAGAATTTGACTTAATAGCTCCATGCTATGCTGGAAAAATGCCTAAATTTACCATTCTCAGTATCCAACTATACAGCTGCAGAAGCGTCTTCAGAGCAGTGGAAAGCATCATTAATAACAAAATATAGATCTGGCAGCTGTAAACAGAAGGTAAGGACCTGTATTTGGATTAATTGTGCCCAGCCATGGTAATGAGATAGGAAAGACAAAACAGTTATAGAAAGTAGCAAAGAGGAGATGCAGTTTGGTTCCACCTATGAATGAACTGGCGTGGAAAATAAAGGAGGCTCAAAAAAGGGTCACATCAAACAAAGGCACTGTGGTCTCCAGCAATCTCTTTGTAGCAATGGCTCAGTCCAGCTGAAGCATGATTTCTGCTTCAAATATTGTGTAAGACTTAATTTTGATCAAGAGATGGAATCATAGAATCATCAAGGTTGGAAGGAACCTACAAGATCACCAAGTCCAAACTGTCAATGGATGGTTATAAACCTGTTTGTAGAAGAAGATGATGGAGTGGCACATCTCCCTGATGAGGAAGGGCTGAGGGAGTTGGGTCTCTTTAGCTTAGAGAAAAGGAGACTGAGGGGTGACCTCATTAATGTTTCTAAATACGTGAAAGGTGGGTATCAGGAGGATGGAGCCAGGCTCTTCTCAATGTCATCTGTGATAAGACAAGGGGCAACGGGTGTAAACTGAAACAGAGGAGGTTCCACATCAATATGAGAAGGAACTTCTTCCCCATGAGGATGACAGAGCACTGGAAAGGGCTGTCCAGAGGGGTTGTGGAGTCTCCTTCGCTGGAGATGTTTAAAACACGCCTGGATATGTTCCTGTGTGACTTGGTCTAGGTGATCCTGCTGTGGCAGGGGACTGGACCAGATGATCTTTCAAAGTCCCTTCCAACCCCTAATATTCTGTGATTCTTTGATTTTAGATGAGCTATTTGGATTATCTCAGAACTCTCAGAAAGTTATGCAGCTGGACATCCTGCACGTTTCCCCAACAAAAGACCTGTGTGTGCTTTCAGCTACTCTTGTAGGAAAGGTTTGTAGGGGGTAAGGATCTTGTTGATTAATTTTAGTTATAGGGGTTGGATCTTTCAGCATATCAGCCTTTCCCCCAGCTTGAAAAAGACATGTCTTGCTTTGGTTTTAGACCAGAAGAACCATTTATGTCCCTCTCCCCAGATTTCATCTGTTTGTCTTTTTTCCCCCCAAACTACAATAATTTGATGGCCAAAATCTTTTTGCTGTGTTCTCAGACTGTCATCGTAACCAGAGCTGTGCCACCAGTGCTGGGAGAGCAGTAAAAGGAGATTGTGGATCCAGAGGAGCTGCAGAGGGCAGTATTAACTCGTCATTTAAACCCCACTGTGCCAGGGAACAGCAGTGCATCTTCAAAATCCGAATTAGAATTCAGATGTGAGGAGCACAGGAATTTGATAAGTAACTTCAGCACGTATTGACAGAAGCAAAAGCAAATATGGGACGATTTTGTGATACGGGATTTGTTGAAAAAGTACACATCTAGCTTACTTTACATTTTTCAAATTCTAACTAGATGGAAGAGGATGTGTGTTCTGTAAGTGCCTATTCTGTTTAACCTTTATTATGATGTGTTCCAATAGATTATCATTCATCAACAATTGATGGTTTTTTACAATGTGAATGAAACCACCAAAGAAAGACTGTCAGGAAAACACGTTTGGCACAATTTATGCTTCCTGCAGTGTATTTCAAGTCAATAAGGCTTGTTACCACCAGGAACTAATTCTATTTAACATGGTGCTTATGCATGTGAACATCCAATTTTTAGCAGTATGTAACTTTTCCAATAAATCTTGGGACTATAGGACCATATTTCATGGAACAGGGCAAGTCTTTATCACAGTCCTCTTATAAATGCCTTCTCCAAGAAAGAGTTAAAATATGTTTCCCCCTTGTATACAAAACAAGACAGACTTTTTCCTCGGTTTCTAAAGTTCATCCCAGAGCTCACTAACAGCACTTACATGTATCTGGTTTTATAGCTCCCAAAATTTTGTGGGAGCTCTACAACAAGCTTTCAGTGCAGAAAAGAAGCAATAACGCAAGCCCCATTGGTCTTGCCCAGATCATCACTTTTCCAGGAGTTCTTCCAGATTCTTGCTGTAGTTTGGAGAGCTCATCTAACAAACCTTGTCTTCTAGTCTTCTAGTACTGTTCATCCCGTTTCATCTGGCCCTGATTTCTCCATTTCAATGCTACCTGTCCCTTTGTGTAGGGCATGTAATATCTGGTTAATACTATAAAAACATGTAGTTGCGCACTTTTCAATACCATCCCAGTGTGAACTTAATTTTCCACTTCAGTAAAATAAAGTGTGTCTACTTATGTACATACAGAGAGTAGTGTTCATCTCAAGAAGCTCTGAACATCACTCATCTAGTCACTTAGTCCTGTGTGGATTCCAGGCCCATGGATTTATGTACATCCAGTTTGCTCAACTGATCTGTAACCTAGTCCTCTTCAACCAGGGCAAACTCTTGTTTTGTCCCAACTTCCTCTGGGGCTTCAGGGGTATGGGGCTTGAAGAACTTGTTTCTAATTTCCAGCCTAAATCTACTCTTTCCCAGCTTGAACCTATTGCTCCTCGTCCTATCTGTGCAAACCCTCTTAAAAAGACCTTCCCCCACCTTCATGTGGACCCTCGTTCAGGTACTGGAAGGTCAGAAGAAGGTCCCCCTGAAGCCTTCTTTTCTCCAGGCTGAACAGCCCCAACCATCTCAGCCTGTCCTCATATGGGAGATGCTCCATTCCCCTGATCATTTTAGTGACCCTCCTCTGGATGTGCTCCAGTATGTCTGCATCCTGCTTGTGCTGGTGGCTCCAGAACTGGACACAATACTCCAGGTGAGGTCTCACCAGGATAGAGTAGACGAGCAGAATAAGTTCTCTCGATCTGTTGGCCACAGTTCTTTTGATTCAGTCCAGAATGTGATTGGCCTTCTGGGCTGCAATTGCACACTGGTGGCTCATGCCCAGTTTTTTATCCATCAGCATCTCTAGGTCCCTTTCCACAGGACTGCTCTCCAGCAGAGCCTCTCCCAGCCAGTACTGATAACACTAGTTACCCCGGCCCAGGTGCAGGACTCTGCACTTGGCCTTGTTGAACCTCGTAAGTTTCATCTGGGCCCACCTCTCCAGTCTATCCAAGTCCCCTTGGATGACATCCCATCCCTCAAGCACAGCAACTGCACCCCTAGCTTGATATCATCTTGCTGGGAGTGCACTCAATGCCTCTGCCAATGCTATTTTTATATATATTGAACAACGCTGGTCCCAGTACAGACTCCTGTGGGACACCACTCGTCTCCTTCCTCCATCTGGGAATCCACGTATACACACACACCTATATTTCTCCTCACATTTCACCTAATAGAAAACTTCATTGTTTAGAGTACATCAGGGTTAATATGAAGTTTTTATGAGAATTTATTTTCTGAAAAGACTCTACAGATGCAAGTGGATGATAACTGCCTGCTGCTGTAACAATTTGTCCTCAATTCTGAATAACACATTTAATCATACCATAATAACAGCCAGCAGCGTGTTGGCTGAGACTGCTTCAGTCTGCACGCTGTGCAGAGACTGATTGCACTGGTCCATGAAGAGAGACGTGGGAATGGATTTAAACAGCAGCCAGGACCTTTATTAACATATCCCTGGCCAAGAAACTCTCTGTTTTCTAAAGCTGTCACATATTGGACATGGAAGTTAAAATAATACAAATGCTAGGTCTAAAATATTTGTTATTTTCAAAGCCTTTTGTCACTGCAGATATGGAAACAGATTTTAGGATTTGAGAAGATTATCCTGTTGTTTTCTAGTTACACATATGAGAGTATTTGGAATCTTGGAGGTGAGAATGATGTATGCCTCTATCAATATATTATATATAGTTGATTTATTTTAAAAGAAAGTTTCTATGCTTTGTGTTGATATGGTAACAACAGCGTTACACTGCTGGGGATTGAAATGTATACAAACCAGGTAGTGAATCAGTTTCAACACCAAGGGTCTTTATACACATTTAGAGTGTGTCCAAAGCTAGTGTTTGACAACACTGTGACATTACAAGGAAGAGAAAAGTGCAACTTTCTTCAGGAGGAAAAGGGTATGTCCTGTGTTTTGTTACGTAAAACCCAAGAGTCTGGACATAGATCAGTGAATTGGATGGGTTGTAGACTACAAATTGCAGTTCAAAGTTTGTAATTCTGATGAAGAAAAGGCTCTTCTGTGAAGAGCAGGTGGCTGTTGTTCGTTTGGTCTATTCTCTACAAAGCCAGGTAGGCTCTAAAAGCATGATAGATTGTTAGAACAGTGCTACCACCTTAATGTTCTAACAAACTGATAGCTGCAGCCTTGTCAGAAGGAACGTTCAAATGTACTGTGTGATTTTTATTCTACATTAGTTCCTGAAATTATTTCACCCAGTTTCATGTCACTGCTTCAAAAGATGAACCTGATTAAGGCCTGACCGATTAAACAAGGCTCCTTTGGGAAACCACCTGCTCCAGCATGGGCTGCTGGCAGATCTGCTCCACTCCATAGGCTGCAGGAGTCAGCCTGCCTTGCCACGGACTGCAGGGGAATCTGTGCTCTGGCACTGGAGCACCTCCTCTCCCTCCTGACTTCGGTGCCTGCAGAGCTGTTTCACATATTCTCACTCCTCTCTCCAGCTGCAATTGCTGTGGCACAGCAACATTTCCTTTTCTTAAATATGTTATAACAGATGCATTGCCACCATCACTGGTGGGCTAGGTCTTGGCCAGCGGTGAGTCTGTCTTGGAGCTGCTGCCATCGATTTTATTTGCCACGGGGGAAGCTTTTAGCAGCGCCACACAGGATCCTCCCCTGGAGCTCCCTCCCTCCCAAAATCTTGCCATGCAAATCCAATCCAAGCTTGTATTTCAGAAGCTTCCTAACATCTCTGCGGATTTCTTCTCCAGCACTCACCTGCCCTGACCAGGCTCAGATGAAATCACAGGACTATTGAGGCTGGAAAAGGCCTCCAAGATCATCAAGCCCGGCCCATGACCTGACATCACCACAACCTAGACCATGGCACTAGGTACCACATCCAGTCCCATCCTTAAACACCTCCAGGGATGGGGACTCCACCACCTCCCTGGGCAGTCTATTCCGGTGTCTAATGACCCTTTCTGTGAGGAGGGGCTTCCCAGTATCCAACCTACACCCGCCCTGGTGCAGCTTCAGGCCCTGCCCTCTTATCCTGTGCTGGTTGCCTGGGAGAAGAGCCCAATCCCCACCTGTCTACAACTTCCCTGCAGGCTAAACACCCCCAGCTCTCTCAGCCTCTGCCCATGAGACTTTCCCTCTAGTCCCTTCACCAGCCTTGTTTGTCCACCTCTTGACCCACTGCAGCACCTCAATCTCTTTCTTGAAGTGAGGGGCCCAGAACTGCCCCAGGTACTCAAAGGGAGGCCTCCCCCAGTACAGGGGGAGAACTACGTCTGTAGTCCTGCTGGCCACACTATTCCTGGCACAAGCCAGAATGCCATTGGCCTTTTGTGCCACCTGGGCACACTGCTGGCTCACATTCAGCTGGTTGTCAACCAGTACTGCCAGGCCCTGCTCTGCCAGGCAGCTCTCCAGCCACTCATGCCCAGTCTGCAGTTATTGTGGCCAAAATGTAGGGCCCTGCACTTGGCCCTATTAAACC
Organism: Rhinopomastus cyanomelas; assembly: GCA_013400115.1. Lineage (NCBI taxonomy): Eukaryota > Metazoa > Chordata > Aves > Bucerotiformes > Rhinopomastidae > Rhinopomastus > Rhinopomastus cyanomelas. Next base: position 18,024 of record VXBP01002399.1, read on the forward strand.
TCATCCCGTTGGCCTCTGCCCATTGACCCAACCTGTCCAGATCTCTCTGCAGCATCTTCCTCTCCTCCAGCAGATGGACACTCCCCCCCAACTTGCAAATGTACCGAGAGTAGATTCAATCCCCTCATCCAGACTATCCATAAAGATATTGAATAGACCTGGGCCCAGCGCTGATCCCTGGGGGACCCCACTGTTCACCATCTGGATGTGGGACCATTCACAACCACTCTCCATGCGCAGTGATCCAGCCCGTTTTTAACCCAGCAGAGGGTGTACCCAGCCAAGCCAGGAGGACAGTTGGAGTAGCAGGATGATACCTGTCTGGCCAAGGCACATGTAGGAAGTGTAGAGCTATTTCAGATCTTATTCTCTAAGATCTGTTGTCACTGTTACTACGATAATACATCTACAAGTAAGGGTGTGTAAAGGGCTCTGATGCATGGGCTAGGGTTCATGGCAAAAAGTAGGCAGCATTCTAAAGCTGTGTTGTTAATAGTCTGTAGCCATGGTACTAAAGGGGAGGTATCACTGTGATAAGAAACAGCAGTGACTGAGGAACAGCGTGTGGGGCTCTTCTCTATGAGGTGTTTTGGGAGTCGTGGCCAGCAGCAGAGCAGCAGTGTCCTGGTTGGCAGGGAGCCTGACGTCTCCATTGCTAGAAGAGGAAAACAGATACTGTGTTCTTATCAAACAAGAACTGTGCACATTGTTCTGCTCCAAAATCTCCATGAGATAAGAGGATGAAACCTGTAAATCATTTCTCTTGCGGCATCACTGGACGCCTCACTATTACCATTGCAAGGAGACAGACCTTTTGTTGGTAGGAGTACAGTCAGACACCTGACGTTTTCCTGGCAAGATAAACTCTGAGGATTTCAAGAATGCTGGATGGTCTATGTACTCCTTGGAGACTAAAACACTGTGCTCTTTTTAGATATTATTTTAGAGTAGTAAATAAAGCAGGTGAATAAGAAATGGGCAAAGCACATAAAAAAGTGTTAGCTGTGTCTGGGGTGATCAAATAGCTCACACCTCTGAACAACCTGGAAGTAGCTCATATTTTTACAGCAGGATTCCAGAGACCATTTCAGTATCACCTGTGTGAGCCAGGCCTTTAGAGAGCTCTTACTGCTCTTCACAGGCCACCGCCATCCATTAGGTAAAGAGCGTAGGCACTGCTGAGTTGTACTTATTTGTGCCTCTGCTCCTTGCTTTATAACCAAAGTGTAAATGAAGCTGCAGCCTTCTTACTGCAGTGTTAAAGTAGAAATGTCAGGAAAAAAGGCAGATTGCTTTAGTTTAGAGGTTAATAGATGGGTTTGCATTGAGAAATAAAATATTGAAAACATAGGCAACGTGTTTACTTCTGTTAACCTCCTTTCTTCCTTCTGAAAGCCTCCCCTGTCTCCTTCCTCCTGTTGTGCTTTAAACAGGAGGGAGCACTGCAAAACTGCAGGTATCTATCAGTCCTAATTATGTTGCATGCCTCACTTAGCTGCTGTGAAGTAAATATTTTCAATATGTTTTAGCCAGAAACTTTTGAGGTACAAAGATCTATCTGAAGATGCCAAACAAAAACATCATGAGTCATTTAAGTCTGTTTTAGCTACCAGCCTATTCTTTTCCAGATAGTGTGGTTCCATTTTTTTAAAGTCAGTGTCAATGACACCAGCACACATCAGAACGACATTAAAATGCAGAAGTTTTCTGAAAAATAAATACATATGCGAAAGTCAAGTTAGTAATGAGTCATCAACAATCTTCTGAAGTTGACCTTCACAATTTGTCATTCCTTGGTAATTGTAGTTCACATTAGTTCTTAATTTCACAGCTGCTCTTAATTCTGAAGCGTAAACTGGGTAATTTCAAATGTGTTGTGTCATCTCAGAATTGCTATGCAGAAGGCAAAGCAGTTAACTTACATGTATTCAAGGGTGCTGGTATCTAATTCTTCAAATGATAAGCATACAATGCCTGTGTTAGAGCTGTTTAAATACCATTGGTAAGTAGGGCTAGTTGAATAAATATTGCAGGTATAATATTGAGAAGGAAAAGTGGAACAGAAATATTTCATCATTGGAAAGGTGAGTCAAGGATGCTGCCACCTGAATGCCAGGCATCCCTATGGGCACTGGTTTCAATGCTGGACCAGTATAGGGAAGGGGAGTGCAACACCTGTTGTGAGAGAAATGAATACGAACTGAGCTCCAATTGCAGAGCAGAGGAAGCAATGACAAGCAATTCAAGGAAACACAGCCTTTACTGTATGTAAAAATAACCTCAGTGCAGGTCCTTAATATCTTCTGATTCTTTTTGTGTGGTGTTGAGCAATCTTGTCACACAGATGGTCACTCCAGATACGATGCAGCGTGTCAGGGTGTGAGGTAGCGTCGTGGATTTAACGAGCCACAGCAAACAGTGTAACAGCAGTGCACGAACAGATCGTGTCCTCCGGGGTGACTGTGAATTTTGGGTGCTTGTCATTGCTTCCTTTGGATTTCTAAGCCATAAGGGGAGGGGAAACAAAATACTTATTTGTAATTCTCTCTAGTTAACACATAATTGGGGCATTGCTACCACAGAAAGTAGCTTCAGAAGGGGCTAAATGCTGACTTGTGGGACTGGATAGTGGGAGTTCAAAATTGGATAGACCTTTGGTGCAGTTTAGATTTACAGAATCAAGCACCAAAGATCCAAGATAAGTCAGAACCTCATCCAGATTTTACTTTCTTGGTTCCAGGAAATTAATTTTGGAGTCCTTCTATAGACACTGCAGTGTTAATGCACAAATCACCATCTATGTATGCATAGAATTGATAACTGGGGAGAATGTATAGGTATTTTATAGCCATCGAGCAGTGTGGTAGACTATATTCAGGATCCTTACTTGTGGTTGATTATCTTTGTCTCTGTCACTCTCCAGCTGAGAGGCAGCCTGAAGCCTCTTGATCAGCTCATGTGGCAACAGAATGTGGCATTTCAGTTTACGTTCATCTTCTGTAGCAGGTGCTCTTATAAAATACCCACATAACTGGAGCTGTCAGTGGTTAGTTCCAGTCACTGAGGAGCAAAAACATCCAGGAACACAAAGGACAAGACAAATAATCTTTTTATTTTCATAATGTTTACTGCTAAAACAAGCAGTAGGATTCGTTGCATTTATTTACCAAAGTGTCAAATAGAAGGAAGACTGACCCTGTTCAGTGTGCCCACTATACCACAAATGAATACTCTTGTTCTGGGTATTACTGATGATACTACAATTTCAGGCATAAGCAAAGCAACACATCATGAATTTTTATCATCCCCATGATGCGGAGAATGTCCTTTATTACTGAATGCTTGGCAAGAAATGGCTTAGTCAAGCTGTGGGTGAATATGGGGGGAAAGGATCTCCCTTGGTTAAAACTAATTGATTGAATTCAACAGCAGTGGTAGGAGGAAGCCCTGTAAAAGCAGAAGCAAGTCCAGCTGGTTATCCAAGAGAGACACGTAAGTGTCACACATGGCAGTGCCTGAGAGCTTTGAAAACTTCCCAATAGGTGTCACCCTCAGCAGGAATTTAAAGCCCCTAAAGTGATTCAAGTCAATATGACTACCTGAAAGGAAGTTTTAGAGAGGTGGGTGTTTGCCTGTTCTTACAAGTGGTAGGACAAGAGGAAACGGCCTCAGGTTGCAGCAAGGGCAGTTTAGGTTGGACATTAGGAAAATATTAGGAAAAACTTCTTAATGGAAAGGGTCATCAGGCCTTGGGACAGGCTGCCCAAGGAGGGGGTGCAATCTTCACCCCTGGATGTGCCGTGTAGGTCTGGACCTTAAGGATATGGTTTAGTAGCGGACTTGGTATAGTTGGGTTAATCATTCGACTCAATGATCTTAAAGATCTTTTCCAGCCTAAATGATTCTATGATTCTATGAAGCTGTTAAGGGAAAAAGACCGTAATGTTCCCCCTCAGCATAATGTGTTGAGCATTCATTGGCAAATAACATGACAGATCATAATCTGATCATTCTTGGACCATGTCATCAGTGCGGCAGCCACCAGTCTGGGACTGTGATTTTCAGACTTAGTCTTGTACTTTACTAGCTGTGAATTAATATGCTGGTGAAAATGGAAAGAGAAAGGCACCAAAGCTGTAATGCACATCTGCAAAAGCATGTGATGGCTTCTCATGATCGTGATGATGACAGCAGGCTCCTCAATGGCTGCAGCAGGATGCCCTCGTCCAGCTGAACATTTGAGACTAGCAGTGATGCTGCTAGTGCTGAGTATTCCCTGGCAATAAAGCTATGCTTGGCTAACAAGCAGCAGTGCTGCTGCCAGCCTCCTGTCTTTGCCTTGGCAGCTGCAGCAGCATCACAGGGCAACATCCTTAGCATATCTTTTGATCCCTAGTGTGCTTTATGATCCTTGCAGTGCCTTTTGATAACTTCCACCCTTTAGCAAATAAAGGTTTCTCTTATGTAATAGTTTCACATGTAGCTGGCTGCCAGGTGCCTCAGGTGACTGTCTCTGGGTAGAGCCCTTGTGCTAGCTGAGTACTACTGATATGGGGCTGAGATATCAAGTAGCCTTCGTGGTACCTTGATACCACCTACTACCTGATGGCTTTCAACTGCAGACAACATTTCAGCTATGCACAATGGTACTCAAACTCCGATGTGTTTAGTTCAAACACTTTCCTTCCATAAATTTCATTCCTTTTCTTCTAGCCATGCAAAACTGCCTTTTCATTTCTTCTGCCCCTCAAATTCCTTCCACCCTGGGTTTTATCACCTTAGGTTTACTCTAAAATAATTTAGGAGTATTTAATGGACTGTGAATTGAAATTCAGGTCTCATCACGTTCTGATTTTGCAGTGCAAATTATCCTGGAAAATGTGGCAGAAGATATCAGAAAATGGAAATGGAAAGCTGTTGTTAGAAAAATCTGTGCTTGGAAGTATCACAACAAAACACGTAAAAAACATATCGCTGAGCTGAACATAAATAACAAATCGGTCCCATGGGTCAGTCATTCAGCTGCAGTGCCTGTGCCACATGTCAGGACAAATGTCTTTCATAAGAACATAATTTGACAGATCTTTGGAGGGAAAACTGTATTACTGGTGTTATAATGCCAGTAAATTCTCCCCTAGCCTATTCCTGATTAGTATGATGTTCATTCCTGCACACTCCAGCTGAGAAACAGCCTTCCAGAGGGGGTCACCACATACTTTCTGTGAATCAGGGTACCAAGAGCTAAAAGCACTATGTGTGTATGTCCTCAGACTGTCTGACCCCCTCCAGATGCTGTCTTCAAAAAGAATTGGGAGAGGAACTCCTCTGGATGCTGTCCTACAGGAGGTCAAAGAGAACTGGGGATGCGTTTTCCCTGATAAAGTTCATTGTGGCCATTGTGGGTGGTTGATTGTGGATGAACACGTACAAGACAAGAGCAGTGTTACTGGGTAAAGGATCTGAGGGCAAGCAGTGAAGGTTTCAGTGAAGATTGCTCTGTGAGATTAGTTGTGTGAACTATGAGTGTTGTAGCAGAATTCACCAGAATGTCTTCTGACTACTGTGGGAGCAGACGACTGGGATTGGACTGGATGATCTTTCGAGGTCCCTTCCCTTTCCGTGATTCTGTGACTGATGTTAATGACTGAGCTCATTCCATCTGTGTCACTTTACCTGTGGCTGCCACAGGATGTGAACAAAATTGGCAATTTTTATTTTCTCTTGTACTTCTGCAGCCCTGATTAGCAAGGCAGCCTGGACACACCCCTTTCTTTCTGCTTCCCTGGCCCAGGGTGACAGCTCTTGCCTTTTTCTTGACAACATGCTGTAGTTCTATACAATTTTGGTTTAAAGTGTTTGGAGTCTGGAACTGTTTAATTTGTTCTTTAGCTGTTTTATTTTGATTCCTGCAAACATTTTTATTTTGTGTGTCAAACTCCTGAGAGAACAGCATTCAGAATGTGAAATGTGAAAGCATTGGCAGAGCTACAATGGCACAAGGTGCTCTCCTTCACATGTTCTGAAAACATTGTTAACAGCGAGCTCCAGGAACAGGTTTCAAATTTGCAATTGTCCTTTTTTGCAGAAACCACCTTTTCCAAGCCAAGGCCAGTTATTGGTTCAACAGCATTAAATGGTGCTTTTGTAGCTCACAAGTCAAGGGAAACTCTGGTTGGCTTTGTCTGCAGTTCAAACTATCAGATACTCTTGGTTAGATGCAGACAGCTTTGAGGCCAAGTCTGGAAGTCGTGCAAAAAGATGATAATCTACATTTATCGCTGGGCTGTGATACACTTCAGTATGTATTGGACATGATGATTTCTCCAGCATCATCTGGCATCATCAGAAACAGGATCTAGTGAGACAGTAGATGTGTGACTACCTGGTGGGTGGGAAAAACAGCAGCAGTAAGTTCATTTTCTGCCAATGTTGGTAAGGGTATCCAGTGTATCCCTGCTGATATTTCATATTTGCAGAGTTTAAGAACTTCAGAAATTAGGTTGGAATTTAAAAAAAAAGACATCAGTGACACAGCAACATCCATAAACCCAGGTGCAGTTTGCTGACAGGAAGGCTAAGCAATGCTTTGTTTGCCTGTGAAAGATTACAGTATCATTCCAATAGCTATTTCTGGAACACTTAGAAATCAGCCCTTCTTGAATGTGTGTCCCAGACCAAGAAACAAGAGAGTGGATAGCGTTAAGGAAGTAATCTGAGCTTACGTCTCTGCAAACGCACATGGTACAGATTCAGGAGAGCCCTGCCTTCTGTGTAGGCATTTTAATAGAATCATAGAATCATAGAATCATGATTTGGAAGGGACCTCGAAAGATCATCTAGTCCAATCTGCCTGCAACAGCAGGATCACCTAGACCAAGTCACACAGGAACACATCCAGGTGGGTCTTGAATTCAGTGAGGGAGACTCCACAACCACCCTGGGCAGCCTGTTCCAGTGCTCTGTCACCCTCACTGTGAAGAAGTTCCTCCTCAGGTTGATGTGGAACCTCCTATGTTCCAGCTTATAACCATTGCCCCTCGTCCTATCACTACATGACACCGAGAACAGCCCAGTGCCATCCTCCTGATACCCACTCTTCACATATTTGTAGACATTAACGAGGTCACCCCTCAGTCTCCTTTATTCCAAGCTAAAGAGACCCAGCTCCCTCAGCCTCTCTTCATAAGGGAGGAGTTCTACTTCCTTCATAATCTTTGTGGCTCTGCAATGGACACCCTCCAGCAGCTCTATGTCCTTCTTGAACGGAGGGGCCCAGAACTGGACACGATACTCCAGATGTCGTCTCACTAGTGCAGAGTAGAGGAGGAGAAGAACCTCTCTCTATCTGCTAACCACCCCACTACTGATCCATCCCAGGATGCTGTTGGCCCTCTTGGCCACAAGAGCCCATTGCTGGCTCATAGTCATCTTGTTGTCCACCAGGACCCCCAAGTCCCTTTCCCCTACACTACACTCCAACTGGTCAGTTCCCAGTTTGTACTGGTACCTAGGGATGTTCTTGCCCAGATGCAAGACTCTGCACTTACTCTTGTTATAGCTCATTAGATTTTTCTCAGCCCAGCTCTCCAGCCTGTCCAGGTCTCGCTGAATGGCAGCACAGTCTGCGGGGGTGTCGGCGACACCACCCAGCTTTGTGTCATCAGCAAACTTGCTGACAGTGCATGCCAATCCCTCATCCAAGTCATCAATGAACAGATTGAACAGGACCGGTCCCATAATAGTTCTGAGGACATTTATCTCCAGGCTGTGCAAGCAGACAGACAGATAAAAGAAGCAAGCAATGCAAGATCATGTTCAGCGTCTCCACTTTTGGGGCTAGTGTGTAGCTAGTTCTTGAAATAAACCAGCTTTCTGTTAGTTGTGGCTTTTGTTCCTTACGCATAACTGTAGGAAAGGAAGCAGGAATGTAAGTGTAGATGGAGTTTAGTTAGTGTGGATGAAACATTACAGTTCAGAACTTCTACTGTTGCAGTGACAAAATCATTTTCATTGATTCATACCTTGAATAATTTTTCTAAAATAATGCCGTTTAATTCTTTCTATAAAAATAATGAGATTTGTCACTTACTTCTTGCATCATTAATAAAGTATTTTATACATGCTTCATCTTGGAGATACACTTTAATTACTTCTATTACAATGTAATCAGGAAGTGGTGTTATTTGAAATAAAGTTCTAAAGCTTTAATTCTCCTTTTGTCACTGCAAAAGAACGGGCTGGTTGTACTATGCATTTGTAACTCCAGTGGGGTGTTTTTCCTGGTTGTATGGCTGTCATGTTCTTGCTTCCAGTTCTCTGCTTTCATTTTTAGTAGCAAAAATTATAGGCTTTATCTGGTACAGATTTACAGTCACAGAATTCTGCAAACAATCCTCAGAGAATAAGTATTCTTCCATTGCTTTACTACTTCCTTTCAAATTAGCTCATTAGGCATCAGAGGATTATTCACACCAGATAAAATCACACTGCAAGGCATGGCTGAACACTTAGCATTTCCAAATCAAATGCAGGCAAGAAATTCTGTGCTTAGCTCAAGCAAGCCAGAAAATAAACACACAATTGTAACCTGGGTCTGTTCCCTGCCCATCAGGCAGGGAGGGACGGAACCACACACTTGGGAGAAACAGGAGAGGGGACAATCACTTCTTTCACAAGGAACTGGCTGGACCAGCCCATCTCATTTACGTGGGATTGCAGAGAGGACTGTAGCCTGTGAGCCTTCTGGTTAGTGTTTTCTGCCTTTGAAAAGACTGTCCTAGACCCTTTAGGAGAAGTCCTGCGGAAGGACAGGTTTTAATTTGGCAAAGTATTCAGCACAATTGACAACAAAAATCAAAACGAAACAAACAACAGTAAAAAATATATTAAAAAGGTCCAGTGCCATGAGAACCCTACCCTAGAAACACATAATTATTGTGAAGCTCAGGCTTCCACACTCAGAAAATATATGATACTACAAAAATGAACACTGTCATCTCTGTTTATACTGTAGTTGTAGCTGTTGCCTATCCAGGTGGTTTTAAGTACCTTTAGGTGCCTGTAAACATACTCCTTCTAATATTGCTTTAAAATCTAGATGATAAAATACCCATACTGTTGTTGATGAAACGAAATATATCTTTATAGTCCAACAGTCCTCACCTATCTCCCAGTTCACTGCACAGTTGCTAAGGCAAGTGGCAAGAACAAAATGGCAAATTGCCATCTTCTGTTAGTTGCGGAGATATCTTTACTTTATTAATAAAGTGTATTTATCTTTGAAGCATATAAATGCCATCTATCTTCAGTCGTCCTCATCCAGGATGTGTAAATATTTTGCCATTTTATAATCAGTAAATTTCCATAGCTCCTTGTGAAACCACCTACCTTAGATACTTTTTTCAAGTTCTATTTTCAACACTGAGAAATATTTGCCAGTTAGATCATAGCAATCTTCCCTATTTATCATTCAGAAATGTTGACATCCTGACACATTAAAGTTTTACTTTACCAATTGACATAATTAAAATAGCACAGTGAGGTGGTTTAATTTGAAACGTCTCTGTCAGCTAAATTAGTTGCCTATTCTCAGACCAAAAGTAATGCAGAAGGATTTATTCTGCATTGATCTAGTCTGAAATTAATTCCATATTTAAAATACTCTGTAGGTAATTTATGCAGGGTGTCCCTGCTTTGAAGTGGTCAATGTTTCTACTTTAAAAGAGAAATATATAATAAGGATGCAGATAATTTCTAACAGCTAAAACATTAATTTTGACACACAAAAGCCATTTTACTATGACTGAGCAGAGATGTCAGGAAAAAAATGGACAAAATGCCTTTAAAACTGCAAAAGCACATAGAAACTCTCTTTTTATCGTGTTTTCTTTGCCAGCAAATCCAGCACATGAAGTTTCTGCTCCTCAGTCATCTCAGACCCTGCTTTCCTGATTCCCACAGAAGCCCAACCCATATCAGAAGTGCTGGAACAACCCTTCGTGGAACACTTTGTCATCGCATCAGTCTCCAATAAAATAATCAGTCCTCAAAAGGAAAACTCTTATTTTCACCTGATCTGGCCACCAGTCCTTAGTACAGAACCCACCTGAATTGGTGCAAATGAGCACAGCAGTACAGGAGCAGGTCAGTAGGAAAATCAGGAATCTCTAGAAGTGGCATTGGTGCAAAAAGAAGCCTGCTGTGTGGCTCTAAGCCATATTGCCTTATCAGTGCAGGACAGGATGACCTGGAACCACTGTGTGTGTGCTCTCTTAGTGAATAGCTCCAGTGAAGCAACCAGAGTTGAACTGGTGTGAAAATGGAACAACTTAAAAAAAAAAGTTGGCATAATCCAGCTTCACAGGAACACATCCAGGAGGGTCTTGAACATCATTCATCATTGTTCCTGTGTGACTTGGTCTAGGTGATCCTGCTGTTGCAGGGGGATTGGACTAGATGATCTTTCGAGGTCCCTTCCAATCCCTAGTGATTCTATGATTCTATACAAGGGAAAAACCAGGCTGCCTGAGGACTGCCCCGTAAGCAGGTTGTAACCTTGTGAGCCTGTGATTCAATGTGACAAGTCTCTGCCCTCCACTAACACCGGAGCTAAATGGCTGCAAACTGGGCAACAAACACAGCAATGCTGCCGCAGAAATTTCTAGGCACTGAAGACACCTCTTGAAACCTCACAGTCATCATCAAATAGCCCAAGTCAGAGGACACTGTGCCATATTTGTGTTTGCACTCCAGACTCAAACCATGCTCTCAACTTCGCTTTCAAAGTGAGAGCTAGTTTAGTTATATGTGTATTTATTGTCTGCGTTTACACCCATGAGTTGAAATGGTTTACATTGTGGATATGGTTTTGAGCAACCTCCTGGGATGAAATGCTTTCACAGGAGTTGCTCTGGTTTCTGGTCACCATGGTTCTGCCCTCCTCAGTGCCCCTTCCCTCTGCCATGCTTTCTCTCTGCCCTCTTCAAGCTGCCTCCAGCACTAAGCAGCCTGCAGTGAGCCATTTCAGATCACTAGCCAAGCAGAAAATAATTAATTATTATTTGTAGTTAGACTTAGAGTGCTCAGAGGCAGGAAAAGAATTGAAATGAGCTTCAGAGCTTCAAGCACAATACCCACAGTTTCATCTCAACAATACCAGAAATCTAATTTTAAACCAGCCTTTATAGATCTGCAGAGAGCAACCCACTGCTCTGATTTTTGTTCTTGATAGCCAGCATTCCACAGCACTTGCAGAAACAAAGACCTGCTGTGAATATATGTTCCCCTCATAACCCAAACTCCTCTAATCCAACACTTAATTTTCCAGCTTAACAGCAAACTTCATCACTGCCACTCAACTTTCAGAACACAGATAAAATCACTTATGTGTCAGAGGCTGAAGAACTCATCTCTGCAGGGTATTACAAGAAACACAATCACTCAGTAATGATTCCTTATTCATAATTACTGTTGAGACTTGTCATTTAATCTGTCCTAAATTCATTAGTGCCATGTTGATATTGTACCACCATGGATAATTGATCAAGATGTCACGCCATGCTAAGTCAAATGCCTTGCAGGAACAAGTCTGCTACATCCAAAATATTATCTTTATCAAACAAACTTGCAATCTAATCAAGAAGTCACTCTACTAGTGGCAGATAGTAAAATGTTCTTTAAACTGTGAAAACACATGGAGTCTGTGAATGTTCTGCTCCTCAGTCTTCTCAGCCCCTGCAGCAAGCAGTCTATGCCTTTGCCCAGGATCAATGCCATTGCTGATGCACTAATCATCTTTTACATTCTCTTATTCAATTTTATTGACTTGCAGCACAGTGTTAGTTATCTGCCAGTTCAGGGAGCTTGCCCAGCTCCCAGATGAAGCTTTCTGGACCTGCTTGTTTAGAAGTCTCTATCTATGCATAAGATTACGATAGCTGCTACCTAACACCACCCTTGCTCAAAGTTGAAAGTAGGCTGGCCAATGCATTTTTAATTTGCCTGGTAGGCAATGAAAATGAATCATTAGATTGTCGTTTTAGAGCATCTCATTTTTCTTGGAGAAGTATTATTTGCTGTCTTATAAATTAATAAAAGGTTTAGGTGACCGTGAGGAGAATTTATTTGTGTGTGTGTGCACATATATTTCCTTCTTCCATATCCCAAGTAATATTTGAAGATTAGTTCCTCCTTCGTTTGCCTGCATTAAGAAGCACCCAAATTGCCAATAAATTATGAAAAACCAGCAGTCAAAATGAAGCGGAGAAGCTGACTGCAGGGTTGACTGCTGTCAAAAGCTCCTGCCTCAGAATACCAACATGGTGTTAGAGTTGCCCAAGCAGTGCTGCAGCTAGTGGTTGTTCATTGTCAGATAGAAATCAGCTGTGCTTCTGTGTTTCCAGTAGTCGTGCATGGAAACGACGGAATGTGTTCAAAAATTACTTCTCCCGCTTGATTTGAAGGTGATTGGTTTCAGCATTGTGAAGTGGCCATGAATAGCACTGAGAAACTGTATGACCACCTGCCATGTTTGCTAGGAAGCTGCTTATTTAAACCTTAGCAGCTTGGTTATTTAGCTAAATCAACATATGCTTGTAATAAACACTTGTGTAAAACCAGCCAGATGAATCATCCCCAGGAAGGGCCTTTCTTGCTGCTGAACACTAAGGGAGCTTAGAGAGCTAGCTGGGGAAGACAGGGAATTTTAAGGCAGCTGAGATGAATGGGACAAACCAGGGCAAAAGGCCTGAACTCTGTCACTGCAGTACCTGCCGTGTGTGTCTGCTTCTTTTAGCTTAATGGCAGAACTGTCAGCGTGCTGAGATGGACTGATGTGTTATATGCGGTCCTTTCCCCCTCCACTAACATTAGGTTTACTACCTTAAGAATTGGTAAGCTTAGGCTACAATCTAATAGCATGATTTAGGAAGTCTATAAATCCTGGAACAAACCATAAACCCCTCCAGAATTTATGAGGTCTTACAGATCAGTCCCATACTCTTAACACCTATGAGTATGCACAGAAAGTCCACTCAAAGATTGAGAAAAGGACTTAGCACCGTAGTGCTTGAACCTAAACTGCAACGTACAATACACATAACCAAGGGTATCCCAGCAGGAGGTAAGACCTGGACTGGAAGCAAACACTATAGACACCAGAGAACAAAAATCATTGGAAACTGGTGTGGTTCTGCAGTATATTCTATAATGACAAAGAAATCCATTATGTATGTCAAGGACATAGTTTGATCTATTTTCAACAAGGAAAAATGTATGGGTTGGGCTATATAGGCTGTGAGATTTTACCTATCCTTAACCTTAACCTGTGGTTAAGGATAGGTAGTGTAGTAGTAGAATTCTCTTGTGTGTGTGTGTATATATATATATATATATATATACACACACAGTGCAGCAGTCATTCTTAATTGTCGTAATGAGTTGTGTGGATACGTTCAAAACACAGTACTTCTTTCTGGAAAACCAGGAGGGCAAATACTGTAGTTCCCAATTATAAAAAATAGGCAGGCTGTGGGATTTTTGACATCCAGGGCCACTTCTGGCCTTCTTGCTGAAAAATATGTCCTATTTTCACTAAGAAGATTTATGGGTATATTTAAGTTGATTAACTGGAGTGGTACTAAAAATTCACTGGATGCCTAAGTGTGTGTTATTTTTATACGTTTTGCTATAATTTGTTCATTTCTACCACCCAAGGATTATTATATTTTGAAATAACATATTGATCAGCAAACTGTATTTGCTAATTACTTGTTTATGAAAGCAATTAATATTGGAAAGCTTTAACTCTTATAAATTTAACTCCTGTGTAAAATATCTGATTAATATTTTTCCTGTCTCAGTGGATTTATAATTTTACAGGCATGAGAAAAGCAAAGTTTCAGAAATGATTATTGGAAGCAATTTCACACTTACTCAATATATGGCGTGATATTGGCTCTGTCAACATGAGCGAGACAGGATTCAGTGAAAGGCTTCCTAAAGTGGAACAATGCATCAATTTGAAAAATTAACGAATAAATTTGAAAAATATACTCAGTGATCGTTCATCAAAGTCTAATGCACAGAGCTCACATCTAGTTCTGTATCCGAGAAGAAACCACTAAGTTTATGTAAAAATGTAATGAAACAAAAGAAGAAAACCAGCCTTCAAAACACTGCCAACAGTGAATTGTTCAAATCAGTTTTTCTCACACCTCCTTAATTAGTGATTGGCTTATTCCATGAGGTTGGAAGGTTCATATTTCTCATCCATTTAATGTGGAGTAGCAAACTAATGTGGGCTAATGTAATTGAATGCACTTATTAGCCATAGCAGAAACCAATACTTCATTTACACTGAAGGCACTTGACATTACCCCATCAGTACCTTAACGTGTGTTCCAATATAATTTGCATCTACTTTTCAATCCCTTTTACACTGCTGTAGTGGTGTAAAATGATCTAATATATACAAAAATGTGATGCTACCTACCTTCAGCAGTCTTGCAGGAGAGAGTACTCTAGGTAAGTAGTGTTACTTTAATTTTCCGATGTTTTTTATTACTTTTAAATACCTTTGTGAAAATTAGAAGGGATGTCTGATTTATTCCTTCAATTCTACATAGATCATCACTGATTGCTTTGAAAGGATGAAGCTTCTGCCCCTTCCCTCTAACCTGGCTCAATAACACTGGTTTCACTGGATTGTGTCTCTGCTGGGTTGAAAAGCTGAGTGGGCTCCTACAGCAGCCAGACAAGTGCCACATAAGTCTAATAAGGTTATTTTGGGTTGCTTTCCCTCCAGCTCTTCTCTTTTCTACTACACTAACTGTGGAGATCAGAACTGCACCCTCAATGTGCAGGCAAACCAAGGATCCTAGCAACGGCATCATGCCCTTTGTTTTCTTATCTGTTGCCTGACTGGGAATTACTAACATTTGATTTGCCTCTTTGATCAAATACTTGACTCCGATCAATTACTGAGTGAACTTTGGAATTAACATTCCTCCCAAATTCTTACTCCAGAAAAACACTCAACTCAGAGCCCACTGATTAGTTTTTGGAGCTGGGACTATTGGTTTTTTCCTTCTCGTATATTTCACATTGATTCACCATGAATTTTGAGGTATTTTGTTAGACTTCTAAAGTCCATCTCAAATTCTTCACTGCCTTTGCGATCCTGGATAACTGTGTTGTAATAAGACATTTCACTTAGCTGCTCTTGCCATTGCCTGGATCCTTTGCAGAACGATTATCCAGAAGATATCTCAAGACTTCTGTTGGAAGGGACCTGCAATAACTTAAGCAAGTTGTTCATGAGATTATTCAAATGCCTCTTAACCACTGCCCGGCTTGAGGCATTAACCACCTCTCTAGGAAGCCTGTTCAATGTTTGACCATTGTATTGCGTTGAAAAAAGCCCTCGATGAGTATCAGTCAACCCATAAAAACTACTTTATTGGTAGAAATATTCTTTCTAATGATCAGTTTAAGCATCTTTGTCCAGAACATTTTTACAAACATACCTCAACCAAACTTACACTTTTAATTCCAAATCTACCCAATAAACTTAAAGGCCAAATTACAAAATAGCCTTGAAACAAAAGACAACACCCAGCAACATAAAAAATGTCTCCTGTTCCAGTAGATGGTGTTTACCAGGCATCTATTTGCTTGACTAGTTGATATGGTTTCTCCTGATTTTCCCAGGACAGATATTAGGCTTCTGGGACTGTAATTCCTTAGATGAGGATTGAAAACTGGTTTTGCAATGTACAAGGGTACCTTCAGGCTGCAGGTACTAAGGCAGCTCTAAACAAGATATAAACCATCTACATTAGCAGTTCAGGTGCTTCATCCTTCACAGAATCAGAATCACAGAATCACTCTGGTTTGAAAAGACTCTTGGGATCATCAAGTCCAACAATCAACCCTACTCTACAAAGTCCATCCTTAAAATATATCCCTCAACACCACATCTAAACTGTCTTTAAACACATCCAGGGATGGTGACTCAACCACCTCCCTGGGCAGCCTGTTCCAGTGCATGACACCCTTTCTGTGAAAATTTTTCCTAATGTCAAGTCTAAACATACCCTGTTGTAGTTTGAACCCATTCCCTCTTGTTCTGTCACTAAGTACTCGTGAGAAGAGACCAGCGCCAACCTCTCCACAACCTCCCCACAACCTCCCCTTTGAAGTAGTTGTAGAGAGTGTCACCAGGCAAAATGAGAGACCCAGGGATGAAGGAAGAATGGACAGAAGACCCTCCTTGAAGAGGCAGAAACCTTCTTGGTGTCCCCTCCCTTCCCAGTTGCTGTTACGTAATGGGTTTGGGGCTTGGGAATTTGAGGGCCAGGCAGGTGAAGATGGAGATAATGATCTACCTAGTGAGGCACTCATGCCTTGTTACTCACCTTAGGGTGAGTAACACCCTAGCCTTAGGACTTCTTCAATTAAGAAGAAAAGAAGGGTAATTGTGGTGGGTGATTCACTTTTGCAGGGAACAGAGGGGCCTATCTGTAGGCCAGACCCATTCCATAGGGACATTTGTTGCTTCCCTGGGGCTCGGGTTAGAGATGTTAAAAGGAAACTCTCTGCTCTGGTGTGATCCTCTGATTACTATCCCTCTTTGATTATTCTGGTTGGTAAAAATGAAGTTGCAAAAAGAAATCCAAAGGCAATTAAAAAGGACTTCAAAGCTTTGGGAAGATCAGTTGAATAGTTGAAGGTTTGGGTGCATGGGTGGTGTTTTCATCAGTCCCTCAAATGTTAGGGAAAAACACAGAAAGAGGCACCTGGTCTGCTGGTGGCAGACAGGACATCTCTTTCAAAGGGGGATGCTATGACATGCAAGAAGGCTGTAAGAAAGCCCTTTTAGAGCTAAAACTAGCAAAGGAAGTTAAGGAGAACAAGAAAGACTTCTACAAATATATTAGTAGTAAAAGGAAGAACAAGGAAATTGTGGGCCCACTGCTGAATCAAGAGGCAGCCCTGACAGCTGAGGATGCAGAGAAGGCAAAAATTATAAATAACTCCTTTGCTTTGGTTTTTACTCCTAAGACTAGCCCTTATGAACTCCAGACCCTGAAGGTAGGAGAGAGCCTGGAAGAGAGAAGACTCTCCGCTAGTCAACGAGGACTGGATTAGCGATCAGTTACACAAATTGTACATACATCCTGATGAGATGCACCCAAAAGCGTTGAGAGAACTGGCTGATGTTGCCCTGCCACTCTCGATCACTTTTGGGAGATCGTGGCAAACAGCAGAGATCCCTGAGGACTGCAGGAAAGCCTGTGTTGCTTCAGTCTACAAATAGGGCAAGAAGGAAGATCTGGGCAACTACAGACCAGTCAGTCTCACCTCCAACCCTGGAAAAATGATGTAGCTGCTCATTCTGGAAGTCATCTCTAAGCACATGGAAGATTAAAAGGTAATCAGGAGTAGTTAACATGGATTTACCAAGAGGAAGTCTGATAACCTTCTATGACATTGTGACTGAATGGGTAGATGCAGGGACACCAGTGGATGTAGTCTACTTTGACCTTAGTAAGGTCTTCAACACAGTCCCCCATAATACCTTTGTGAGTAAGCTTAGGAAGTGTGGAGTAGAAGAACAGACCATGAGATGATTAGAGTGCACTGTCAGCAAGTTTGCTGATGACACAAAGCTGGGAGGAGTGGCTGACACCGCAGCAGGCTGTGCTGCCATGCAGCAAGACCTGGACAGGCCGGAGAGCTGAGCAGAGAGAAATTTAATGAACTATAACAAAGGCCTACTCTCCAACAGGTCAGTCCCCAGCCTATACTGGTACCTAGGGTTGTTCTTGCCCAGATGTAAGACTCTGCACTTACTCTTGTTATAGCTCATTAGATTTTTCTCAGCCCAGCTCTCCAGCCTGTCCAGATCTCGCTGAATGGCAGCACAGTCTGCNNNCCCAGGACCTAGCAAAGATGATGGAGAGTGGCCTAGCAATGACTTCCGCCATCTCCCTTAGCACACGCGGGTCCATCCCATCTGGGCCCATAGATATGTGCACATCCAGTTTGTTCAACTTATTCCTAACCCAGTCTTCATCAACCAAGGCAGGCTCACCTGTTGCCTCAACCTCCTCTATAGTCTGGAGTCTAATGTCAAGACAACCCTTAGCAGTATAGACAGAGGCAAAGAAAGCGTTGAGTATGTGGTAACAGGTTGGACTTGATGATCTATGAGGTCTCTTCCAACCTTGGTAATACTGTGATACTGTGACACTGTGAGTATCTCTGCCTTCTCTGCATCCAATTGTGATCTTGAACCCACCACAGTGATGAGGTCTCCTCTCAGCCTCCTCTTCTCCAGACTAAAAAGCCCCAGCTCTTCAAATTGCTCCTCAGAAATTTATTCTCCTGACCCTTCACCAGATTCATTTCCCTTCTCTGCACTCACACTCCCAAGTAAGATCAGTCTGGCCCAGGCAATTGGTTACCACTGATGTTGTTAAGTTTCTCCAGTAACTCTTCTTAAGTCAGTTTGAGACAAATTGCTCCATAACTGCTTCTTAAGTCAGTTTGAAATAAATCCTCTAGAGAGTGCCCTGCAAAGAAGGGCTCTGGTGCAGGAATGTATTTATCTTGTCTGCAGTGACCTAATGCCATTTCCATATCAGCCTTGTTCTCTCAAAAGTGATCTGTGATGAATTTAGAAACCTGCCTTTCCTACATCTCTAATAATTGTGTATCTTTCTGGAATCAGGCAATGAGAATGAAAGATGCTTGATGTCAATTTAACATTTATGATGCTTCTTTGATTCTTTTCTTAAATAAATAGTTCTGTTTACTTCATTTTTTTATTGAGCTGTCAGAAGTAAATGTTGTATTCGTTTTTGCTAATGGATACAGCCAGCTGAAAACTCATAAATGCCTGAGTAGTTTATCCTGTTTCTTTCCAATGTGATTTTAATCTTTTATGTGGCAAAGTAGATTTTCCTATTGTTCTTTTGAACTTCTTTTGCTTGCTTGCTTTCCTCCTCATTACCTGTCTGTCTTTCTCTTTTATTCATGTTTTCTGCAAATTTAGCAGTTCACTTAAGTTGTCAGATTGATATTGTTTAAAGCACGTTGTTGTAATTTAAAACTGAAGGCACCTTATTAGATGGTGATGGAAAAATATCCAACAAACAACTGAGGACATTAAAATAGCTTCTTTTAAAAATAATTATTCCTTATTTAATGGCATTTAAGTCTTTTATATTGACGCAGTTTCTAATATTTTAAAAGGTTTTAAATTAATTTAACTTTTTTCTAACATCCATCAATGAATGTAACAGTTCTTTAAGTCAAGAGGAGTTATGAGTGCTTCAGTAAGGTTAGAGAACAACACTAGTTCACTCGTTTTGATGTGAACGATCACAAAAATGTGAAGTCCACACAGGCAACAGCAGGACCAGAAGTGGTTGGACTGCATTAACTTTCTCTAGTGAACTATTACATGAAGGAATCGAAAGACTGCTGATTCATGTAAGATTTCTCACACTGCACAGTTACACTGATCACTGTGGGATATCTTGTGACTTTACAGACTCAGGAAGAACTCCCTGAGTAAAAAGGAAGGAAAAAAAAAAAAGGCCTAGGATGTAAGCCCCAGTCTAACTAATAGCTGGGAGAAAGATTCCGTCACGCAGCAGCCCCCCTGCTCTTTGCTGTCCATGGAATGGAATGCTTAGCATTTCAGGTATACGTGAAGCAAAGATCACTCCAGCACATAACTGTACAGAACAAGAGGAAGCAAAAGCTGGATTTCAGCAGGCAAGAAAAAACTGCAGTTACAGTATAAAATTCTGCCAGTTTCTGAACAAACAGGTCTTGCCTTGGTTGACATGAAGATCCCTTTTACAAGCAAAAATCTTTTAACTTCAGTATTTCTATGTTTTTAACTTGATCAGCGGTTTGCATGTTCCAAAGATCTTTCATTTTCCCAGCTCCATTCATTGATCTAAAGCAAAATATTTCTCCTTGCAGCTCTGTCTTGATTTCGGGGCATTTACGGCACTCAGATGAAAGCAAGTAAAGGTTTCTCTCAGAACTACATGGTCAGAGAATAGAAGACACCATTTCCACTCGTGAAGACACGTAATGGTTTGGCAGTGCGCTTTGTGAAAAGTATGCTTCTCTGCGAAGAAACACACCTGCCCCTGCCCCCCATCTCCCCTCCCCACCACAGTGGAGGAGCAGTGCGCGGTGGGGCAGCTTCCCTGCACATAAATGTGGGGGGTAGGTTCCAGGGGGAAGGAGCTTTTGTTAAAAGCTTGTGGCACCAGCAAGTGCTGCCCTGGCACTGCACTGGCATTGCCCCCAGCAGGAGCCAGGCAGCTTGAAATGC
This sequence comes from Rhinopomastus cyanomelas, assembly GCA_013400115.1. NCBI lineage: Eukaryota > Metazoa > Chordata > Aves > Bucerotiformes > Rhinopomastidae > Rhinopomastus > Rhinopomastus cyanomelas. The sequence continues at coordinate 38,383 of VXBP01002399.1, forward strand.
GGCCAGCAGCCGCTTTGAAGAGATGGCCGCAAGCGGAGCCAAAGTGAACGGAGTCAGAGCAGAGGCAAAGCATCGGCTGTTTGTGCTGCTAGAACCACAACCAATCCTAAGGTGAATGGAGTGAGCAGCAGCAACGACTGTGGTGACGAGATGTCGGAACTGCTTGACCATGTGGTCAGAGCCATTTTGACTCTCCCTCATGGGTGCCATGTGGACCATGTGGTCAGTGCTCTGTTGATGACTGAGAGATTGGACTGCAGGAAGAAGAGATTGAGTGACTGTACTGAGGAGAAGAGAGGCACTGTCACAGCTGTGGCTGAAGAACTGGGGAATGTTTGATTAAGTGGGAAGGATTCGTAAACCTTCAGCAGAATGTTGAGAAAATTGAGGTTTGAAGTGTCCCGGGGGTGGCTCCCCGTCTTGCTGCAAAGCATCCCTTTCCCCCAAGGGATCTCAGAATGTCAAGAAAATTGAGGTTTGAAGTGTCCCACAAGTGGTTGCTCCTTTTTTGCTGCAATGTGTATGTGTCCCTTTCCCCAGAGTATCTGTCTGAAGCCAAAGACCACTCCATAACTCTTTCCTTTTTTCAGAGGGAGTGAAACGTTGTGTTGCAGTTTGAAAACTGCCAGACTCTTCAGATGGATAGACTTGTGCTTTCATGAGGAAAAAAGTGCATTTCGCTTTAAGAGAATTGTCCCAGGTACCTGCCCTGAGAGGGGTGTGGGCTAGATGACAAGATAAAAGGAGCTGATCATCGTGACCCTGCCTCTTGTAGCTGGGGTCTTCCTCCTGGCACGGGGCTTTGGCTTCGGCACCCCCCCAATCCTTTCAAGGGAGGAGGAAGAAGACAGGACAGGACGGCTTGTGGTGACTTGCCGCAACCGGGAAGGTGGCTTGGCTCAGGCTCCGACCCTGGCCTTGCCCAGCCTGTCCCCAGCCTCAGCTCCAGCCCAGTGCCAGCTCGTGGCCTTGGGCCTGCCTCTGACTGGGATCAGTCCCGGCTTCCACCCAGCCAAGCTCCAGGTTGGCACCATGGACCAGAGGAGTAAGAACTTAGTGCTGATCTTCCCCCCCGGCAGAGCAACCATTCAGTGGCCCATGGCAAGCTGAACAATTCTTCCATGTCTCCTCTGCAGCTGAGGCAGGAGGAGAAAGGAGATGTGAGGCTCATGGAACCCTCTTGGCCATGTTTGTGGAGTAGAGGGGGACCCCTGCTGACGCGGCCATGTGGTTGGTCTCCATCTTGAATCCCACATGTGGCCGGGCCATGCAGCTGTCACCATCATCTTAGAAAACACTGATCAGCAGGAAGAGAGACTGTTTGTCTGGCACTGAGAAAAGTTGAGTATGCTTGAGTATTGGGGAGAGAAGGAGCCTTAAGGAGGCATCTGAGAATTCTTCCATGCTTAGATGAAGAAATCAGAAGGACTCAAGAATCCTTAAACCTTTGGCACGGAAGACAGAAACTGGGTCCTTTGTGAAAGCGTGTCTGCTGCATCAAGGGGTGCAGTGCTGGATGCTGAGGAATCAGGCCTGCCTGATCAGCATTTTGCTGGAGAAAGCTGCACTGAAGAACTGAAGAGTTCACTGGTCTGGACAGCCGAGGGTACTGGGGTCTGCAGATGACAGTGGTGACACATGAATAATAGAGAGGGTACTGGTACCCATCTCTGCTTGTCTGACATGTTCTTTCCTCAGTTCTTTAATGCAAAAAAACCAAGGACCGATACGACAGTGATCTCTCACTGTATTTTTCTCAGAATATGTGATGGCATGTGTGACACAGTTTCCACTTTGTGTGCACTAACTTGCTGAACCTTTTCTCCTTCTCTGTGTACAGTTATAGAGTTAATAAACCCTTTTCCATTTTCCCTAAGCTATCCATTGTCTGCCAAATTCCATCTGAGATCTCATCGAGACCTAACTGCTTTGTTTTCTTTTCCTTTGCTTTTAACTGTGGTCTTGAATCCCCCACATGGTGCTGTGATGCAGTTTCTACTTTGTTTCACCTGTTTGGGTTTTTTCCCTCTTCTTGTTCTTAGGTGTAAGTTTAATAAAAATCTTTTTCCTAACGGCTGCCTCTTTGCCTGATCAATTCTGTGTGAGCTGGTTGGTGTCTTTAAGGTTGCAGGCACCAGTCCAAAAGGACCCATCGAGGCCAGGTAGCCTTTTGTTAACCCACTGCAATATAAAATCATTTTTTTCTGAAAACTCGGTGAAACCCACCATCTCAGAGTAGATCTGTTATTTCTTTTCCTTGACATATGCAATAACAGATACAGAAATCCAGAAGGCTGCAAAGAGCTATCACATACACAACAACTATCACAACAGCAGCAAACGTAAACTTGTCAATTTTTTTCCCCAATATTAGTGTGCAGTGATGACTGACATCTGCTTCTCTCTGTGCATGTCTTGTGTTTCTCAAAAAAATTCTCTCCTGCCTTTTAAATAGGTTCCTTTCTCAGAATATTTTGGTTAGAAGGTTTACCTTGCTAAGTCAACTACGTAAATGGAATTTTAAAAAATGTTTATGCTGTAACAGAAATAGTGTTCTGAAGATTTTTGAGTCAATATTATTAAGAAAAAAAATACAAGAAATAGGTCTATTTATTTTCCCCACTATCATTAACGGTTTTTATTTTGATTAGTGGAGGGCAAAAAAAATGAATACAAACTGAAATGAAGGCTCTAATTGAATAAGCCTCAGGCTGTCACAGAAGAAGGAGGGTGCTTAATTAGCTAACTATTGTAAGGCAGAAGAGCAGATATTGTACAAAAAGAAGCAATGTTATAATAGACATTTTTTGTCTTAGGTAGATAGAAGGTTACAAACTTAAGAAAACACCCAACACCTAAATGATTTGGAAATCTCAGATTCTCAAATAATGAAAGCTTGGATTTCCCAAGGTTGCTCTTTTATTATTGNTGGCACGGAAGACAGAAACTGGGTCCTTTGTGAAAGCGTGTCTGCTGCATCAAGGGGTGCAGTGCTGGATGCTGAGGAATCAGGCCTGCCTGATCAGCATTTTGCTGGAGAAAGCTGCACTGAAGAACTGAAGAGTTCACTGGTCTGGACAGCCGAGGGTACTGGGGTCTGCAGATGACAGTGGTGACACATGAATAATAGAGAGGGTACTGGTACCCATCTCTGCTTGTCTGACATGTTCTTTCCTCAGTTCTTTAATGCAAAAAAACCAAGGACCGATACGACAGTGATCTCTCACTGTATTTTTCTCAGAATATGTGATGGCATGTGTGACACAGTTTCCACTTTGTGTGCACTAACTTGCTGAACCTTTTCTCCTTCTCTGTGTACAGTTATAGAGTTAATAAACCCTTTTCCATTTTCCCTAAGCTATCCATTGTCTGCCAAATTCCATCTGAGATCTCATCGAGACCTAACTGCTTTGTTTTCTTTTCCTTTGCTTTTAACTGTGGTCTTGAATCCCCCACATGGTGCTGTGATGCAGTTTCTACTTTGTTTCACCTGTTTGGGTTTTTTCCCTCTTCTTGTTCTTAGGTGTAAGTTTAATAAAAATCTTTTTCCTAACGGCTGCCTCTTTGCCTGATCAATTCTGTGTGAGCTGGTTGGTGTCTTTAAGGTTGCAGGCACCAGTCCAAAAGGACCCATCGAGGCCAGGTAGCCTTTTGTTAACCCACTGCAATATAAAATCATTTTTTTCTGAAAACTCGGTGAAACCCACCATCTCAGAGTAGATCTGTTATTTCTTTTCCTTGACATATGCAATAACAGATACAGAAATCCAGAAGGCTGCAAAGAGCTATCACATACACAACAACTATCACAACAGCAGCAAACGTAAACTTGTCAATTTTTTTCCCCAATATTAGTGTGCAGTGATGACTGACATCTGCTTCTCTCTGTGCATGTCTTGTGTTTCTCAAAAAAATTCTCTCCTGCCTTTTAAATAGGTTCCTTTCTCAGAATATTTTGGTTAGAAGGTTTACCTTGCTAAGTCAACTACGTAAATGGAATTTTAAAAAATGTTTATGCTGTAACAGAAATAGTGTTCTGAAGATTTTTGAGTCAATATTATTAAGAAAAAAAATACAAGAAATAGGTCTATTTATTTTCCCCACTATCATTAATGGTTTTTATTTTGATTAGTGGAGGGCAAAAAAAATGAATACAAACTGAAATGAAGGCTCTAATTGAATAAGCCTCAGGCTGTCACAGAAGAAGGAGGGTGCTTAATTAGCTAACTATTGTAAGGCAGAAGAGCAGATATTGTACAAAAAGAAGCAATGTTATAATAGACAGTTTTTGTCTTAGGTAGATAGAAGGTTACAAACTTAAGAAAACACCCAACACCTAAATGATTTGGAAATCTCAGATTCTCAAATAATGAAAGCTTGGATTTCCCAAGGTTGCTCTTTTATTATTACATTATTATTTTATTATATACACCCCCTTTATCTGAAGGAAGGAAATACAGGAAAATATGCAAATTAGTGTATTTTTTCTGACAGTCACCTAAGAAATAGAAGCAAAAGTAGTAAGATTATTATTTTTATTTCAAAGCAACCATGAACTCTAACATGGTGCAATTTTATACACAGCAACAAGTTAAGTGAGCTGGCTCAATAATCTCCTTGAGAAACACCACTTAAAGCATTGACCTCTGCGAGATGAAATCAGTAGATCAAAGGGTTCAGTAATTGAAAATTAAATTACATGTTCCATGTCAAGAGTGGCAAAACTTGTGTTGCTGTCTGAAGGCATTTTTTTGTTTTTGTTTATAAATGGTCTTTGTAGCCATAGTATAAATAATCCTCTAGTAGTCTAAAAAAAGAATTAAAACAAGAATTGTCTATCTTTTATTCCTTTCCTTTCTTTTATTCTTTCCTTTATTCTTCTCCTTCCACAGCAGGGCCACATACCACAGCCAGAGCAAAAGAAGCTCAGGGCACTCCTGGAAATTCATCGCACGCATGTGTGTGACAAAGGAAGAAAATGCATGGGAAGGAGTTCTTGTATTATTTTGGGATACGTTTCCTCCTCCTAACTTTTGTAAAGGGAATGGCTTTAAATGAGACGTTTGAATGTAGCCCTGCAGCTGTCCTTACACTGCACCTCTTGTACTGACCTGTACCCCCCGGTCTGCTGATTTATACCAGACTGGGAGGCATTTTCAGTTGTTTCCTTTACCTATTTCACAGAAGTTGGCGAGAAAATTATTCACCTTTGTGATAAACCTGTGTCTGAGGATCAGTGTAATGAAAGAAAAAGGAGACCTGACAGTGATCCCGAAACATCAGGCATTTCTGTGCAGCCAAAAACAGGCTCCACAAAAGAAAGTAGACTCTCTTCTTGTGAGGGAGAGTCATTGATGTTCCGTGACACAAGCATAACTAGATAAATGACAGAACTGAGATGTGAACAGCTTGAATTCACCCTGTAGGCTTGATCATTAATTTCTCTAATGTTTTCCTATGTATAGAAAAGGGCAGAGGTAGAATAAATGACTCAATTTCCATGTGTTTAATGAGTCTGTTCCAAGATGTTAATGGTTTCATTTGGCTTCAGGTGAGATTGCACACACACACACACACACACACACACATATTATACATGTGCAGAATGAGCAGGCATTTTTCTGAATCAAGTTTGAAGGTAATTTTTAAGTGTAGGTAGACAGCCTGATGCTCTGAAAATCTTTGAGGTGAAAGAGAAAAAAAAGAAGAAAGTAAAACCATCAGAAAAGTATTGAGAAATAACAAGCTGCAGAACATGATGTTATATGTTTTAAAGAACTTCTACTATAGTTTAGTATGTGCTTTAGGTTACGTTTGGTGTGTAAGAGTTGTCTCTCCTTCTGTATAGGAAGTTTAACTGAGGCTGCTCCGCTGCTATTAACTATAATCTGAACACACCCACAGTGTTTCTATGACGAGACAGTACTAGCTGTTACAACAGCATATTGCCCAAAATATGGATTTATTTTTTTAAAAATAAATTAAAAATAATTAAATGACAGAACTGGTAGCAGAGGTTAATTTGTGGTCAAAATTTCTTTTAAATAAAATAAAAGCAGCATCACACCAGATTTGCTTTAGATTTTACCCGGTAACCACAGCAGCCTGTAAGGGGCAGATTTCTCGACTTGCTACACGAATGATCGAACTTCATTTCAAGGTGCCTGGTTTCTGCAACGTGCTTTTGTCTAGGCAGCCACTGCATTGCCAGTGATCTGGTCGCCATTGGTAGGAGAGGTCTCCACCCAAATCAAACCAAAAGTTACACGAGAGGGAAATAGCTGTCCTAGTAAGCCACACTGACTAGACTTTAGGCAGTGAAGACACTACTGTGATTAACATAACAGTTTTCACCTAAAAGTGTATTTTCTAATCTAACCCTATGTCTAAAATAATCTTTATTTCATCTAAGAACAAGTTTCAGGTAAGTGAAAGCAAAACAACCACTGCTGAGTGCTTGTTTTAGGAACAGAACAAAAGGAACTGAAACTCACCAGAGTTGGAATGTTTTTTGCAACTCCAAATACCAAGGAAAAACAGCCTCAAGCAACAGCAGGACTCAGCTTGACATCTCCTTGGAAAGAGAGAGATTGCACTGTTCAGGGCTTGTGGCAATCTGACAGAGCACAAGTAACACTGAGGGATCCGTGGGGCCTGGCCTTGCCTTGTGCTCTCCTCTGGAAGTCAGGGGGCTGCTGGCAAGTCCAAAGCAGGCTCTGACCCCAAGCACAGCTCTACTGAGTCAGAGCTTATTTGTTTTTACTACATTTTTTGTGATATCTTACATTAACTAAGGCAGAGGACTAGCACAGTCTCCACATTATTTACCTTGAATGTTTTTTTGATGTCATTCCAACACGATTACGTGAAAGTAGGAGATGTATCTTCTTGTTGATGTTCACAAGTCCATCAAAGACCTTCTCTGCCAAATGTCATTTTAGACTTTCACTCTTTCACACTTAATGTTGGTCCCCGTAACTATCCATTGCAAAGAAACCAGCAACAGCTAAGACCCTCAAGATAACATAACACAATGTCAGTGTCTTACGGCTGCACCTATCAAATGCAAATTTATCTCAAACTGTGCTTAGCAGAAAGAAATGCCAGTTTCTCATCCCTCTCTCAGACCTACTCCTTTTATAAAATGCTGTATAAATATTAAGGTTTTCTTGTTTAAAATGTGTTTTTCCTACCTGTTGCTTTGTGCCATCATGGAAAGGCATCTTTGCATAGCCTCTGCAGCCTTTTAGGGAGGATACCTCGGTCGTGTCTCACTTCAAACATCCTGTCCCATGACTTGCACAGAGCCATACACAAGGCTTATGGGAATTAATGTAGGTGAAAATGAATAATGGGGTTCAACCTTTCTTTCTGTTGGCTTTTCTCAAGTGTTGTTGCACTGGTGCACCCCTTTCAGCATTCTCTGGTTTTAAAAATAGCAAAGGCATACATTAATTGGCATAAAACAAAAACATGTTCCTTGCTATTTCCATAATTTTTAGCAATGAAATCTCTTCACAACGGATTTTAGGAGAATAATGAGCTACATGGCTATGCCACAAATTGCCACCTTTTCAGCTTCTTCCCTCAAATGAGCTGAAATGTTTCTTCTTCTTCAGTCAAAATGAGTTGTCCATTTGTTCCATAAATTACCTCAAAGCAGCTACCCCAGCTCAGTTTTAACATAAAATACAGTTTTTCTGCACCTAAGAGAATGTGCTTACTTGGCCATCTGTTCAGCATTTTACGGGGACCAAAGAACTTCCTCAGTCAGGAAATGACTATCTTCATTAGGAAAAATGTATTTTTGAAGGAGTAGTCAGGCCTTGTAACAGGCTGCCCAGGGAGGGGATTGAGTCACCATCCCTGGGAGTGTTTAAAGATCTTTTAGATGTGGTGCTTAAATATATGGTTTAATGGTGAACTTGGTACAGTAGGGTTAATGGTTGGACTTGATGACCTCAAGGGGCTTTTTCCAAGCTGAATGACTCTATGATTCATACGCAGGTGAGCTACGAGATGTTTCATGCTAATGGCTTGGAAGAACGTTGCTCTGACTCTATTTCATTCATGGATACTACCCATTCTTACACTGATGTGTCTAGGGAATTATCTCTGCACTATATCTGATAGCACTTTTCCATTGTGACACCATGAGCTACAGATATTATTTTGTCCTCCCCTCTAGGAGGCCAAAGCATTGGAGTCACATGAGGCTGAATCAAGCTCTTAAATGGATGTAAAGAACACTGAGGTAATTTTGTTTGACTATTTTAAATAATGTGTTTTTTAAAAAAGGTAAAGATTAAAAAATATTTGAAATATTCAACCAGATAAGAGCAAAATGGAAGCTCTTCTTGACCATAGGAAAGCTTTCTAATAACCAAAACCAATCAGAGATTTGTCTGCCTGAATGACTTCTCCAGCCAGGTAAAGTATTTACAAGCTGAGTTTCAGCCTCTCTCTGCAGGGCTGGGAAGTACTTGTAAGATTATTTTTAAAAGTGTATATTTAGCTTTGACTTTGCTATTCTTCTTTTATTTCCATGCAGTTCTACATTCTACCTTTTTCCTTTTATTTCTATAATTAGACATGTTTGCAGCTCCTTATCATTGTTTGTTCTGAAGTTTTTCCTGTATTTTGCAAAAGAACCTTTTTCTAGTTGCACTATGTATTTATTCATCTGGACTGTGTAACTACTACTGTTTAACTGTGGATAGTTTTAATGTAAGAACAAACAGCCAGTCTGGTGGCTTCCAGCAGCTTGTGTTTTAAAAGCAAAGACTGGTTTATACTTGAATGTATATATGTATCTATATAAATATAGCTAACAGGCTTTCTCCATCTCTTGCAATCTGTGTTTTGACAGCAAAGATAGGAGCACACGAAGTTAAAATTCTGAGATGCTAAAAGTCTTTGCAAGCAGAGCACATGTGTAACACTGCTGTGAATAGCAGCACTATTGCACTGCTCATTTCACATCTTCTACAGCAAAGTTCAAAACATTGTTCTCAGATTTTATTGCAGTTTTCTGTAGGCATTTGATTTTAAAATAAAAAAGTCTTTGATTAAATTTTCATAATTAAGTAGTCACAAGTAGAAGATATACATCTGCCCAACCTATTCCAAGGATACTTAGTGTAACAAAAAAGGTACTTAGCAATTAATTAGTAATGTCTAATTAAGACATACAACATTTCTGGCAAAATAATTTTTGAAGAATAGCAACTATGTGGTGAGACGAGTCAGTCACTCAGCACAAAGAACTCAACTTCCGTGTATTCTAGGACATCTCTCTACCTTCTCTTTTAAAAACTACATTTGTTTAAGCTGTGGTAAACATATCTCATGGTGCAAACTGACCGCACGTGGACTTTTATTTTGTCATTAGAAAGCTTTGCGTTAGATTCTGCTGCTGCTGCTGAGAAAGAGATTCCTGAAGCCGTGGAACAGCTTCTACTAATATTCCAAACATTTGTATCACTATTGTATACAGAGGAAAATCATTTTCCCCAAGATAATAATAATTTGTGCCCACAGACTGCAGTAATTTTTTAATTGGTGTGAAACTCTGTTTAAAGTCTGTACCACAATCTGCCCCACGACAGTCTAAAAAACCATCGCAAAGCATTTGCTAAGTTATGTATTTTACCCTTGTGTTTTGATGTGTATCTACACAAACTGCAAATCAGCCACGGGATTCAAACAAACCCAGCTGAGAGTCGCTGAGGAATGTCCGATCCTCCAGTGCTACAGAGCAAGTTTTTGTTCTTACAGGATGATTCAAATCATGCAGTTGGCCTCAACATAAGAAAAAGAGATAAACAATCCAAATCTGCGCGTTGCTGGCCATATGGTTGTCAATGTTTTAGAACATATAACAACTCCCACCACATCTAGGTTTAAAAATACAATTCTTGCTTAAAAAAACCCTCTTACTGATAATTTACTGGCTGGGTTTTTAGGGCATGTGTGCTTGGTTAAGTTGTAGAGGCCACACCATCACAGGTCAGTGCCAGCAAGTCCAGCACTAGTCCTGATCACAGGAGAATTCAACAGGCAATAAAGCAATCTTGCTTAAAAGCAAGAAATTTTATTGAACCCCAACCCAGAAAAAAGGGTTACCTAGAAGAAAGTATATACGAAGAAACCAAAAACAAACAAGGGAATTGCATCAAGCTACCCTTACACATGCACCCTGGGGGAAACATGCAGTTCGAATCAGAGGGGCACAGAATCACCTTCTCTTCTTATGTCCTTGGAGACTGGCCAGGTCTCCTCACAAATCATCTCTTCTGGAGGCTGGCCTGGCCTTCTTACGGTCTGTGACCGACCACCTGTTTCTTCACAGTGGCCCCCAGACTGATGAGTTCCTCCATACAGTGACCTATCAGATGATAAGAAAAAGTTTGCTCTATTCACAGACTAATCCAATTTTTCTGCACACAGTGGAAGGAGACAAAGTCCCTCAGTTACTCTCTGGTAGAGATGGAGCACAGCATGTCAGTGTGTGTGTCAGTTTTCCACAGCTGGGAACAAAGGCAAGATAGTGCTGGTCACATGGGCTCACACCCATGGTGAAGACAAAGACAACATGGAGCCAACAGATCATGTGAGACTGGTCCAACTGTTTTAAATCACACAGTAAAGAAGCAGCAAATGGGCAGTTGGGTCTGTCCACGACAGGGCCACGCCATACCTTGCCTGGAACAGCCCTGGCACACTGATCTTGGCAGGGTGCCGAGATTTGTGGCATCTTGGGTGAGGGCTTGCTGCTTCAGCAGAAGAGTTCAGCGGCAGATGGAGAAGGCTAGCGCCATGCCCAGAATGGCAGGATCGCTTGGCAGTTCACCAGCACTGCACCTCCAGCCATCGGCTTCAGCGGAGCTCTCAGGGAGCTCGCAAGTGTGCCTGCTGGCAGAGTGGAAGGGGCTGGAGCTAGCCTGGGAGAGGAATGGGCTGCCCAAGGTGGCTACCCAGACCCCAGCACTTGGGCAAAGGCGAGTTAGTGACCGCACCCATCCCCCTAAGGGTTGAGGAGGTCATGCAGCCCAGGGGCTCACTCCAGCGTGGGGTGAGGGCAGCCTGGGGAACTTTGTCCAGCCCCTGGTGGGTCAGGCTGGAGCACCTCCCCAGCCGATGCCTCTGGGTGTGAAGACAGGCTGAGGGAACTGGGCTTGTTTAGCCTGGAGAAGGGAGACCTTATCACTCTCTATGACTACCTGAAGGGAGGTTGTACTCAGGTGGGGGTCAGGCTCTTCTCTCAGCCAAATAGTGACAGATCAAGAGGGCAGGGCCTGAAGCAGCACTGGAGGAGGTTTAGGTTGAGTGCTAGGAAGCACTTTCTGATGGAAAGGGTGATCAGACTTTGGAATGGACTGCCCAGGGAGCTGGTGGAGTATCCATCCCTGGAGATGTTTAAGGACAGACAGGATGTGACACTTAGTGCCATGGTCTAGGTGATTGTGGTGATGTTAGGTCATAGGCTAGGCTTGATGATCTTAGAGGTCTTTTCTAGCCTCAATAATTCTGTCATCTATACTGTGAAATTTACACATATTGTTATAGAAGCATCTATATTGGAAAAGGCCCTTAAGATCACTGAATTCAACCTTTACTCTGCTCTAGAAGTCCACCACTAAACCATGTCCTTAAACTCCTTATCTACACGACACTGCAAATGTGTCTGTATTATAAACCTCCTCATAAAACTCATGTATTATAATTGAAATAAGTCTCTGTGTTCTGGCAATTGCAGGTATAAATTACGCTGTGGCTCCAAACCTTTATATAATGCGAGACCAGTATTTGAAATCTGAATATTCGTACGTTCGCTGACAGCCAATCCCACTATGGTGATTTGTGTACAAACTCATTTAGGAGTCACAGAAGTCAACATAAAAGATTTGTAAGAGATGTCATAAAGATATTGGTCTAGACCGTGTCCAGAGGAGGGCCACTAAAACAATCAGGAGAATGGAGCATCTCTCATGAGGACAGGCTGAGAGAGCTGAGGATGTTCACCCTGGAGAAAAGAAGGCTCTGGGAAGACCTTTTGACCTTCCAGTACCTGACAGAAGCCTATATGAAGGCAGAGGAGCAATGGGTTCAAGACAGGAAAGGACAGATTTAGAATGGATATTAGAAAAAAGGTCTTCAATGTGAGTGTGGTTGATCACTGGAATGGGCTGCCCAGGGAGGTGATGGGGGGCTTATCTCTAGAGTCTCTTAAGGTCAGGCTTGACGAGGCTCTGAGTGGCCTGGCTTAGGGAGGCTGGACTAGATGAGGTCCCTTCCATTCTAGAACATTCTATGATTCTATGATCTTAGTTTCCCATACTCCTTGTGGAGGTTGAAAAATAATACTTTGATAGGTCTAAGTTCTGTAGAAGATAAAATTAATGATCCTGCAATATGAAAAATTCAGGAAGTATTTCCTGCTTCAGCTCTAGTTATGGAATCAGTCTTTGATGGAAAATGCTACATATTATGCTATGATATCTGAAAAAAGAATCCTATTAACCACTGGTAAAGATATGTAAAAAAAGAAGAAGAGTAATATCAAAAAGAGTGTACTTGACAAAAAACTCTTCTAATAACATTGAATCAATCAAATCTCCTCCTGTGACAGGATAAAAGGCCTGGGAATGGATTAAAAGCTGTAGATGTGCATATCCAAACTCTAAATCAGATTTAATCAGATCTTCTCTGACAGTGTCTCATAAGCAGGCTTTTCACTATCAAAAAGGTATTAATGTAGGGAGGGTGGGTGCAGAACTCTGAACTTGGAGATGCTGCAGTTCCACTGAAGAAAGAGATCAAGTGGATTTTTATGAACTGAGGGAATTTTCTTTGGGTTAGGGCATGCACAGGTTTCTGCATTTAAGCAGGAACAACCATCTGCACAAAGAGGGGATGGGGAACAACAGTTCTGTGGAAAAACGGGAGAAGATTCTAGTACCTTGGAAGCTGCTCACGCGTCAACATCGTCCTGCCCCTCCACGGTGATACTGCCACGTGGAAGAAGCAGCGGAGCTTTAGGCCACCTGTTGGACTCCTGCTCTAAAGCAGAGAGCAACAGGAATGTGATGGATTATACCCAGCTGTAAGCACCACATTTGAAGTAGCTGCTGGCAAAGAGATTTCAAAGTCACAGCAAAAAGAATAGTTATGGGTCCATAAGAAATTTTATAACACTGGGGCTTTTAGCACCACTGCTGACTGCACAGGCTGTTGGGTTCAGCAGTTTCTAATAAGAAGTTAGGCAAAAAGACCTGAAATTACTTGAATATAACTTAATGCTATGCTATTGCAATAGGATTTATTGTTAACTTTAAAACTTCTACTCTGATATATAATGTATATACATGTATGAAGAAGGTAAATATTTTTAATACTGTAGAAAAATAAGTAGTTCAATACCACAGATAGATTATTTTAATTACCCTGTTTTCCTTCCCCAGTGTGAAACCTATCTAGGCTACACAGGCTAAATTGCAGATAATACGGTGCAATTAGTTACTAACGCTCATGAGTTGATTTTGAAACATGAAAATCATCATGAGGTGATTTTGAAGCAAAAGACAAAGTGTTCCTCCCTAAGTCGTCCTTCCTTCCATTCCTGTGACACACAATATTGGAGCAGTGGGCACATGGCTTAGCTGCTTGACAGCACAGACCAGGCAGGGTAAGCAGTTTTAGTTCAGAAACTTTTCAGTCTAATTGCCTTTTTGGGAGAATTTGTACCACAGGATTTTATTAATCCAGGTTTGTTTGAACCAAGCTCTTTAATACTAACCAGCATTTGCACTAATGAGAAACCATGAAGACTCGACTCTGAGCATTGGTGGTCTGAAGATGTGGGTTGCACCGCACGTCAAATAGAGACACAAGGAGATGGCAGAGCTGGAAAGAAGCCACCTGTGCATTAAACTGTTGATACTAGTGCCCTTGTACAGGTGACTGATCCCAGAGGATACTAACCTACTCCCACAGCCCTGTTTCACCTAATCAACAGTGGATAATTTGCGCCACTCCACAGCCTCATGAGCATTTTTGGCTGTTTAATGTCAGACCTCTTAAACAGCTTTTATGTCTCACTGTTAGAATCATGGAATACATTGGGCTGGAAGGGACTTTTAAACATCATCTAGTCCAACCTCCCTGCTGTCAGAAGGAACATCTTTAATTAGATCAGCCTGACCTTGAATGCCTCCAGGGCTGGAGCTCTTACAACCTCTCTGAGCAACCTGTTCCAGCATTTCACCACCCTCATTGTACATAACTTTTTCCTAATGTGGAATTAGAAATCCAGCCTGCTCTAATTTAAAACCATTGCCCCTTGTCCTGTCGCTACACAGCCTGTGAACAGCCCCTCTTCAGCTTCTCAGTAGGGCCCCTTCATGTACTGGAAGGCTGCTATAAGTGTTTAGTGTTGTGTTTAATATAAAATATATAAAGTCATATTTAACTGGACACTGTATCTGCTGAGATATAAATGTTTACATGCTTTAAGGCAGTACATTAAAAGAAAAACATCTCACCTGCTTCTAAATCCATGCTGATCTGAGCTGCACCACAATAGTTTGTCAGAAGACCTCTGCCTACAACTCCAGTAAGGCAGGAAAGCTTTACAGTGACTGAGGAGTCTAATCTAAAGTAAGAGCAGCCAGACTGGTCAAACACCTACCCAGCAAAGCGGGACATTGCAGCACCCTAGCATCCACTCACTCCAATATTCATTTCCCTTCTGAAGCTCAGTTTAGTAGCAGGGTTTTTAGACAACTTGTCCACTCAAGCAGAGATTAAAGATCCCCAGCGCTGATTTTCATCATACCCTTCCAAAACCAGAGGAAAGTTTTGCTTTGCTTTTTTATCTTGATGCTTTTTATCATCTTTTCTGAAGAGGTAGAAAAGGGATGTTTAAACAACAAGATGATGCTAGTAGCAGAACAGTGGGTAGAAACTGGCTGCGATGGAATTTGGGTTACAGATTAGAAAATACTTTTCAGTCACCACACAGTGAAGTCCTAAAGCAGTTTCCCAATAGCAAAGAAACTCCTTACTCCTAAAAAATACTTCAGTAGGTTTGTGAATCTTGTTATACAGGGCAATTGTGCTGGCAGTAGGATTTTTTTGTATCTTTGCCCATATTCTGATTCTTCCAAGGTGTGCACCCAGGAGGGAGCAGAGATGCAGCTGAGCAGGGTATGAGGTATGTGGGAATCCTTTAACCCTTTAACACACCCTCTACACTCTTGGTGCTCAGTGATTTCAGGATACCACCCATGGAATGTCTTTTCCACAAAACTTCTGTGTGTGCCACAGGGGAAGTGATGGACTCTGCTAATTAAGAACTTTGCTATGGAGTATGTTTTTTGAGATAAGTTCAAAATCCCACGTGGCCTTCACTCTTATTTTATGACAGCAGTACCATGCCATTCTTCATAAGCTATGAGCATGACTTTCATAATCATTCAACAGAACTAGCTAGATTTCAGATTTTTAAAGGTCATTTATACTGTATAATAAAGTGAACAGAGAGATGATAAGGCTGAATGAAAGGAAAAATGAGTATACTGCACAAAGCAAATGGCTCTTCTCCAGATATACTGAGAAATAAACTCAATCATGTCATTTAGTAGGAATAACGATCTAGAGGCCTTCCAGGACTCGAAAAGGACCTCCAGGAGAGATAGGGAGAGACTCGATTTCAGGGAGTGCGTTAATAGAAGGAAGGGTACTAGTTTTCAACTGAAAGAGGGTAGGTTTAGAGTAGATACCAAGAACAGATATTCACCATGAGGGTGCCAGGGTTAGCCAGAGAAGTTGTGAATACCTGCAAGTGTTCAAGTCCAGGTTTGATGGGCTTTGACCAACCTGGTCTAGTGGGAGGGGTCCCTGCCTCTGGCAGCGGGTTGGATCTATATGCTCTTTAAGATCCCTTCCAACCCAATGGAATGGGTTGGATTCTATCATGGATTCTATTATGGATTCTATCATAATTTTAATATTTTAACCAGTTTAATATATTTTTGCACTCTTTCAAACTGTTAGCATGGATTGGACTAGATGATCTTTCGAGGTCCCTTCCGATCATATATTTTTGCACTCTTTCAAACTGTTAGCATTAACATCTGCAGCAAAAACTTCAGCCAATTTTATCTTACTTTACGCGCATCACTCTTGGGCAGGAATGCCTTAAATCAGCAATGAGTTTAATTTGTATTACTGTTTATATCTTTTTTTGTTCCTTATTTCATTGGATTAATAAGATGTAGGTTTCCATGCTGAGCACCATTTATGCATTTGAAGCCAACTTATATCTTAGAAAAAGGGGCAAATCTTGTTCTTGATCCTTGGGTTTCTTCAACTCCAGGTTTTTTAAAACCTGTTCGGAGCTAAAATTTAGAATTTCAGTAGACAATAAAAATTTTCCTTAAATTGCAAATGAAAGGGACATGGTGCTGGCAGAATGAAATAAGAGATCCTATGTTTCTTACTTAGAAAAGAATGTGTAGTGAATACAGAAACAAGTACTAGACATGGAGTCCTATACAAAATACCCAAAAGCAAACTGCGCTGTTAACTGGGGAACAACTAAGCCTTAGCAAATACTCACTGAGAAGGTAAACTACAGGCCTGCTACAGTTGTGACTCCTCAAGTCACTGGATCATGCTTAGCATCATGCTGAGAAACAGGCAAACCATTCCAATTTTTATTATTTCAAAGCAAGTGCTTCAGAGAGCAGCTAAACTAATCCTGAAGGCTGTTGCATTTGGAAGCCCTTAGTTTCCCAGTGAGGAGACAAGACATATGGACTGTGCCTGCAACTGGTATTACTGCATAAATAATGCTGCAGACAGCAAAGCTGGTTTTCTATGAAACTATTATTCTCAGAGAGTAAAACGAGTTACCAGGAGAATAACAAGAAGTTCAATCATCAGATAAAGAGTAAACAAAACGAGCAAGATGTACCCTATTGCCTTATGCCCTCTGAAACTTTGATAGAGGTGAGCAATGGAACAAACGACCTGCTATGAAAATTCCCAGTTCTCAGTAACGTCAACAGCACAGAGCTTTTACATACCTCTCCTAAAAAAATAAACCCAAGAACATTACTTACTACAATCTCTTTATCCTGGTGCTGTGATCATAGTTTATGTCACAGTGAAATAGGAATGTCTACATAGTTATCTGTAGCTTTTCTCACTGAAAATAACCCCCAGAAGTGTCCTGCAAACATAAATCGGGTGTTCTCCAATAGAACACACTGCAGGTGTGTTTTCTAAAACATATTACATCTATTTTTATGTTCTGATTCTGGTTTGTATCTGTTTCCAATTGGAGCATGGATCCCGTGAGATGCTGCACAGAACAGGACCAAGGTGATACACAACCAAGCAGACTGGTAAAAGTACCCGAGGACAGAGCAGAGGCAGGTAGAGTCACACGAGCGCGTGAGTAATTGACATGACAACGCTGATCATTTGTAACTGAAGCATATATCATTGCAGATTTTATCAGCAAGTTTTTATGCCTTGGGGCTCAGGGGAACCAGAGAAGCTTGAAGGACTCTCTAGCAATGCCATAGAATTGGTTGTTTTGGTGGGGGGGGTCCGGGTTGTTTATAAAGGAAAACCAAAAGCCAGTGTATTTCAGATGCTGTTACCTCAGGCATCCATCACGTCTCACATTTTGATGCTGCCTCTAGCATTTCCTCTTGTGCACTGCAGTGCCATTTTTCTCTTGAAATCCTGTCTCTTCATTTTTCAGGAGAGTGTTAGCTTGTGAGAGCCGTTTGTAGTCTCTTTTCTTTGCAAGAATAAACAGCTCCTCTGCTCGTTCTAATTTTAGGGCAGAAGAAAAAGCCATCAAAAACATACGTCTGGGCATTTGTAACAGTGCCAGTTGCTTTTTCTGCGCAGGTTTTCAATCTCAGGGTCTCTGCCCTGGAGTCATCCCCTGCAAGTTCTTAATGTTATTTATTAATAATGCTAATGCAATTAACAGCAATTATTTTCTTTCAGGCATTCTAAACACAGAATACATGAAGAAGCCTGTCTTCATGCAATCAGACGGGGTCATAGCAAGTTCTTCATCACAACGGCATTTTGAGGATTTTAACTTGTTGTCAACTGTCTGGCAGCAGTATTCTCAACTGAAATGGCAACGTAGCCTTTACAGAGAATGTTTGGAGTCTTCTCTGCCCCCACAAATTTTTTTGGATATAGATGATTTTTTTGGTATCTAAATGTTTGTCTATAAATTCCCCTAACTATACTCCTCGACTCTGTACAATACGCAGTAGAAGGGTTTCAAGAAGTAATTAATATTTTCCCCAGCAGTTTTGGTCCATTTTTTCCCTTAAATTCTCAATTTTAAGTCGATGGTTTTTTTGGAACAGCTCTCCACAAAACAAGAAAAAAAAATACCAGAATCTTTTGTGACAGCTAGAGAGCTGAGAAACTTATTCCACATCACCTGTGATACTGATTTTTCTTAGAAATTAATGACATAATTATCTAATATATCTTTTGGCATGCAATTATGGAAAAAAAATGAGCTCCTTGCTATTTTAAAAATAAGATGACATTAATTACTTCAGAGTATGTGTATGTGCTCTTTTAATTTTCATGCTCAAGTAAACCATAGAAATAAGTTTTAAATATGAAGAACTTATAACTAGTTATTGGCAAAAGGTCACTACAGAGACAATTTTTTTTTTCCTTTTATAAATAAACATAGATATAAATGGATAGTTCTGAAGAAGTTCTCTCTTTGCCTCATGTTTTGAGAGAAGAGCATCATGGACTCAGAAAAAGCTTAAAGAGATGGGTGTCTTTCCCAGTCCTGACAAAGGGTGCACTGAAGGAGCAGAAATCTCACGGGAGCAACTGTAAAGATTTGTTTTCCAATCAGTACAACAGGATCTCACAACTTCAGCTCATCTTTGTCAAGCACCACTACTTAAGCACGTAATCTAGAAGTAGCTACCTGAATATGATAACGGCATGAAGCTCAACAAAACCATTACGCCAGTTCATACTTCAGGAAGAATGCAATATTGAAGAAAAGCTTAATGCAGAACTAAACTCTGCTTCTTTTCTGTTTGTTTACCACATGGAGAGTGAAGAGAAGCACCCACGCCGGCAGACCCCACATGACATCTTCTGGGGAACAAACCTTGCAGAAGTATTTTCACAGGTGACACGTTCAATCCTCTTCATGCAAGTGACTGCATTTTGTGAAGTGAGATGTATCATTACGTAGCAGGAACACATGAAAATAATAACTGTTCTATCACCTCCAGTATGAAATGCTACATGGAAATACAGTTAAATATCCATGGTGGCCTCACCCCAGACTGCGAGCGTGGCGTTGCTGGAGGCCGAGCGAAGCAAAGACCCGGCTCAGCTCTCACCTTCTGAGAACACCCATGCTGAGACCTGTGTCACAAGTGCCTGTTTTTCTGCCCAGCTGGTCTATCTGTTTTGCTCCTTGCATATCTAACCAACATGCCTGCCCGTTAGGAAGGTAGGGTGATGTTCCTTGTGGGACAACAACAGGTTAATATTTCTCCTGTATGAGGCCACAGGAGCAGAAGGACCTGTCTCACCAGACAAAGAGAGGCCCATCTCTCCCTTCATTCACTATAGTTCCTCAGGTTGCTCACTGAGCAAGTGTTTTACAGGCATCCCTAAAATTGGAAACCAGTCCCTTTTGTTGCAAACCAAAGCCTAAAAAATGAGTAAATATTTCAGCATATTAGAATTATTTTCTTTAACTCCCTTTCCCTCCAACCATTTCCTATTTTTTCTGTTACAGTTCAATTTTCTTCTTACTGAACTTATTGACAAAACTAAAACAATTGAATCTGTGCTAGCTCAGACTCCCAGTGAAAATAAAAGAAGTTCAGACTTGACATCTTCTCATTACACTTTTAAATAACAGTCATGAAAAACAGCCCTTTTTTCTGGATTCACAGATTCCTCTTCCTACCAAGATATTATTACTGAATCCATCAGTTAATTTGACTGTTCAGTGACTTCAAGTTAATATAAAGGAACATATATGAGAGGCAAAAAGATCATAAACTTCTGTGAAATTAACAGCAGTGAAATAATTATATTGACATATGCCATGATCTACATTTATGGTAGCAATAAATGAACTTCTCTGCCCAAACCAAGCAATCCCCAGGGAATGGCTTTCTGGACTACACCCTGGCAAAGGAGAATGTTTCTCTAAGAGAAAAAAAATGTGCAAAAAAAAAAATTAAAATCCAGGAAGCCGGTCTGAAGAGAGCCATCCCCAACAAGAAGGTGAGGTTGCCTCAGGTTTTATCATGAACTGAGGTTTCTGCAGTTTTGAGCTGGAGACAAATACTGCTGGATGCACTTATCTGCCATTAGTCCTCCCAGAAGTAAGTTCACAAGGATCTTCCTTGGAAGTGGATGTAGCTCCACTGAAGTTGTAAACCTATTGTAAGTTCACTTGGTGTTCAAAATATTAATGCAGTGTGGGGAAGACAAGCTGAGGGTTTGTCATTTAGTTGCAGTGCAGCTTTTTACACAAACATTTAAAAATATTTCACTGAAACTATTTGTACTTTGTATAAAAACAAATCAATCATTTTTGCATCTTCTTCACTCCCGTGCTCTCTTACATCTGAAATATGCAGATGTCAAGACGCCAGATGACAGAGTAAGTTTTAATTTCTCAAAAGATATTTCTTCCTTGTTGATTTCCCTTGGCTTGTGTTACTTTACTTTCTGCTTCTGTTGTTTTACTTGCTTCTATCTTATTCTCTGCACAACTGCATCATTGTTCTCCTTTTACCCAAGTCAAGAGAATTTCTTAACTGAATGGACTCCAGTTTGAAAATGTAACTGGTTTGTTTACAATGGAAAGATTTACTACACATTGTAAATTGAAAATGTAATATCAAAATACACAATGCAGGGATGTAATCCTAGCAAGAGAAACTAGAAACTCTGTGCCCTGGAGAGGTGATTTCAAGACCCAGTCATTTCTATTTCATCAGGCAAAATAAAACTGTGTCACACAACTTTTCTGACAAAGTCTTTATCCTTACGTAGGGAATATTTTTCTTCTATATAAATTCTGAATTGCCAGCAAGCCTTGTAAACTGTTGAACAACAGTGGCCATTTAATTGCAAGTAGTTACTTAACAGCTTAATACCTTAAAATTTAAAGTACCATGTAAATTATCTATTGACTTGCTGCCTGATGGTTAAAAATACTTCATAATCCTTCAGTAGTCTTAATTTTCATATCTAGCCATTGTAGTCTTGGTGAAGTTCAAGTCATTTCAAGCCTTGCTATCATCTGTTTTTAAGGACTCAGTAACTGCTGTAACTGCAGAGTACTTCTACTTAAGGGGAAACAACATCCTCTTTGCACTCATTTATTTAATATCAATGTTAACAAATATAGAGCATGGTCAAAAGTCAGTCTTCCTAATGGTGACTTGTGTGGCTTCAATCTGTCAGAGCAATAGTTCCACACAGCAGTCAGCTTCTGTGAATATAAGCACACATTAAATGAAATAGCCTGAAGAAACTATGGGGAAAAAAATTGAATCCTTGATAACAATCAGTACTGAATGAAAAGTCAGGTGGTCCATCTTCTTCAGGTATAAAACACGTTAATTGTTCCAAATAATAATAGCCACGGCGCCTAAAACATCATTGCCCACAAAGCTTTGAGACACTGCTTTTGCAGGTGATTTTCTAGGTACGTTTTGTAACTGATAAGAAAGTAAATCCATTAAATCTTATCTAAAGAAACAAAACAAATTTTCCCCTCCTAAGCAGTATTAAGCTTTATTACGTCGTAGCCCTTCTAAAAGCATTTTCAAACTTCTAACAATGTTGGTCAGACTGGCTTGGAAGACGCACACCAGGCAATAATTACATACTTCTACACATCATCTGTCATTCAAAAACATTTAAATTTGATGCCCATTTATTTTCCCCTAATTACAACTCAAGTAATCAAATGTTACCATGTAAAAATCAAACCAGTGCTGAGGGCCCTTCAAAGACTTAATTGCTCTGCAGAAAGCTGGTAGTATCTTCCTTCCACAGAGTGACATCCACTGAAAGGACCAGAGTAGAGAAGCTCTTCATTTGATAGGATTATGGACCTTCTGACGTTAGCCACACACTTTCTTCCCCTGAAAAGAGGAGCCTAGTAGTCTGGGATAAGAAGGGTTGAGCAGTCATATGTGCAAGTGATTTACTGACGTACTTATGGACCTAGAATTTTTGATGCTCTCCCTGATGAGAATCACCAAGAGATTCAGCAGAATCTCTTCACAGTGGATTAACTTTAATAAATTAGAGACAATGCATCGTGGGCTTGTAATGTCTCCGGAGTGTCCTTAGGTTACGTGATTAAGTTAGTTTCAGAGCACGGAACAGAGGTATGAAATGGTATGAAATCCCCTGGGGCACTGAGGAAGGTCATGGGATACATTCGGATTCAGCCTAGACTGCTGTCAAAGAAGACCAAGTCAACTTTTCCTGAATTGCTGGAATTTGATAAAATATGTCTCAAAAGACCACATCATATCTCAAAATATGATAGATGGTGGTCATTCCAGAGGAAGACATATGTCAGAATAGAAGACCACAATTTGCTTCTGGGAAGATAATTCACAAGAGCAGACAATGACAAGGTAAAACTAAAAGAAATCTACATACCTCTATATTATTTTTTGAGAGCAACATTTTCATTGAAGAGAACATTATAAAACAGTTTTATAATTATTAAATGCTTTTGTCATTACATTTAAGCATTTTTCCTACCAGCTTAATCTGGCTTTAACTACCTATTTTGGTGAACACTTATGCTTAGGGGGCATAAAGATTTTGATTTCTCTTCAGTGTCTTATGTAGAAGTACCACTTGCATTGCCATCGTGGTTTAACCTCAGCTAGCGATTAAGGTGCTGCTGAGACGGAGAGAGAATCAGAAAGGCAGAAGTGAGAAAAATCATGTTTGGAGTTAAAGACGGTGCCACAGGTGAAAAACCAGCTGTGCAGCCCAGCAAAGCAAAAGAAGGGATTCATTCACTGCTTTCCCCTTGCCAGGCAGGTGTTCAGCCATCTCCAGGAAAGCTGGGCTTCGTCGTGTGTAATGGTTTCTTAGGAAGACAAATGCCACCACTCCAGATGTCCTGCCCTTTCCTCTCCCCCAGCTTTACACGCTGAGCATGACGTCCCATGGTTCGACATCAGCTGGGGCCAGACAGTCATGCTGTGCCCCCTCCCAGCTTCTTGTGCACCCAACAGCCTACTTTGGGTAAACACTTCTCAGCAGTAAAGAAAACATCCCTCAGGTATCAACACTGCCTCCAGCACCAATCCAAACCACAGCCCATACCAGCTGCTGTGAAGAAAATGAACTCGGCCCCGGCCAGAACCAGTACAATTGTTCACAGGACCCTACAACCCCAAAGCTGACTGAAGCTTGTGAACTTAGTGAAACTGTGGTTTCATGATGAGCTCAGACAACACGG
Organism: Rhinopomastus cyanomelas; assembly: GCA_013400115.1. Lineage (NCBI taxonomy): Eukaryota > Metazoa > Chordata > Aves > Bucerotiformes > Rhinopomastidae > Rhinopomastus > Rhinopomastus cyanomelas. The sequence goes on from VXBP01002399.1 coordinate 61,931, forward strand.
AAGTCTATTTGGGCTGCTTTTCTTTCTGGGTTGTCCTTGAGATGAGCACGAGGTCAGCCCAGCTTGCGCAGAGCTGGCTCGATGAAGATGGATCTGCTTGGTCAGGGGGATGGGCAGTCTGCTCAGTTAGTTTTCAGTTGCCAGCTTCTCACAGGTTGAAAGGGACTGAAAAACATCAGACAGAAGGATGGGTTTCCCTTTTCAGCAACAGCTGATTGTGCAACTGCACTCTAACTCTTGGGAATTTTACGCTGTTTATGAGGACCAGGACTTAATGTGCAAAGTCTGGGTTTGAATCTGGAACAGGCTGCCCAGGGGGGTTGTGGAGTCTCCTTCTCTGGAGATGTTCAAGACCCGACTGGATGAGTTCCTGTGTGACTTGGTTTAGGTGATCCTGCTGTTGCAGGCGGATTGGACTAGATGATCTTTCGAGGTCCCTTCCTCATAATGATTCTATGATTCTATGAATCATGTTTACTGCTTGGAGTCTTTCCTGATCTCAGAACAGAAGGTTTGTAATTTACTTTAGGAAAATTAAAGGAGAAACCAAAAAGAGCAAAAATGCTTAGGAAGTGGGAACTTAAGAGCAACTTCAGGAAGTAGAGGGGGGGAAAATGTAAAGTAGCAAAAACAACATCCCAACTAGACGAAGTACATAAGACTTACCTACAACACAAAGGCTATTTTTGATATTTAAGACAAGTATTGTACTTTTCCATAGCTCTAAGACATTTTCTATGCGTTAAGTATAAGTGCAGTAAATCCTGCCCCATGACAGGCTGTCACAGGAGCGAGTTTTTACGCACCCACACATCACTTACTTTCAAATAGCTCCCAAAGATTTAATTTGCCTCCGCTTACAGTGCATGGCACAGTGTTTCCAGTGTTCTAGCGCGGTCATAGTTCATGAGTCACACAGACTAAAACATGATAAGAAGCAGGTCTAAAAGATTAAATTTGAGCAATTGAATTAATTCAGTGTAATTACAACTCTGACCTTAAAAATCTAGCAAATTATTCCTACTCTTCGATTTTTGTGATGAAGACAGTGTTCTCTTATCACGGGCTGTCATCTGTTAACTTTTGTTATAAGCAGAACTAATCACAGTCATATTGCTGAAGATCAGGTTGACAGGAAATTGCCTACATTGGCTGAGCATGAGTTGCCTTCAAAGACATGACCAGATTAGCTGTGCTCCTCTTCTAACGATGCTTTACATCATTCTTATTAACATTGCTTTAAGCGGAGACTGGAACGTTCTCTAGGTCAGTACAAAAATGAGCAGGGAAGGAAAAGATGAAAAAAAAGATGGGGAAGTCCGGCCATATCTACTGATATCAAAAAGACCTAGCATATTGCTGAGAAAGTAATCCTGACTGTCCCACCCTTGTGCTGCCTGGGAGCCCTGTTCATGTTTCTAGCCTTCTCTGTTTCCACCCTCTTTTTTAAGCAATCAGACTGCTTGACATATTTCTCAGCTTTGGCTGTGACATGTTCAGAGGTGACAACACTGTTAGTGAGATGCACAAGCTCTACCTTCTTCCTCTGTGAGATGATTAGGCCAACTAGAGCACTCTTACAGGCAGCCAGCTAATACAAGACACTGCACATAGCTCGTCGGAGAAAAAAACCCACCAAAGCAACAAAACCCCTCCGCAACTCCTCTAAAAATGAACCCCATCAAGTGGTGACATCCCTTCATTCTGACTACGGAGCGGGTTGTTAGCTAGTACCTTGTAGGAACAACGGAATGAGTGCTGCTAGGAGTGAACTTTGGTTCTCAACGTGGCTCCAGCTTGTGCTTATGTCTTCACTGAACACAAAAATTTCATTTAGATTTGTGTATCTTTATGTATATCTATATATACACAAACATACACCTGTATTTGTATCTCTATATACACACACATAGACAGATGTAAACACACATATACTTGGGGGAAAGAAATACAGTATTTTCAAGGAAAATTCTTGGCAGAATTGTTCAGTCAGACTAAAGGAGGTATTTGTAGCCATCACTTTGATCACAGGACTTATTCAGTAATAAGCGCTTTGGACTGATGAATCTGTTATGATCCTGATTAGTCAGCTGACTCGAGTCTGGGTTTTGCAAAACATAGAATCATAGAATCATAGAATCATTACTGATCAGAAGGGACCTCGAAAGATCATTTAGTCCAATCCACCTGCAACAGCAGGATCACCTAAACCAAGTCACACAGGAACCTNAGAGTAATAAAACATCTCCTGTTTTATTCGTTAGATTCTCAAAGTAGACTCGTACAGAAGCACTGCTGCTGTTTCACATTGTGAAAAGACAAAATCTAAAGGCTGCCTTGCAATGGCAGCAGCAGCCACGAGACTGATGGTGGGATGAAATCGTGAAGGAAGTGGAAGGAGACACAAGGGTATGAAGGACCTAAAACCCAAAGTCTATTGGCATCCTTCTGGGTTTGTAAATTCTTTTCAGAGAGTTAGTATCCTGAATCCAATTGAGGGGAAAATCTGCTGCCTGGATTTCGCTGCATGGGACCTCCTTAGGAACATTGAAAGATACCTACGGTGTGGTTGGCACACTCCACTATCAGGATCATTACGGAATTCTGGACCTCAAAGGATGGCAGGAATTGCTGTGTGCGCGTGGTTGGCTAGAGGAGGAAAGAGGGACTTGACATCCTTGAGCTCAGAGAAACCAATTACCATTATGCAAGAAAAAGCCACTATTCCCCATGTCTTTTAGTGCTCGAAGGAAAACAGGAGCAGGGTAGCAGGTCTGCACTGCAGCTGTAGCTACAGCCTGGGGGGCATCAAAAAGCAAACTGGAAATTTCTTTGAAGCCAAGAAACTCCAATATTCAAGAACTTTCCAAAAGACTGTCAGCACTGAGAGGATAATTTCAGGTGAGAGGTACTGGACTGCATTCATGTCTGTCATAACTGTATTTCAATCAGTAAGTTACCCCAGGATGAGTTTAGTCTCTCCACAGAGAAAGATACTCTCCTGGTTTGAATTAGGGTAGAACTAATTCTGTTCAGTCATTCCACTTCTCAGCTCACTCTCTTCTGACTAACTGCTCTTTCTGAAGTTGACAGCAGACCTGTGCAGACAGTGGCTGCTTCTACAAGTGGTAACACGATGTTCACAGTTACTAACAAGGGTTGGGATGCAGACAGGCTGTTGCTCAGACTTGCTCCTGTGCAGACCAAGGTCGCCGCTTACCTTGTGTGCCATGTTTGGGCGCAGTGAGAGGCTTCACCTGTGGAAAGAAGCAGATGGGACAGGTGGTCCTGTAATGAGTAACAAGGTTTTCCATCCCATATCATCACATGGGTCTAAAGCTGAGGGACCACGAGGGTCCGTCTCTCTTCTTCAGTGCCCAGGGAGAAGTCTGTTCTGCCTTTGATTCCAATCCATACACTCCTGAACACAGCTCTGGAATACAGTTTGTGCATCCTATTCTCGTCTGTGGTTGAGTCCAGTCTGGGACTTCCCCGGCATCTACCCACAGTATCAGTGGTTATGGTGAAGTAGTTGCCATAAGGGGTTGGGTTCAGTACTGGTTTTGTAGATACTTGTATATATTTCATATTACTGTTAATATCTGCATTACATCTGTTTTTGTTTTATTTTCCAGTCCATAAGTCTCTCTCTCCCTTATTTGCTTTCTCTTCCTCTTTGGGAAGGAAAAAGGGTTAATAGAGGGCATTTCTCATTCATCTAGTTCCCAGCCCAGTCAAACCCCTGACAGATGCAAACCACAAGATAGGGTCTGAGTTAATGGAGTCATTTTTTATATAAATGTTTTTAAAAATTAAATTAAGACAAAAATAGGCTATTTCCTTTAACCAGCTGATTTTTAGTAATTGCTGTGGTTCCAGTCAGATGAAAAAGTCACATTTGAATAGGTGATTTTTTGTTTGTTTGTTTCAAAATGAGATTCTGTTACCCTCAGTAGTCAGTTTACAACCCCAAGTGAGAATTAAAAAACCCTAATAAATTTAATTACTTATTGAATTACTTGCCTTCTATATTAATTAGAAAAAAACCATCTGATTGGTTTATGGCAGTAAGGTGGGAAAAGGAGAGTGAAGAAATGGGATCCCAAAGAAGCTGACGAGCTGACAGCTGTTACTGCCTCCCTCATCACCATCAGTGGTACCTGAGTAGCTCCTGCCTGGTAAACCAAGACCAGGTCTTCAGAATGGCTAATGGAGGCAAAAGGAGATTCATCCTTGACATTATTTACCACTTTTACTCAGCCCTTTCAGCTCAGACAGCAGTTACCATGGATTTTTCTTTTCTCTGGTTCATATTTTCTCCCCTACAGTGCAGCTGGAAACAGATGATTTTCCTCAGTGGAAAGGAGCAGAAGCCCTTTCCTGTTACTGTTTTGTTTCTCACAGCTCATATAATGTCACATTATTGAGGCAATTCGTAAGAGTCTTGGGAGGTACCAGATCTGGTTCCCTGAAGAGCTCTTCCAAAGAGTGAGAAACAAAATGAAAGCAGAACCAGCCTGCTAATTCATTAGTAGCCAGATACCCTCATTTTTGTTTTAGAACCCCAGGACACAGTTACACCTGGCTGTGCAGAGGTAGGAACTTGCCCTTGAAGAATGTCACTTGCTGTGGTGCCTGCTCTGTGCTGGCTACTACCAGCAGTAGTGATGCCTTCCGTGGGAGCTTAGTACCACTGCATAGGAAAATGATGACAGGATTGTAGCTGTACTGCACCTGGTCCTCACGAGAGACTGGTGGTGTTGCCTGTGTAATTCCAGGCAGGATTTCCTCACCCTGTTTTTCTGCTGTAGTAGTTTAGAAAGTGTTTACTAGCATTCAATGTGACCTTCCTGTACAGGGGGATGGATTGCTTGTCTTATGGTCACACTATTGCAGATGTGGGCCAGGATGCCATAAGCCTTCTTGGCCACGTGGGCACACTGCTGTCAGTCAGCACCCCCAGGTTCTTTTCCATGGAGCAGTTCTGTAGCCACTTTTCCCCATACCTGTAGTATTGTGGGAGGCTGTTGTGACCAAAGCGCAGGACTCAGCGCTTGGTCTCATTAGCCGTACAATTGGCTTGCCCATCAATCCAGCCTGCCCAGGTGTCTCTGCGGGGCTTTCCTACCCTCAGCTATATCTCATCTGCGAACTGGCTGAGGGGGCACTCAATCCCCTCATCAAGATCCATTGATAAAGATGTTAAACAATACTGACCCTTGGGGAACACTGCTTGTGACTGGCTGCAAAATTATTTCAATCCTTTCAACACAAGTCTCTGGGCTTGGCCATGTAGTCAGTTTCTTACCTGGCAGAGTCCACCTGTCTAAAGCCATGAGCCTCCAGTTTCTCTAGGAGAAGGCTCTGAGACACCGTGTCAATGCTTTACTAAAGCCTAGGTAAACAACATCCACAGCCTTCTCCTCATCCACTAGGTGGGTCACCAGCTCACAGAAGATCAGATGATGAAGATACAAGAGGAGGCAGAGTGCAAACTACAGCCACATGCACACATAGACATTAACACTTCTCTTGGAACAAAGCTGAAAGCCCCAGTTTTGCCCAAGTCCATCCTTGATGCCCAAGATACATTTCTAAGAAAAGAGCTCATTTCTGGACCAAGTATGAGGCAGAGACAAGAGAAATAGACAGACATGAACACTCTTTTAAGAGAAAACTAATAATGAGACAGTTTGTTTCATGAAGTTCTGTTCTACTCCACAAGCACTGCTTAGCCCATGAAGTGGGTTACAAAGGAAAAATAGTCTTGCAGTAAAAAGGCTACTGAGAAATTTATTTTGATGGCTTTCAAGGGAAAGAACATGGTGCTACTTACGCACACAAGATGTGAGTGCATTCACCTTCTCAGCTGATGTGCAAAGTGTTTTGCATTTTCAGTCACGTGTAACGGGCAAGATTTTGTGCGAATAATGATGCTGAAGTAGCAACTATTGCTGGGCTGAGACAGACATATTGCAATTATTCCTGCTCTCAATCAAATATTCCTTTCCAGTGATGCTATTCAGTTTAACTGACCTGATTAATCAGCCAGTAGAAAGAAAAGTAGGGCAGAAATTCTGATTTACATTCATTTTACGTTTGTAAACATTCACAGATAATTAAAGCTAACGTTCTCTAATAGGACTTTTAAAATGCACCCTGTACATGCAAAAAGCTTTTTACATAATCATACTTTCCTGTATTCAGGCAGAGTATTTTTTAACATTAAAAAAATTAAAAATATACCTATCTTGGTGTTTTTCAGTGGCAGGTGCTGTTTGTAATCAGGGTGTTGTTTATCTGACCTGCTGTCACTATCCATAGGTCTGGTCTAGTTCTGACTGTCGTCGTTACTCTCCTTCTATAGGAGAGGGCAGAAAAAAGAACATTAGGACACAATTGATCCAATTTTAATATTATGTTTAGAATTAATCAGATGAGTGCTGCAGAACAGGACATTTTTCCTGCTCTGGGTATGGAGGGAGCTCAGCACACCCAATTCACATAAGGAAGTGTGGGGTTTTGTTTCTGATCTTAACACAGTGAATACCAGAGCAGATGTCTCCAGTGGATTAATGGTCCCTTAGTGTCCTGGTCAGGTTCTAATCCTTAGATGCTTTGTATTGCCACTCAAAATCAATCTTAGGTTTCCTGACTTTGACAGAAAGTCCCTTGCAGTTTCACAGAGATGTAGAGTCGTATTTAATGAATAAAAAATGTCATCAAAAAGGCAGCTGGTGTTCATCTAGCAGTACAAAGGAAATAAATTCTTCATTTCTAATTATTCACTTGCAGGCATAGTGGAGTATGCGTATTGTAGTATATATGTCTCTGTATCCCAGTCAAAATCATTCACAAAGAAATCATCACAGACAGCGTGTCTGGCAAAAAAGTTCCGGTGAATTGATTGAGCTCAAACATAGCTTTCAAAAGCCCATTGTTAAGGAATAATCCTAAAAGAGGTTATCGATACCTAGGGAGGTGATGGAGTCACCAACCCTGGAGATTTTCAAAACAGACATAGAGGTAGCACTGAGGAGGATGATTTAGTGAAGACCTGGCAGTGTCGTGTTGATGGCTGGACTTGATGATTGGAAAGGTCTCCCAAACAATTCTGTGATTCTGTGAATATATTATTATTTGCTTTCAAGATAAAAAAATCTGTTTTCCAGCATGCAGAATACTTTTGACATTTAAGGGTTCTAGCCATTGGCTTTGGCAGAAACACAAAACGAGGTTTAGTTGCAGAACGAGATAATAACCTTGGAAGATAATGAGTAAAAAATAATTTTCAACAGAAGATTATACAATTTACTGCTGCTGTTCAAAGCTTATCAGCTCATTTTCAATTTACCGTGGGTTGTACAAGATGGACGTAATGACTGGGCAATTACGCAATTTTATGTCATGACACTGCACACAGTTTGTTTTTGCCTGCGTGAAAAGGCCTCGATGAATCAACCAGCTTGATAAATCCACTCGTATTGTGGGGGGTAACATTCTGAGAATGTTCTGGCGTCAGCTGGAAGCCCTCCTGATACTCTAGGCTGCCATGAAGGTAGGTAAATTTGGAGAACGCCAACACCTCATCCTACAATGCGTAAACCAGCTGGTGAGCTGCAAAGGTGCTCCTGCACACCAAAGCAGCATGCTCAGTTCACTCTTTCCTTCCAGAGATGCTGAAGCCAACTGGCAGCTCAGCTGGAGCTGAACTGGTTGTGACAGTCACGGGTGCCTGTGATCGTCCTCCACAGTGCAAACACACTGCATGTGTTTGCGCTTGTGCACTCCCTCTACACAAAGAGAATAATAAATCAAGGAGGGGAAAAGATGCTTGAGGTAACTCGAGTGACAGAGCTGCAAGTGCTGAGCTTACTCCCACTTACAAAGAAAAGGTGGTGGTGAGCTCTGTGCTTTCCTGGAAAGCATTTTTTGAGAAAATACTATACATTTTCTAAGAAACAGGGTTAAAACAGACGGTGCAGTCCAGCAGTAGGGGTGTAGCTTGAATAGACTATGTGATGTTTGCCTCATTGATCTCAGGCAGGCCGCCTCTTGACAGATGTGATGGGAATCAGCATGTTCATCCTTCTTCACAGCTGTAGTCATTTTGTCCAAGAAGTAATTGAAGTGTCGAGAATCCAGGTGCATGTGTCCAGAACACCTTAAAAATGGGAATCATTCATTTTTTAATCATTTTTATATTTATTTATAAGTTTGATAACTGTGGGCATAAGAGACTCTAGGTTTATGACTAATATTAAGTTTATTCTTGCAGGAGACAAATCCCACTATATGAGGTATTGTGCTAGGAAAAACAATTTCAAATTATCATGAAGTGACATGGACTGCCTCTGATTACTTTTCATGCATTTTTCTTTTTTATATACTTTTCTTCCCATCCTCCCTCCCGTTTCTTTTCATAGAATCATAGGGCCAGAAGGGACCTCCAAAGGTCGTCTACTCCAATCTCTGTGCAACAAGAAGGGACGTCACTCACTAGACCAGATTGCCCAGAGCCCCATCAAGCCTCCAGGGACATCTCCAGGGATGAGGCCTCAACCACATTTCTAGGGGGGTTCCAGTTACACTCTCTGTTCCAGTGGTCCACCCCAGCTCAGATTCAATAACCTCCTCTTGAAGTCTAACCTAGATCTACCCTCTACATCTACCCTTTTAATTAGTAGCAAGTGAATCCGTGTCCATGTGTCTGGGCAACTGGAAGTTTTTAAACTTTGAGTAAAGTGATCTCTATTCAGTAGACCCTCTCATGTAGCATCCAACAAAAACATTTTGCCCTTCCACTTTCTAAGTTTCTGGAAGTTTCCATATGGTCCTAAGATGCTATCCATGCAGCCTACATAAATCAGTGCAGAGTACATAAATCATATAGCTCCCCAAATTCAATTGTCTCTAGATGTTTTGCAGCCCAGATGCAATATCTACACATACATCATTAAAGCTGCTGCTGTCCTTTAGGCACTGTCGAGCACCCCTGTGAATAGCACTGCACTTCCTGCTTGTGCCTTGTTCAGATTTCATGCATTTCTTTCACTTCCCTCATATCCTTTCTTGTGGGCTCACCTGTCAGTCTCCAGGTTATTGTGCCTGTCACTGTCTAGATTTCACTGTGGTAAAAGCTCTTCCCACATCACAACACTTCTGATTTTCTCATTCCAACAAATCCCTGGCCCGTGGCTTCCACACATCTCTAGAGTCTGGCACACGCAGGAAAGTGCCAACCTTCCTTTCACGTCTCCACTGACTTGAATCCATTCAAAAGCACCATCTTATCGTCTTGAAATGCCGGACAGCGGTTACAACTTAAATGACTGTGGTTCTGTGATGAAAATACCCCAAATATTAGAGATTTCTGCACTCAGCATAAACCTGGAAGATGAGTCCAGGCTCTTGCTTTACTGCGGCTTCCAGATATTGCAGTGACTAGTCAAACACCATGATGGCCTTTAAAAGATACGCAGGCACGCTGCTTTGTCTTGGATAAGTCTTCATGGCGTTGACATCTCAGAGAGAAGCGGGATGACTAAGCAATCTGGCAAGGCTTGGTCCAGCATCCTCCAAAACGTGCTGTTGTTTTTTGTTTTAATCCCTTGTTTGGTTTGCTTTGTTGTTTTTTTTCCCAAAGGAAAGGCCCCAGGAAGATTCTCAAAGATACCTAAGAGGGACACAACCACAGAATGATGGCATGGCCACTTCTGCATATAGAAGAAGCAGGGACAACACTGAGCTCCACTCCATTCCCAGCTCTGTCAGCTGCCCAGTTGCTCCAAGACACCACAGCATTGCCAGATCCTGTCCCCATGCAGCCTTTATTTTTTCCCAAGTAATTTCAGAAGTTACCCCAGACTTACAAACTACTCTAACCCTACCATCATGTTTATTATTAATCGCCCTATCACCGTGTGTATTACCTGTGAACCGTCTCTTTACTTGTCTGAGAAAACGTACGCAGCTGACACTCCATCCACGCAGATGGATCTGGTGATTGGCACAGAGTTGAGTGATTATGGCTTTTCATAAAAATCTACCCGTTTGAACACCACATATTGATGATAAATGGTAAGAGATACAGCACAGGGCATTAAGTTTTATTGTACAGTTGATAGAGTCCCCTTCCTTCATCCTGCTCTGCTTTTTTTGTACAAGTCTACTCTGAGTGGTGCCAGTACCCTGTTGCGTTAAGGGGAGCAGTGGATTTGGCAGGTAGTAAACTCCTTTACTTTACAGGTCCAAATCCTGAGCAATATCCAATTTCACACTATGAGTCCGATAACCAGGTCGGGTTCACTCGATAGTGCCACACTATGAGTCTGTATAACTCGGATTCACTCGATACCGTGTTCTGTTCTCGTCTAGCCACGATCTATGGACTCGCGCGATGTCCAGTGAGGAATGGCACGGCTAGTTCACGTGAACAGGAGTAATTTATTAGAGCAACAGATGTACAGGTTCTTTATGGATTGTCAGTGATGAGCACTGTATGCAAAATATGTGTACACAAATGTTAAAATTACCAAAGCATTAAGAGAAAAAAAAGCAGCTCTATACCAACGCATTAGATTATAAAAGTAACTCTACAGAGATTTATAAAGTTCTCGAGAAGATTTGTATCTCACCCAAAGGCATCCCTATGGGGTTGGGAGGAGGTCTCAGCCCGTCGACTGATTCCAAGGAGTCAGAGGTCCACGAATATTCCCCGACTTGTTCAGGATGGTATCTTCCCTCTCAATTCCCCTTTTGCAAGGCTATTTTATATTATTTCTTGTCTTCAAGGTGGAGCTTGAGTGACTTTGGTCATAAATGTTTTTGTTTCTGATTGGTATAAAATTCTCTCACTTTGTTTTTAAAGATATAGACTTAAAAAATTAGGACGCATGCTCAATAAGGGGGGGGGCTTACCCCTCGAAGGCGGCTAAGTTTTGGGATGGAGGTGTGTTTTGGTATTATAATGACATTATAATGAGCAGAGTTCACACAAGGATAGCAATTTGTCAAGAAGATGACAGAACGATGGCTCAGGGTAGCAAGCGTCCGGCTTATCATCTTCCAAGTACCACCGGCTCCTGTCTCTGAATGTCTTATCACAGGGCTCGGCCACAGCTCCTCACAAGGGTTGACCGCAACACCTCCATACTGCTTCAACCCTCGTGGTTTCCATGGTGGCAGGTCAAGTTGCCTGGGGAACCATCAGAGGAAGGGATCCTTTGCATTCCAGCTGTACTCCACCCTAGAGGCTTAGAACTTTCCTTAATGTGCAAATAATGCTCCATTTCTAATATAAGTTTAATTTTTTAAGTTATCCCACAACCCCTCCCAGTTTGTAAGCCCTATGAACAGAGGATAGCTCGTTCACCAGATTACTCTTTCTAAGGAGCTTTGTTGAAGAAGTCATAATATTTTTTTCAAGTGTTTTTGTGTTAGTACTATGAAAGCTGCCATTACTAAACGTCTTGATAGAAAAAGCTTGCTGAAAGGTGATTTACCAGGATCACCATGTAATTGCAGTACCTTATTACATGTAGATGGCACAGTCCTATCTCTGAAGAGAAAGCTATAAGGAGAGAAGGGTCATGCCTAATGAGCCTGGGCTTTTGCCACTTTGCTGTGTGTCATTTCTTCATTAGATAAAGCAACAGCATAAATAAGTATTTCTCTCTTATGAGTGGGGAAAATAAGCTACCACAGTCCTTGTGGACAGCTTAGCTTAACAGTTTCTCTGCTTTTGACTCAACAGGACTTCAAGGTTCCTCTCACAGACTTTTACAGGAGGAAAAGCAGCCTCCAGATGAGCTACAATTACTGGAAATGAGAGGATGATTTTGTAACAGAAGTAGAACTGGCTGGATTTACCTCTGCAGTTTCAGGAGCACTCTGATAAATATCCTGATTTAACCTCAAGTATTTCCTAAAGACTGAAACTGACAGGAAGATCACTTACACTTTCAGAAAAAAGCTTTTAATTCAACTGAGTGTTGATTGCGTGGAGCAGTAGACATGTGTGGGACATGACCTCGCGATCGCGTAGGAAGCAATCTGGGAGTAGACACCTGAACAGCTACATCTGATGGTTGCTCGGGCTGCTCTGCCTCTGAACTTTGGTCACCATCAGAGCTGATATTTTGTTGGCTGTGTGCTTCCTGCATCACAGCTCCAGCCCTGGCTCTTCTCAGAGGAACCAGGGGAACCATAGTCTGTTCTAATTTGCAACATCCCCCTTGAGAGAGTTTCCCTGATGAAGAGCAACTGAAAAACAGCAACGCTGGGCTGTACTCCAACCTTGTCCCAGTATTTGCCCCAAGTAAGTTGGAGCCATGCCAGTGGCCACCTTGCTGGGTGACTGATTCACAAAAGTAGTTTGTCTTCAGCTCAGGGGTGCTGTCGTCAGCACGATCAGGGATGCAGAAGTTGCCACATCGAACCAGAGCAGCAGACTGCCTAGCCCAATGTCCCGAGGCCAGCAGCATATGTTTCAGAGAAAAAAACTTAAAAGGAATCAGTGGTCGGTAAATGTGCAATAATCTGCTGCTGTTAGAGAAGGGTTTGCTCATTTTTGTGGACAGTTGGATATTATGAGTTATCCTGCGTGATATGCACATCTGCTTACCTCATCTACTAACAAGTGTTAATCTGAGGGACACTAGTAAGAAAAACCTAATGAAGGTTAAATAATCCTGAACAAGTAGTAAAGAACAAAACCAAAAAAGGACCAACACAGTAATGGCTCAGGGGAAAGGCTGCATGAGGGGATACCAAGGGTTCTTAATGAAGCTGTCACTGAGAAACAAACCCTGGTATGCAGGGCATTCAGGTGGCAATGCTGGCTTGCTCTTACCCAAAGGTGCCATCAAGTCGTATACCAGACTTGAAAAATAAGGATTTCAAAGGATGGGAAGCGAACTCGTTTGACAGGTTTGTCAGTAACACAAGTTCAACGAGGAGCACAGCACCCCAGGAAACGTTTCTCCAAGATTTATGGGAGCCCCTGACTGTGGAGAGATTTGCAGTCTCCACTGCTCTGGGTGGGCTGCAGGAGCCTTGAGAGGTATCAGTGCTGCAGAATGTTCACGTGTCCAAATGTTCAACTCTATTTCAGAGAGTGCCCATGTTTCTGGTGTTTATCTTGTAGGGCAAGTCATCACTGGTGACAGAACCACTGCTGATGCAGCAATGCAATACAGCAAGTTTCAAATACAGCAAAAAGGCTTTAATTCACAGGGTGGAGACGGCTGGAAACACAGACAAAAGCAAAGTGAGGGTAATACATTTTCCTAGTTACCATCTGGTGTGCACAAGGTATTAGGATTTCCCCACATACAAATTAATCCTATATACAGACAAATTCCAATTCTGCTAATAAAAACTGAAGGAAGAGTAAATTAGTCACAAATCCAGAAGGAAGACACAATTTCAGGCCTTAGAAAGCAAAAATGAAATGCTCCACCTGCTTTCTTGTCCATGTGGTGTTATCGTTTGCTCTGCATCTTCACAACTGACCCACAAAAAACCCAATCTCAAGGCAAAACCATTTGCCTCCTGCAGAGAGGAATGTTACCACTTCTTCATTTGGCTTCCCATAAGCAAGCCCCAGTCCTGTAGTATCCTTGCCTAGTGAATTTGCACAAGGCACAGCAGTGAGGCCCTGGAGCATATTGCCTTCACCATGCCATGCTGCCCAGCACTTCATCTCCTCTGGGCACTGCTGGCTGGCCTCTGCAACTAAGCACCTTTCAGCTGCATTTATAGCTGAGCTTGGGCTATCAGTCTAATTCAGTTTGCACATCATTACCCACACCCTTATCAGCGGTCCCCTGCAAGCCTGGGTAGTCATGTGAAGAAGACCCTGATGGGTGTGATTTCAGCATGTAATACAATTCTGAGGATCCAGCTTCATTCTTGATGTTAACCCATGCTGGGATATGGGTTACTGCTTCTATCTTCATTTTGTCACTGCCTCTAGCTACAAGGGCAGGATAAAGCAGCTAGTCCCTACTCAGACTATTTCTTGGTCCCTTAGAGAAGTGTCTTTAGCTATGCTTGCAAAGAAGACTTAAGTGGAGCAAAGGACACACGTTTCATTTTTATTATGAACAATGATTGTGACTCTGGATTTGCAGAATCCCTTCTCCATTCACCATGGGATGGCACGTTTGATTCTATTTCACTGTCCCATTGTAATTGAAATGTCTGGAATGGCTGGCTTTTTCAGCATCAGCTGCAAATTAAACGATTGTCTCCTACGTCCCCAATCACACAACACAATACCCTGGAGAAAAAGCAGCTTGCTTTACCGATGCAGCAAAAAACCCCCATTTGGCACTAAATGATGTCCTGTAAGCCACGTTTCAGCCCAGAGCAAATTTAAATGGGTAATTTTATGTGCCAACAACAACAAAACCCCAAACTGATGCAAATTAGCTACGAGGATGGGAACTGTACACACACTAATAATATAGCAAATGACACCTTCTGTTAGCTAATCATGGTTTGTTTCCATGTGAGGACTTGGGCTTTATTTTTTCTTGGCTTTTTCTTATGCATTTGATTTATTTATCTGGACAGAAACTTTTTATGTTCTTTGTGCTCACTATTGTTTCTGTTGTCAGAGCAGGTTTGAATGAGATGCCCTGTAAGGGAACTCAGTTACTGTGTGCCTTTGGAATAGAGAAGATAAATAGACCAATAAAAACACAGAAAATCAAGGTAAAAGGAAAGTTTCCCTTTAGACATGATAGCATATCATGGAGAGATCGTAGCATAACAAGCAAAACAAGTGGGTTTTTAAGACTGCTAGGTCTATCCACTTAGGTCAACACAGCCAAAAGCCTCAGAGAAAAGTATTGTCTAATCTAACTAAAACTATGTTCATGTACAATTTCTGTTCTCCATTCCCCCAAGAAAAACACAGCTAAGATGCTTGAAAAACTCTTTATCTCGCATGGACATAAATTTTCTTGAGGCCACAAAAGCTGCCTTGACAGTACTAGAGCTCTGTCTATGCCAAGGTGCAAGTGAACTGGTTAACAGTGGTGCTGCTGGTCAGTTCCCGCGAAGCCAAACGTTCGGTTTGAAGCACATCCTTTCTAACAAGCCAGAGCTCGCTCTGCACAACAACCCGCCTGAACCAAGTGAGCTTTCCAAGAGATAAATATTATGGTAGTTTCCCTCTGCTAAAGTGTCTCACCCAGGTTTTGTTGACAGATAAATGTACGTTACCATCTGGCCAGGAGCTTTGCCCTAAAGAACGGTGGTTCACGCTTGATCATACGTGTTTCAACTTTCAGCCAAAACACCCCCAAGCTAAACAACCTTTTGAGGCCTTTTTAAAGTTACTAGACCTAAAAACATAAATTGGTTGATGCTGTAAGGAGTTATTACAGTTCCTATAACAACCTGTTAGAGGATAAAGACACCAGGGAAAAAACTCTGTCTATGGGCCAAAATGCTGCAAAATGTTACCGAATGGACCTAGAGAGCTCTCATGGATGGAGCAGGCTGAAGAACAATCATAGAATCATAGAATCACTACGGATTGGAAGGGGCCTCGAAAGATCATCTAGTCCAATCCGCCTGCAACAGCAGGATCACCTAAACCAAGTCACACAGGAACTTATCCAGTCGGGTCTTGAATATCTCCAGTGAAGGAGACTCCACAACAACCATGGGCAGCCTGTTCCAGTGCTCTGTCACCCTCACTGTGAAGAACAATCTCAGCATACACTCAAAAGGTGAAGTAGAGATAAGAAGAACTTTATTTCCTATGCTGACGTGGGATTAGAGGTCTGATCATGCAAACATTTGTTACAGAATGTTGTGTTTAATTCTGTGGGATATGGTTTAGCATGGTGAGCTTGGCACAGTCAGGTCAAGTGATGGACTCAGTGATCTTGAAAGCTTTTTTCAACCTAAAAAATTCTATGACTCTGTAATTTTAAGAGCACTACGTGATTTCATAGGAAAGCACTCGCAAAAATAAAATGTTGGTGCTGCTGGGCAACTAGCAGTAGCAGCAATAATTTCACTAGCATCTTTCTAAGGCCATCAGCGAACTAAGTTTTAGTGCTGTGTAGACTTTACAGAATCGTAGAATACTTTGGGTTGAAAGGGATCTTAAAGATCATCTAGTTCCAATCCTCTTGCCATGGGCAGGGAGACCTCTCACTAGAACAGGTTGCTCAAAGCTTCATCCAACCTGGCCTTGAGCACTTCCAGCGATGGGGCATTCTCTGCTTCTCTGGGGAACCTGTTCCAGTGCCTCAGCACCCTCATGGTAAAGAATTTCTTCCTCATAGCTAACCTAAATCTACCTTTCAGTTTAAAATCATGACCACTCCTCCTATCTGGATTCCTATCTGGAACAGAATCATAGAACCATAGAGTCATCAGGGATTGGAAGGGACCTCGAAAGTTCATCCAGTCCAATGAATGCACTTATTCCTGAAGATCTTGCACTTTATACTGTTTTATTCCATCTAAACCAAAAATGGGGTTGATGGCACTGGTCGGAAGTGACTGTCTGAGCCCTAGCCACAAACCAGATGTAGTGACCAGCAGCAAAGCAGCACGTGGTGGTAGACCACACTGAGATAGGTACAGATATCTTTTTGATTTCCACTGAAAATGCAGTGCTGGTGTGAGGTTTGAGTTGACCCTCGCTGATTTAGTATGAGGAAGTGTCCTTCTTTCTTTAAAGGATACTAACAGTCTAGGCAAGGGGAAAAGAACTGTGATACCTTCAAATAACACTCCTCGAAGGTTTCAATAAAACACATTGATGTTTGTAGGCCAATAGTCTTAGAGGAGTGTGCTGGGTGACAGTGGCACATCCACACATGGTTTCTGATCTCTCTGCAGGTGTCTAACAGCACTGCTGCTGTTAGTTACTGCTGGAGAAGCTGCTGCCTTTCTGCTGCTAAGAATTACAGAATGATAGAGGCTGGAAGGGACATCTGGAGATCATCGAGTCCAACAGCCTTTAAAAAGGGTCTGGTTGGCTCAACTGGTAGAGCATGGGACTCTGAATTCCTGGGGTCATGGCTTTGAGCCCCATGTAGGACATCTCGAGACAGTACTGTAGGCTGACCCTGCTCCAACAAGGCGGGACTGGACTTAGATGATCTTTTGAGGTCCCTTCCAACCTGTAACATTCTGTGAAGCCTTGCCAGAGCAGCTTCATCACTGCTTTTCGTGTAAAATGGGTCTGCTTAAACTATACGTGATGTGTCTGAGACCTGCTCACACATCAAGTGCAAATTTGGCATCACAGCAGACTGCACAGATTCTCAAGATGAAGAACAAAACCACCTCTGCAGAAACACCTTTTACCTTTTCCACAGAGCTAATTTGTAATCCCCATCTGCACTGTCACTGCTTTGGCTCTTCACTGACTCCTCTCAGCTTTCAGAGGCGTGCACGCTGCTCATCACCCTGCCCCATTCTTCTTTCAGTCAGAACTGCCCTTATGTCTAGGTCCTTCCTTCTTTCTCTGAGGCAACCAGCATCCTGCTTTCCTCTTTTCCCAGACTTAACCTCTGGATAGGTTTCAACTGTCCACCTTTGATATAATTTTCTCCTCCACGTTTCCACCATGAGCAGCTGTGATAAAAGCAAAGCCAAATCACCAGGACAAGACACATCCCAAACTGAAAAGCTGCACTTATGGTTGCTATGTACTGCATTACATGAAATTAACTTGGAGAAGGGCATTTTTAAGGGCCTGTAGGTGATATCTGGCCAGTCCTCTGTGGCCTCCTTTTCTAGGGGGTTGTTTTTGAAAATTGTCATCCACTTATCGCTATGGCAATGAATATTCATCCCTTGTTCAGAAGTGGCCCATTATTAATAGCAGATAATAATCCATACAAGTAGCTGCTTCTCATTATTAATAGCAGATAATAATCCCTACAAGTAGCTGCTTCTCTACCTCCTCAAAGTGCTCTCTAAAACATCACTCATGACTTGCCTAAAGCGTCACTGTCATTGCAATACTTAGTGGCACCACGATGTTTTTTGGCACCTGTATAATCAGACTAAAATGGAAATGTTCGTGAGGAATTGGGTAAATAAATTTGTATTTGACGTTTGTTTTAATTTCACTAGTTACATCTGTTGTACTCAGTGCTGCACGTTACACAAATGATCACCGTGCAAGAGGCTTTGCAGACATATTGCAGCCTCTCTGACTGTTATCCCAGTAAATATGAGCAACAGACCCGTGGCAGCGTTGCACTGTTAAATGTGGAGAGTACCAAAGGAATCACAGACTCTTCTAGGTTGGAAAAGACCTTCAAGATCACAGAGTCCTGTCACTAACCCAACTGTCCCAAGCCCACTACTAATACCTGTCCCTAAGCTCCAGGTCTACACAATTTTTAAACACATCCAGGGATGATGATTTGACCTCCTCCCTGGGCCCCATGTTCCAAGGTCTGATGATCCTTTTGGTGAAGAAGTTTTTCCTAATATCTAACCTGAACTTCCACCAGCACAACTACAGATCATTTCCCCTGATCCTATCACTTTTTACTTCTGAGAAGAGACCAACATCTATATCTCTACATCCTCCTTTTAGGTGGTTGTAGACAGTGATAAAATCTTCCCTCACCAGCTTCAGCCTAAACTACCCCAGTTCCCTCAGGAAATCCTCATAAGGCTTGTTCTTCAGACCCTTCACCAACATTGCTGCTGTATTCTGGACCTGCTTCAGCATCTCAATGTCTTTCTTGTATTGAAGACCCCAAACCTGAGCACAGTACTCAAGGTGTGGCCTCACCAGTGCTGAGTACAGGGGTCTACCACTTCCTTCGTCCTGCTAGGAGTAGGATGTTCATGCTACTGATGTCTCACCATAAGGGCAGCACAAGTACTGTGCCTGCTCACAAACAGCTCTGTACACTGCTGCAGTGCACCAGCCCTGCTCCTGCCTCTGCCCTCCCCTCTTCCCAAAGCAGGCTCTGCTCTGGTGTGGCTTCTATTCTCCACAGTAATAAGATGGATAGAAAGTGAAAGTGATCCCTCTTTTTCCTGAAAGAAAAGCCCCTTCTCTCCAGCAGTCTACTGCGCTGAGGTTCTGCAGATCAGATTTCAGCTGATCCCCAAAACATCAAATGCCTGGATGGAAGAACAAAGGACATGACCACCCTTAATTACTGTTTAATAATTACTGCCTTCAGTTCAGCGCTGGTTACCTCAATGTATCTTCAAAGTCTCTCACTGGGACCTTTCCCCAGAATTGTATTTGCAGGTATTTTAAACACATCAAATGGCAAATGAAAGGCAATAAGAAGAATAAAAAGTTACAACAAATCTACTGCATTTACTAGAACATTTATCTTTTGGGGCAGTTGCAATCCTTCACGACCTTTTACTCTATTTCACTATGTTCTGCCATCAGAACAGCCATGCAGAGCTAGGAAAGGGCTGCATCAGTGTCAGCAGAGAGTCTCACGGCGAATATTGGCATGCAGGCAAATTGCACCATGTCCTTCGTGAATTAATGACAAAATTGTTCTAGTGTTACTAATGTTTTACAACTGTTATGATGCTATTAATGCTTTAAACTGATTTTGCATAAAGATGATCCAGTGCTGTGTTCTACCAGAGATGCCGAAATGTTCTTGTTTTAATGCACCACCAACCTCTCATAAATAATTATACTTCAGAAAATGATAGAGTAGCACATGTTCTAGGCTCTCCTCAGGATCTTCCTCAGGCAGTCTTGTCTCTATTGTCAGCTCTGTGGTTGATTTGCTGTGTTTTTCCTTCATGTCCAAGCTCAGTTAAGATTCAAAACAACATTGCTGATTTGCACAGGGACAAGACTTGCACACGCTCACCAAGACCTGAACCGCTAGGGCCGGCAAGCCTTTGTAGCAAGCTGCTCCACTGGGCCAAGTACCGTTCCAGCTCCTCACATAGTCACTCCAGGGGGCTTCCTGTTCCCTCAGGCTTGACCCAAGTTTCCCGAAGCACAGTCTGTGCCGTGACATACACTAGATGAAACTGTTGAGTGGTATAGCAGTCTCAAACAGGTTGAGCTGGGTAAACAAAGACATCTCTAAACAATTAATTATATCCTGATAACCTACGTTCCTCTCTCCTAAGGCAGTGGTTTGGTCCAACAGTAACATTTGGTCTGGGGTCTTTGTCTTCTTGTTTGGATTCTTTCTCTGTCTCCAAGTGGATCATTCTTCTATTGTCTTGATTTCCTGCTGACAGATGTGGCTCCAATGGTTTGCACCATTTCAGGGTCTTCCATCACATAACTCAGTCAAACTTTGGCATAAGTTCAGCAGTATTGAGAATCACAGAATCATAGAACATTAGGGATTGGAAGGGACCTCAACAGATCATCCAGTCCAATCCCCCTGCCACAGCAGGATAAGTGTAAGTTCACAGCTCATAGCTGAAGGCTTTAGAGCCCCTCTAATGGCATATAAAGGATTCCAGTTGAGCTAGGAAGTGACATCTCTGGCAGTGCTCCCTTTGTTTTGATCAAGCAGTCCTGCTTAATTTGTCAGGGAAAGGTCAGACAAAGTTCACAAAATCTTTCAAGACGAACAATTAACCTTCATGTTCTCATATACAAGGTAATTATAAGTTACAAACACAATAAAGGGAAGCTTAACACTATTAGCAAGGGTATACTATCATTACGTATGACGTGGATGGTCATGGGTGACCATCCGAAAAGGGATTCTCACCAGTGGTGGCAACTGTCCTTTTTTACCCTGTCGAGGATGTGGTGGCTTTGTTCTGCATCATGGAGGAGAGTGACCAAGGTTTTTTGCCCATTTCCTTTCACTTTCTTTAATATCTTCTTCAATTCTTTACAGTGCAGGTGTTTTCTTACCACTGTCACGCTCCTTCCAATGGAAGTGCGTGACAAGTTACCTCTCCTATGAGGCCAGACTGAGAGAGTTGGGACTTCAGTCTGGAGAAGAGGAGGCACCTGGGTGACCTTATTGTGGCCTTCCAGTATCTGAAGGGGGTCTACAAAAAGGCTGGGGAGGGGCTTTTTAGGATGTGAGGTAACAACAGGACTAGGAGCAATGGAGCAAAGGTGGAGATGGGTAGATTTAGAGTGGATGTGAGGAGGAAGTTCTTCAGAGTGAGAATGGTGAGAGCCTGGAATGGGTTGCCCAGGGAGGTGGTTGGGGCCCCATCCTTGGAGGTGTTTAAGGCCAGGCTGGATGAGGATCTGGTCAGCCCAGACTAGCTTGGGGTATCCCTGCCCACGGTAGGGGAGTTGGAACTAGATGATCCTGTGGTCCCTTCCAACCCTGGCTGACTGTGTGACTTGGTCTAGGTGATCCTGCTGTGGCAGGGGGATTGCACTGGATGATCTCTCGAGGTCCCTTTCAATCCCTGATGTTTCTATGATTCTATGATTCAATATAAGGAATAAGCTCACTTTAATAATTGGTGGGATGTAACAGGAGATGAATAATTAAAGTTGCATCCCATGATCATAGTAAAGCAACAAATACAAATATTTGAGCAGTTTTCTTGGTGCACCTACAAGTTCTTATGCAGACATATCCTTATCTGATATATACGTTTAGTTTCTGTGGTTTCATCAGGTGTTTCAGACTGACAGACATTTTGCTGGGTGTCTAAACACATATATCTTGACCTTCAATAGCATTACTTGTGCAGAGAAATTCTTGTTGCTCTCAGACATTTTGTGCTTTGACGTCATCTGTTTGCTCTCTGTTTTCTTTCTGTTGGGCCCATATTCTAAAATTGCTCCAAGACTTAACCCTAATGCTATGAGGAGAAACAGAGTAAGTATGCACTATATATAATTAAAAGAAAATTCATGACCTTGTGGCTGATGGAGCCGTAAGTGAAGATAAATACCACCGTGTCTAGAATCCCTCTTTCAAATTGGATTGCATTATTCCATATAACTTTGCAAAACTCAGTGGGTAAAATAACTCTTTTACCTTATCTTACGATTGCTGCTGTTGTCAGTAGTGTCCATACTTGTGCCTCTGTATGCCAAGAGCTAATGAAATATGATTTTGGACTATTTTAATGTATCTAGAATTAACTAGTGGGCTTCTTTTATCAATTCTCTCTCCCACTGGGTCTTCATATCAGACAAGAGCCACTGATTAGTCCCTAACACTACTAGAGAAGATCCTGTGGGCTGTTCCAGTTTGTCCAATTTGCTGGATGTTGCACTGAGTTTGTGAGTGCTTTAGCATCTATACCCTTGAGTATTGCAAGTCTTGCTCCTCATCTTGAGAGTCACGCTAGCCATGCTTCCTTTTGTCCATTTGGTAGAGGACAGGGTTCATCCACGTAACCAAACTAGCCAGCCTGTGGAGGAGATACTTAGGAGGAGATACACAGGCTGATTTAATGAAGGAAATATTTGTGTTGA
The DNA here is from genome assembly GCA_013400115.1 of Rhinopomastus cyanomelas. NCBI lineage: Eukaryota > Metazoa > Chordata > Aves > Bucerotiformes > Rhinopomastidae > Rhinopomastus > Rhinopomastus cyanomelas. Next base: position 84,339 of record VXBP01002399.1, read on the forward strand.
GAGCTCTACTCACTTTAATGACCATGAGGGATTAACTAATACTCGTTGCTGACTGACCTTTTTGACAGCTTGCAGCCCAATTTCAGGTATTTGTGGGGTCACTTTTTCCATTCTTAAAGGAGCCGCATTTGGTAACGTGGTAAGAAACAGCTGAGGAGCCAGTTGTCAATACTGGAATAGTAGTTCCACAAGTTAGGTTGACAACTACCTTATTAACATTTAATGAGATTCTCCTGTGTGCAAGGTCTAGAGTCTAGTGTTGAACTGCAGCTTTTTGTATTAAAACACTCATATTTTTTTCCTACTAGTCAGTTCCACCAGAATTAAATCCTGAGCTGTATACATTTCCCAGGAAAACACAAGTTTTCTTTCTGGTTCGCTGAGGACCGGAATAGATATTGCTTTATAATCTAGGTAGATTCTCCTCCCTTTATAGAACTTTCATCCACTGGGGATCACGCATTTTTTTTTAATACTCAGCCATGCAAGTGTGATTGTCAGGGTTGTCATCATCAATAGCAGTGAGATATCTCACTTCATTATTTCTGTTGCAAGGATTCTTCATGGTTCAATCACTTGCCAGCTGGTTGACTATCCACCACTCCGTTGACATGTGAGTGCTGTATCCAATCTTCTTTTCCTGTAACTTTGACAGCAAAGTAAGAGCAGTAAAAAAAAAAAAAATATACAGCCCTTCCAATATCAGCTCTGCTGAGAATTTTGGAAAATATTTTTAGTAGAACTTAATTCATGTCCCTGATCTCAGGTGGTGTCCATTTGTACCACTGGGCGTATTTTCCATGGTCTGCAAACTTTCTGCACACCTATAAAATCAAAGGACTCAGCAACACGGTGCTATACAACGGATTCTGCTTGAGGAAGGAAGAGACTACTAGGATGCACAGTGTCTCTGGGGGGCTTTTTGCATGCTGTGTATTGATGCTCTAGGGATTTGAGCCTTTAAGCTTGTAACACACTTGGGTAGATGTTACTGCATTAAAAAAAGAGCCTCAAAGTAATATACCAGTACTACTACTAGCACCTTTGTGGTTGTTTATTTGTCTTTCAAGTGCTGTATGTGACATAGGTATTGTTGCAACCAATTCACATCTACAAATGAACTGGGGAATGGGTTCTGAAAGATATTATGCAGCTATGGTGGCAGATACCCAAGGAAATGCCCCAGTTATGATGGTGTGTCTTGTTGTTTGACATTGAAGAGTTTAAAGAGTTTCAGTAAAAAATATAATTTAAATCCTCCCAGAGCACTGGCACATGAAGTTCTGAAAACAGATATTGATAAAAAGATAGGAGAGGGACTAAAGAGATGATAACCCAAAATAACATATGGATGATAACAGTACGTAAGACCCACCAGGCTAACTGAATCTTTGCAATATAACTGAGCTACTGAGAGCCTGGGGGGGGGGGAAAGTAACCTAATTTCACCAGTTTGGATGGAGATAGAACTTACTGCTTTCCCACTGCTTAAGAGCAACTGCCTTCTATCTCGAGCTACCAACTAGGCCTGTCTTTTGTAAGGAGCAAGAAATCTAATATAATAAAATAAGGTCAACAACTATTTGTTTTCAGGTCAGGGAACATAAGATGACTTCAGTATGAAAACACTGTTCATCAAATTACTGTTTATTCTTATTATGTCTAAACTCACACAGATTTCTTTGACTGTAGAAAACCTTCCTGCTGTTGCAGGGGGATTGGACTAGATGATCTTCCGAGGTCCCTTCCAATCCCTAATGACTCTATGATTCTATAGTTACTAGACAATATCAAACCATTATGTCCAAATCCTATAAAAAAATCTGTGCCTGCAAGCACCTGACCAAATTGTGGTGTAGCTGCTCAGCCTGCAAGAGGGCTGAGCCAGAAGATTTGGCTGGCAACACACCCTGCTGAACAGAAAATTACTGATGGCTACAGGATTAGTCTGGACAGAAATCTTCAGTTGCTACAGGTTTTTTAAAATTAGGTCATGGAAAGATCTGTATTTTCAGACCTCCTGTAGCCATGCCTAACATATTTGTGATGTTTGGAATTGGAGCACATACTTTTGTCTAAAGAGGTCTTTGTTAAATAAGGCTGTGAAAGGTGGTGCCATGAGTGAGGCTGTACTGACCACTAGAGAACCGACAGAAGCTCTCTGCTAACCCCTCTGCCTCCCAAAAGGGGAAGAGAAAGGCAATAAAGGAGAGAGATTTATGGGCTGGAAAACTAAAACAGCTTTAAAGAGTGTAATAACAACAAAGAGTATAATAACAATAACATTAAATACATACAAAACCAATACCAAGCTCAACTCCCCTGATGGCACTTATGCCACTGTCATCACTGATGCTGTGAGCAAGGAATGGGAGAAGTCCTAGACTGGACTCACTGGCTGATGAGAACCAGATGCAGAAGTTGGATTCTGGAACTGGATTCAGGAATGCACAGAACTGGCATCAAAGGGACAATGGACAGAGTCCTCCTCAGACACTGGCTATTGAAGAAGAGAGGCTGACCCTTGTGGTCCCTCCACTCTTACCAAATATGATGTCTGTGCTGGTCGGTGCAGTGTCATCTGTCATCTGTCCACTCCTCCCCGCAGGTGCAGCCTCTCACTGCATCCCAACACAGTGCACAATGGTAGCAGTGGTCTTGGTTTCTACAGGAGCAAGTCTAAGCAGGAAGACCAATCCTTGATAGTAACTGAACGTCAAGTGCTCTCACTCGTAGAGTCAGACAGTCTGCACAAAAATACCCTGCTAACCCCAGAAAATGCAATTACTCAGAAGTGAATCACTGAAAACTGTTCTAAATCAAACAAAGACACATGGCTCCGTGCTTTTGGCAATCCAGAGTTGTTAGGCTACCTCTTGCACAAACTTGGTTTTGGCTTGTCTGTACATTAACTGTAGTGATGGATGGCCTGAAGGCACTAACAGGACAGAGTACGTCTGTGAGAGTAAGTTACGGGGCTGTTGGAGAAGTGATTTGCTAGCAGCGCATTGATCAGACGTGTAGACTGCCCTTGAGTAAGAACATTCCTTAAAATAGGGCATTATGTAGGATTCCAAGAAGGGATACTTTAAAGGTCACAAAGTCCAATCTTACAGTCACTGTGGTGCTAATTCAGAAATACTATCCCTGGACCAAATCTTCACAGTCTACTGACAAACACAGACTAACTGCTGGTAGCTTACCAGATGACTTGACCAGCCTGTATCCCACAACTTGCTCTCAAGATTTCCTCGGTTATCAGTAGGACTTCAGGTGGAATGGATCGATTTAAAGGCATATACTCTTGGGCTCTGCCTCTGTTTCCCTGCAGCAGATTTCTTAGATGAGAATTAAAGGCTTCACTAGTTCACAAGGAGAGAAAAGTTAGAGCAAAACCTGGGCTGCAGTCCAAACTCTAACTTAATATGGCTGAGCTTTGGAAATCTTTGATGCGAACACTCACTCACAGCATCTTCCTCATAACCATCTTCCTCATTTAATCTTCATGTCATTTAATTCTAGAAAATAATACACCTGGCATGTGACACTGCAATATTTCCAGGCTGAAGAATACGATTGATACAAGAAACATCTGCTCTGAACGCTGTGGTGAGAACACTACGTGCCAATAAACCTAATGAAAAGCACAGAGCGATTGCGAAGCCTAATGGCATTTTACCTGAATGGCTGATCTTGGCATAAACAACCACCCAGGCCAACTCAACATCACAGCTGGCCTGAACCTTCTTAACTGAACGTGAAATGAAAGGTTAGGCAGATAGCACCAACAGGTGTCTGCCCAGACTGAGCAGCTACCAGCATCTCCGCGTTCAGTCTCTGACAAAGTAATGAACACACCTGTACGTAAGCAGGAGATGGCAAGCTCCACGAAGGGACAGTTTTTCTTGGTATCTGTGAATCACCTAATTTAATCTTGCAAGAAAAAAGTAATAGGAATAGTTACAGAAAAAAGTCAATTCAGAGAAGTTACTACCATCAAAAACCTCCAACCAAATCTTTAGTCCTTTTTCTTTTGAAGGAACTTCTTCCCAGTGAGGGTGACGGAGCACTGGAACGGGCTGCCCAGGGAGGTTGTGGAGTCTCCTTCTTTGGAGACGTTTAAGACCTGCCTGGCTGTGTTCCTGTGCAACTTGGTCCAGGTGATCCTGCTGTGGCAGTGGGATTGGACTAGATGATCTTTCAAGGTCACTTCCAATCCCTAATGATTCTATGATTCTTAATTTGCTGTAAGCCAGTTGGCAATTTGTGGGTTTTTATTCCCCAGAGGCGTCTTGGTGCTGACTAGGACACAAGTTTCAGAATGTTTTCTGGAAGCAACCAAGCAAGGTTGTTCCCACTCTACACACATTTTAAACTAAAAGGCAATGGGGAGATTCAAATCTGTGGACAGAAATACACAAAGAAAGAGATTTGGACCTTTTCTTCACAGAACTTCTATTTAAAAGCAATGAAACTGCTTTCTCCTGTGCAAAGTCCAGCCCTTGAGTAAATCAATAGTAGGGAGAATGACAACCTCCCCCTAAAGATTTTTACTGCCAAAATGATGTATTAAAGAATTCTGTAACACAACTGACCAAGAATCCTGAAGGCAGCTGCTCAGCAAACCTACCCACTCATCAGAACGCTCCACCGCGTGGCTCTGTGTACGTATATACACTCCCTTGTACAGGTACAGGTATACACAGGTAATGTGCATCACTAACAGAACACCAGCTCTCCTGCTCTTTCCATTTTGTCCTGAGCGCTTGCAAGTTTCACAAGCTTCCTCTGTACCTTTAGTTCCAAAACAGCTAACTCTTAGCCGTTCTTAGTTTTATTTACCACACCTTGCCTTCTGCCTTGACAAGGTTAATGAAGAGTCTGGAAATCACAGGCTGTACTGGAGACTGATGCCAGCTGAAGTTATGAAATCAAGTTCATGACTTTAAAATGTGACATTGATAATGGTCTATAGTTCATTCTTACAAACACATAGATCCACACACTTTTACAACATCAGTTATTTTATGATCAATAAAATAACTGGTACCTAGGGTTGTTCTTGCTTTGGAAATCTTTGATGTGAACACTCACTCACAGCATCTTCCTCATAACCATCTTCCTCATTTAATCTTCATTTCATTTAATTCTAGAAAATACTACACCTGGCATGTGACACTGCAATATTTCCAGACTGAAGGGGTGGTTAGCAGATCAAGAGAGGTTCTTCTCCCCCTCTACTCTGCCCTGGTGAGACCACACCTGGAGTATTGTGTCCAGTTCTGGGCTCCTCAGTTCAAGAGGGATGTGGAGCTTCTGGAGAGAGTTCAGCATAAGACAGTGAAGATGATAATGGAGGTGGAGAACCTCCTTTACGAGGAGAGGCTGAGGGAGCTGGGTCTCTTTAGCTTGGAGAAGAGGAGACTGAGGGGTGACCTCATTAATGTCTACAAATGTTTGAGGGGTGGGTGTCAGGACGATGGCACTGGGCTGTTCTCGGTGTCATGTAGTGATAGGACGAGGGGCAATGCTTGTGAGCTGGAACACAGGAGGTTCCACATCAACCTGAGAAGGAACTTCTTCACGGTGAGGGTGACGGAGCACTGGAACGGGCTGCCCAGGGGGGTTGTGGAGTCTCCCTCACTGGAGATATTCAAGACCCGACTGGACATGTTCCTGTGTGATTTGGTCTAGGTGATCCTGCTGTGTCAGGGGGAGTGAACTGGATGATCTTTCGAGGTCCCTTCCAATCCATAGTGAGACTATGATTCTATGATTCTCTTTGGCAGCGTTTCACTGTCTGTTCCTTCTTATTTTAATAATGCTGCTCAGAATAATAAAACACTTAGACCATAGCAGTCTTTTCTGCATTTCCATTTAGTTAGGTAAATAGTCTGTTCCTTATTATTTTAATAACGCTACTTAGAATAATAAAACACTTAAAGCATCGTAATGTTTTTCTGCATTTCCTTTGGTAAATAAAGCCCCCAATGACAGGGTAGTCTGGCAAGTGTTTTGCAAACTCTGTCGTGTTTGGTAACATCAAAGTTATGGCCGTGCTGTGTGAAAACACACTCTGTTGTATGCTGTCAGGGCTCGTAGCTGTTCCATTATTCCGTCTGACTCCATTTCAGGAGTGAGTTATCAGTTAGCACTGACGGCATTAAAAATTGTTGATCTGCTTTACTGTAATAAAGCCTGATCAAATCCATACAAAGTCCAATCACTTCCCTGCCTGATAAAATGAAGATTTGTCTTTATGTTCCTTGATGAGGCACGGATATGGCTCATCTGATCTGAAAACCCTAATCTGTCTTTCGTTATCTCTACTAATTCCCCAAACATTTGTGAGTTATGCGCCAAGTTTAGCTCTTAAATATCCTGACAGCATTTTCCCACATTACTTCTATAAACTCTTTTCCCATCAGAATTACACACGACCGGAATAGTCAAACTCTTTCCATCTTGGGGCAAAGATAATTTAGTTTATAACTGATGAACAACTTTTCATCTTGTTTCCAGGAGATGCCCCTTTCCATTGACAACCTAGCCAGACTTTGACTTGCTATCAAGTTCCAGCAGAACCACATGAATAGGACAGAGCAGTTACTGCAGATAAAAAGATAAATACATATTAAAGTCACCATTACAGAGCAATTTACAGGTATCTTAGTATGAGGAACATCGCAAGCGTTGTGAAAAGCTGGATCGATGTATGAGGTTGTTGATACAACGCTGTACTCTCTCTCAGCCTGGTTTGTTCCTGCTTTTTTCATAATGGAGTTACTCAGGGTCATATTCAGGTTTCTCACAATGCAGTTGCTTACTACAACCATTTCAAATAATATTCAGATGGATCCGTTTTGAAAAATCAAGTAGCTCCTCAAAAACAGGCTAAAATGCCCTCACAGCCTACAGTCTGCTACATGAAATTAAACCTCTTGTCCTTGTGGGCTCTGTTTATGTCTCAGGGAATTCTTCTTAGAGGTAAGCGTAGGTGATAAAAATAGATGTTAGGATTTTTAGTGCCACAAGATTTAGGCTGCTTTGTCACCTATGACAAGCAATGCTTACCTCACAGAATCCATAGCTATGACACACTGTAGAAATGAATTATTGAATTTTACAGGTTTTGATCGTTTCTATTTGTAACGTTTGTTTTCCCTCTGCTTTTCTGCCGTATTTCTCCTGGGAAAGCAAGAGTCACTGGCATAATAGCAATGTATGAATACACAGTGCGTGCCATTGCAGAAAGCTGTGTCTCATTTCAGAGGAATCCGACCGTTCCGATCACCGAATGCAGCAGGTTGTTTTCAAATACCAGTGAGGCTCCACTTGAAAACACACACAGCTGCGTTGCTGCATTGAAATCTACTTTGGTGATGTCCATTTTACTTCTCTGTGAAAATAAAAGGTGTCACAAGTCAACTGCTGTGTCTCAATGCATACGATTTTTACTGATGTCCAAACAATGAAGTGCAACAGAATGACTTAGGGAATCAGAGAATCACTAGGGATTGGAAGGGACCTCGAAAGATCATCCAGTCCAATCCCCCTGCCACAGCAGGATCACCTAGACCAAGTCGCACAGAAATGCATCCAGGTGGGTTTTAAACATCTCCAGTGAAGGAGACTGATATTATTTAAATTTATCTCAGCTTCCTTCAGTTACTGCTTTTCACAGCTGTCCCTTAGTCTGTGGAGCAGTGCTTCATAGCAAGCCTCATCCACTCAAGTTAACAGAAATCAAGTGAATGCAGTAACCCCTTCTTCCAGTTTTTGTTGTCACTCTGTTTACAGATGCACCATACAGAGCAAAGTGAACTTCTTCCGGTTGTCATGTTGGTCCCTGGAGACATGAACACCAAGGGAAATTTAAGCTCCATTCTTCTAATCAGTGCTGGGGTTTAATTTCTTTCTGTTTCTGGTAGCATGCTGTGCTTGGTGACCCATCACAGTCTACAAACCATGTTGAACAGGAATCAAGCTGAGCAGTGGGTTTATTTGCACAGCTGCCACCCGGGTCATGTCCTTGTTTGTCTTGTTAGCAAACATTTAAAAGCATGGCCATGTCCAGTGACTCCTGATGACTTAAGTCTTCACGAAGAGAACCAGCATGGGCAAGGGAGTTTGTATCACATGAGGTCCTGAAATACCGAGCCTTTATTGACTTCATGGCTGTGTCCTCTACTTGAAAGCTAAGGGAGAATTTCACAGTGAAGAAAAGGAGTAAACAAGTGGTGAGTTAAATAAAAAAGGGTGGGGGAGAGAAGGGGAAAATACTGATGGATACTTAATTACTTTCATCTAGATTGATTTATCTTATTTTAGAAAACTGCAGAGTGAAGGATAGTACTTTAGGTCCCCAAAATTCTGTGGGGCAGCACTGGTACTGACCTGAAGAGAGAAGATCTAAATGGTGCTGGAAAACTGACCAGCTTCCCTCTCGATATTTGTGACCCCACTACCAACAGCAGCCAGTTCCAAAGGGAAATAAAAAACCCCACGCTTTTTTTTTCCATTGCTGAGCAAGTTCTTAGTAACTGGACGTATTATAAACAGAGCATGGACTGTCTCTATTTAACCCCCACTTATGAATTAAAATGATCATGTTTTTGCTGCAGTGATGATAAAAAATCAGTCATACTCTGCTGATTCTGATATAAATGCCTGTCACTCAGATAATTCTTCAAGAAAAAAGTTTCTGTTTTGCTTCGTTGAGTTCAAAAATTTTCTCTTGCTAAGTGAAGGCTACGCATGACTGCAGACCGAGGAGTACATCCGGATAAACTGAGCTAAGTCTATTGCTAGGAAGGGAAACCTCGGGTTCCAAAGTAGCATGTGCATATCATTAGATCAGAACCCGTTGTAACAAAATCCTCTACAATCCGAGAGAACTAATTAGCTTCCACAACAGAAAACATTTGAAAAGAATAATCCTACTCTGACACTTTTGGATAATAAGTTTGAAATATGTTGAATTTGAGTCCAAATTTTCTTTGTACCAGTTCTTCAAAGTACATACTAACTCCTTACAGTTTAAGTAAGAATCTTTATTCCAATGAAGTGTGGGAGTGCACTACTCTGCTGCATCTGTGCCCAAAGACATGGGTCATGTTGAGAGAGATGTCCGAGCCCAGATGTCAAGCGGGCTGCACGTCCATATCCACACAAATCTACGTGCTCCTGAAGAGTTTAAAAGGATAGCTTTTCAACATTTTTCTAGAAATTATTACAATCAGAGGCTTAGCTCTGCCTGTAGTGTTTTATTTTGCCTAAATGTTTTCATTACAACATTAAGAGTTTTCTTGTGCTGCTTCTCCTAGCCTTTGAAGACAAGGGTATGTGACATCGTCTTTTGTGACTCAGCAAAGATCTCTGGCAAGTTTTGTCACGGTCATTTCTGATGTTTAATGAGAGGGCATCTAGCAGCAAAATAACATTGCCATTATCAATAATTGCAGCAGTTACTGAAGTGCTCAAATATGTTCAAGGAAAATTTCAATCTGAGAGACAAACAGCCCTCTGACAGGGAAAATGCCGTTCAATATTCCACCGAGCAGTGGGCAGCCAGAAGCCCTCTGAAAATCCCGCGTCCTGCAGGCGACACAAGCGGTGTGATTGCCGAGGGAATTAGCCCACATCGTGCTGAAGGAGGAGGAGACAAGCATCCCAGGTGGAACACCATACCACAGAAGTGAGACAGAGTGCAGTAGCGCTGTAGCCAGTCCCCGTCCCACGTAAGCCTTTCAGGATCCATGCTCAGCAGATGGGTCACCTGCTTTTGAAATGTGACCTGTCTGAATCAGGCTGCTGACACGAGGTGCTGGAGATGCAAACACTTCTCAACATTATCAGGTGGAGAAGGAACAGCAATGAGGAAGGATGATGCTCCAACAAAAGACGCTCCATACACAGAAAGTCTGTTAGGACAACGTAAGAAATGTCAGCTGAAGCATTTTCTTGTCCACACACAAGGCAAGGCAGCAGATTTGGCATAATTCGTGGTTTTATTACTCCCCTGATTTATATATTGGGGACCTGCAGGATGCCAGTAATTTAGGAGAGGCCAGGGTGGCCCCAGGCTTGTTCCAATTGATTCCAACAGATCCACCACAGAACACGGCTGAAGGAAGCTGGTGGTGCCTCTGAAAATTATTTCTCCAAGTACTTAAATATTTGTCTTCTTTGTTTCTCAATACTGAAATCACTAACTAAATTTATTGACAAGGAATTACGTTGAAGTACCCAAGCTGAGTCTGCTTTGCCCACAACAATGGATAGGGCATAATTTTATTTAAAGATCAGTTATCTAAATTATGTTGGCCTGAAAAATAGAGTCAAACTGAATTTCATTTTGCCTCTCATGGGAATTTATCCTTAAATATATAACATTTATATATTAAATATAAGTAAATACTGAAACACCAAAACATATTTTACAAATTGCAGGTCCTCCAGCTCCCTACCATTTACAGCATCTCCAGCAATAAATGGGTGAAGAATAATTTTGGCAATGGGAATGACAGGCATATTTCATTGAAATTATATTTTTAACTGTGTTTGAAAAATAAAGTCTGGACTAACTGCCTTCCAGGAACAAGCACTCATGCCTCTAATTTCTTCTCAAAAGGACATTCTGTGGAGGCAGTATATCTAGAAGTGGGAACAGGAGCAGAGCTGGGTCTCAGACACTGGGTAAAGGAAACTTCTGCCTGATGCCTAACGCTGACAAACAACTGAGAAGTTCAGAAAACATTCTCATCAGTAAGAAGCACCTTGGATGGCTCCTGTGTGCTGTGAGGTGGCCTGGCAAAATGTTTGGAGTCATTTTCCATCCAGACAAGCCATTAGATGGGGTGGTGGTGAACTATTGCCCTATAGCATGCAGCATCTTATCACACACAGATTTTTTTAAAATTTAATTTTTTATTTTATTGTAGCCCAATAGGATTTGCCAGTTCTGGGAGAAACATAGTTCAGACTCTTCGCAGTGTCACGTAATGATAGGACAAGGGCCAATGGGTGTCAGCTGGAACACAGGAGGTTCTGCATCAATATGAGAAGGAACTTCCTCACGGTGAGGGTGACAGAGCACTGGAACAGGCTGCCCAGGGAGGCTGTGGAGTCTCCTTCTCTGGAGGCATTTAAAACCCAGCTGGATGTGTTCCTTTGCAACTCGGTCTAGGTGGTCCTGCTCTGGCAGGGGGATTGGACTAGATGATCTATCGAGGTCCCTTCCAATCCCCAATGTTCTGTGATTCTGTATAATGCCTTTAGGAATAGGTCTATCACTGAGAAGGTATCAATATTTCCATCTCTGGTCCATGCTCAGAAACGTAGGACACAGTCCTTAACCACACACTGTGGTGCAAGGAAGAGATTTCACGGCACCTGATTGGAATGAATGCATAAACTTGATTTCCTTTCACTGCAAATGCACACAAGAGAAGTTGTTTTGAACTCCGCGTTGTTTCTTACAGCGCTTTGGGGGTCATTGCTTTTACACATCTGCTAGAAGAGAAAGGATTATTCTGTAATAAATTTTTCATTTGTCAGAATGAAGGTTCGGCAGCCTGTGACTATGGGGCTGAGAAACATGACGGTACAGAAATTTCATTTGCACTTTGGTTTTCAAAGATCTAATTTGCATATTGTTTAGCACACGTCAAATCACATAACATATTCTGTTTCTTCTTCAGGTTCTCGACAAGTGAGGGCCTAAGAGTAAAATTCGCAGGCAGCGGTACATGCAGATTTCAACCTTTGCATAGAGAAACGGAGGATTCCAGACAAAGCATCATTTTCCTTTTGGCAGTCCTGTCGATTTAAAAGCACCAAAAAATGCGAACCCGCTGCCTGAATAATTCATGCTGAAGTAACTCTGCACCAGCTTTGTAGGAGCAGATTTCCCCTTATCTTCATGCCTTGAATGCAAACGTAAATGCCTCTGTGTAGAATGTGTGTCTGCGTGCACTCGTTACACATTCATTGGTTTCCAGAGTATTTCCCCAGCTGTGCTAGTTAAAACTCTACATCCTGATGGCTAGGAACAAAAAGAGTCAGAAGAAAATTGTAAGGGAAGGATCATCACTCTCTGTTCCTTTAACCCTTACTTCACGACACGTGGTATGTTTGCTACTTCTGCTCTAGGATTTCCTCACCTTTCTTGTGCTAACTAGCTCTGTTGAAGTGTGACTGACAAAGGATGCTCGGGATGATGAAGAATCTGTGACTAATTGGGGAGGTTTCACAGGAAACAAGGAAAATGGACCAGTTCTGTGCTCTAAATGCATAAACGCAGCGAGATGCCTCAGTCACAACCACTTTTGTTTATTATACCACTGTTTCTCCTTTAATTCACGGTCAGTTTGCATGACTTCTCTGAAATGTTTATTGCTAAAGTTAATACCATAAGCTAAGGATTGGCAGGGAAGGAGTGCTTCCCACTCTTGCTCTTCTCCCCAAAGCATTTGCTACTGACGATTGATTGACACAGTTTTCTGTTATAGGCTGTGCTTTCTTCCTTCCATCTGATCCTGACCTGATCATGATTTGCAGATAAACCACTAGCTCGTGCGTAGGGCTGTAATCACTTAGAGAAGTTAATGCCTTCTGTCTGCTGTTTCCAAACTGTTTCCGTTATTTGTAGATACAGAGCTGTGGGAGGAAAGGAGGGTCATTGTCAAATCAAACATCCAATATTTTCTTCTTTGATGATTTAATGGTGGAATGATCAATTATTTTCAGTGAAGAAATACTAAACATGCCTTCAAACTCTAATACACTCTAATAATGCCTTCAAACTCATTGACATGTGTATTAGAACAGCTTGGTTTAGGCATTGCAGGTATTTTTGTCGATGTATGATTGGATTCTGCTTGATTAGTCATAGTTATGACCACAAAGCCAGAGCAAAGCACAGCTAGCTGACTCCTGTGCAGCTTTCTAACCAGCAGGCTGGCTTTCCCTTCTCACGCTGCGCAAGCACCATCATTCCGTAGGTGCTAACGCTACTTCACAGAATCATAGAATCATTAGGGATTGCAAGGGACCTCGAAAGGCTATCCAGTTCAATCCCCCCTGCCACAGCAGGATCACCTAGACCAAGTCACACAGGAACACATCCAGGCAGGTCTTAAGCATCTCCAGTGAAGGAGACTCCAAAGCTCCCCTGGGAAGCCTGTTCCAGTGCTCCATCACCCTCACTGGGAAGAAGTTCCTTCTCATATTGATGTGGAACCTCATATGTTCCAGCTTACACCCATCAGCCCTTGTCCTATCACTAGATGACATTGAGAAGAGCCTGATTCCATCCTACTGACACCCACGCCTCACATATTTGTAGACATGAATGAGGTCACCTCTCAGTCTCCTCCAGGCTAAACAGACCCATCTCCATCAGCCTCTCCTCATAAGGGAGGTGCTCCACTTCTTTCATCATCCTCATTGCCCTATGCTGGACTCCCTCCAACAGCTCCACATCCCTCCTGAACTGAGGAGCTGAGAACTGGACACAATACTCCAGATGTGGTCTCACTAGTGCAGAGTAGAATGGGAGAAGAACCTCTCTTGATCTGCTAACCCCCCACTTCTGATCCACCCCAGGATCTATTTGCTCTGTTGGGCACAAGAGTACACTGCTGTCCCATGGTCATCCTGCTGTCTACCAGGACCCCCAGGTCCCTTTCTGCTACACTGCTTTCCAAGAGGTGAGTCCCCAACCCATAGTGGTGCCTGGGGTTCTTCTTGCCCAGGTACTGATAATTTTAATGGCTACAGTGTTGGTCAGTACAAACACAAATTCAGAACCTCTTTCCAAAGGTATCACACAGGTACTGGAATGACCAACAGTTCTGACCAGTTTGCATTTATTCCAGGTTTTGTAATCTTTTTCATAGTCTTTTTTTTTTCTTCCCAGAGCTGACCAGTGCCTTACTCCAGAATGACTCAGGGGACACAAATCAAGCAACTTACTCTAAGATAAGGTACCTGTCGTGGAGCAGTCAGCTGCAGCTCAGAGGTGCTACTGGAAAGACACTGAAAAATTCCATGCAGGTGCACAGAGTTAACTCACCGGAGAAGGTGGCTGCTAAACACATTGGGAAAAGCTTCATCATCAAAAAGACCTTTAGCACTGCAACGTGCTGCCCGGAGAAGTGGCTGAGTTACCACTCCTGTATGCGTTTCTGTGTGGTGTATGTGCAGTGCCCAGGACAGGCTAATAAAGTAAAAGCAAAGGCCACATGCAGAAGCAAAGGCAAACAATAAAATTATTCATCAGCAGCTTTCCTGGGAAAGTAGAGCTTACTATGTGCAGTGGTTGCTCCAGAGGACCACCAACAATGGTATGGAAAACCTCTTCAGCCAGTTTGGACCAGCTAGCTCAGCCCGCTCCACAGCCTACTGCTGGAGAAGGAAAGAACCCCAGATCACACGCTGTGTGAGCACTGCCCAGCAGTAGCCAACACACTGGTGTGTTATCAGCAGCCTTCCAACTACCACCACAAAACACATCACTATGAGAGATGCAATGGGGAGGATCAGCTCCATCTCTGTTAGAAATGGCGTTTACATCTACCTGGAGTGTTACAAAAGCTGCAGAAGGGAAGATGTCCATAAACCTGTAGCTGCTTCTGCACCGTACCCAAAAAGTCCTTTCAGACCGTCCCAAACTGAAATCTGGCAGTTGTTTTAGGTTTTTACTTTTCACTCCTACTGAGAGAGCGTTTTTAGGTTTTCTGGTACCTTCGTGTCCTTCAAGGTCTCTTTAGTGCCGTGGAGTATTAAATCAGAAAATCTCTCAAACCATCACTGGTGAAGTAGCAGTTGAAAGTTTCACAAAACGACCTTTGGTGCAGTTTATCGTGTCACTAAATTAAAGGAGGTTCCACAAAGGTACAGGTGATGTAACTTAGATTTCCTCCAGGTTACAAGGTCACACGCGAACCTCTACTGCACAGCAGCTGCTCACACCCATGCTGTACCACACTTCCACTCACATCAGCCTCAGCAAATACCTCCTAAACAGCTTAGCAGCTCACATTTCAACCTTTGGCGATGTGGTAATTCTATCAGATCTTCATCTTTGCATTATTTCCTCTGTTCCTTTCACTGCTGACATATTTTGTTTCTCCTACCAGTCAATTCCATTTTGAAGAGCCATCCCTCCATACTGCTGCATTTGCAGCTTCAAAACGCCACTGTGACTTACTAGGTTTATTTTCTTAGGCCATCTCACCAGGGTCAGCAGTAAGGACTCCAGACCCACACAAAGATACAGCATGAGAAATTCAGGTGAAGAAACAAAGGGTCAGGCTTCCCACACCATGTCTTAGATCTCTCCTCAAAACAATACTTCTCTGCAAACGCTGGGGCTTTAATTCCCCTTTCACTGTAGCTTACAGGTTGCTTTTATCCGGTCTGTTTTGAGCACATGTCACTGAATTATTTCCCATAGAAATTCCCTGGGCTGAAGCAGTCTTCTACTGATTAAGTTATTTAGTGCTTTTACCGTACCAAGAAGATAAATGCAGCTCACTTTCCAAGGCACAGGTAAAAAACTGTTAGCCCTTGCATAGGCTTTGCTTAGGTGACACAACGTGACAGCGATTTACTGAGCTATAAATAAAACCTGTTTAATACCTGACACGGCTCTTTCGATGTCTATTGCAGCATTTTCACGTGACACGAGACAAAGCAGGAGAGGCCGGGGTTTGGATGCAGTTCCCAGGTACAGCAGTAACCAGGGTACAAAAAGTAGGTTAACACTGAGAAAGGAAAGAAATGCTAACGCTACTGGAAGGACGCTCCTTGTTTCAGACTTGACAGAAGATATTGAGGAAGAAAAGTGTCTCCTAGTTTTTCTAAACTATTGCTTGTTTCCACAAATGATTTGCTGTTGTCAACATATCAAACTGCGTTGTGGCACTGCCCTTCCCCAGCTGTAGCCAGGCAAAGGAGCAACGAGTTGAGACTCCAGAGGAAGGAAAACAGGGCATCCAGGTGTGTTATGTAGGACTGGAGAGACGCAGTGTCCCGCTGACCCGCAGCAGAAAAGTGTGTTCCCTGGAGCTGCTGTAGAAGAACTTAACAAAACCAACATGTTAACAGTCTCCCTTAACTCTCTCAATGGGGGTTTATTAAGAGGCAGCTGAGACAGTGCTCAGCTGACTGACCTGTGGGGACAGTTCTGCTAAAGAGCAATGGAAAGGATTGCTGACAACAGCGAGCAGTCCAGACTAGAAGGATCAGGGAATGTTCAGATTTCTGCTCACAGACTCCTCACCTCTCTTTCTCAGGCAAAACTGGTTCTGAGCTGCTGGGTCAAAACACCAACAGATACCATTTCTCATTGTGAAAGTACTTCACATGATTTGATTACTCTTGGTCCTTCAGCAACTTTTTCCTCAATGACATAGGAGGGAATAGTTTATTTTAAAGAAAATAAACAGTGTACTTAGAGGCCAGCTCAAGGCGAGAGCAAAATCCAGCAGTTCTCTGAATCCTTTGCTTAGCATTCTGTGCTTTCACTAGCGTTCTGGCAATTAGAATTAAAAAAAGGACCAATGGTTTTCTGATTAATTGAGTACACAGCCATGAAATTCTAGTCTTAAGTGTTGGTACTGCAAGTAGTTTTATTTGCAAATGGAGTAATCTACTCGCAATTCCTCTGCTCAATGGAAAGCACCCAAAGAAGGGCGACAAGGTTCCTGGAGCACAAGCCTTATGAAGACTGAGTGAGGGAGCTGGGGCTGTTTAGGCTGAAGAAAAGGAGACTGAGGGGAAAATGTTATAACTGTTTACAACAACCTGAAAGGTGATTGTAAAGAAGAGGGTGTTGGTCTCTTCTCACAAGAAACAAGAGATAAGACTAGAGGAAATGGCCTTAAGTGGTCGCAGGGGAAGTTTAGATTATATATTAGGAAAAACCTTGATGGAAAGGGTCATCAGGCCTTGGAAGAGGCTGCTCAGGGAGGAGGTTGAATCACCCTACCTGGGTGTGTTTAAAAGTTGAGTAGATCATGGTTTAACAATGGGCTTGGGACAGTTGGGTTAGTGCCTGGTCTCAATGACCTTTTCCAAATGAAAGGTCTTTTCCAAACGAAATGATTCCATGATTCTAATGTGCTATCACAAAAAAAAAAGGACAGTCAGCTCGCTCTAAGAATTCAAAGGACATATCTCTGGCTATCACTAAATGCTATAAATACTCCCCTGCCCAAGTAAATCTAATAAAATTTCTGTTACATTTGTGTTTTACAAAGAGGCATCTATATTTCTTTGTCTGTGTAGCTTTATGCTTCGTGCTTTATGGTGATATCACTTTTTCCAAATGACAACATCAAGACAGACTCCCCAGGTACTAAATACAAAGCACGTCCTATGGCACGCAGGCAGGTCAGCCTATGCATTTGCCCATCAACACAGTTTTGGTCTCCATGGTTACACAGAGATGCTAGCATTTTTCTTTGACACCATTGGTTGCCAAGGCTACAACAAGTTGTTACAAAACATAGCATTTACAAGTCCAGATTGCAGAGGTGCAGACCTACTATATTTGGCAATCACTTGTAGTAAAACTGGCTCAATGCGCTGTCTGTATCCTGAAGACTTTCTCAGCAGCACTCTTCTTTGGGTTAACCAAGTTACTAAGTTGGATGTAAAAGGAGAAAACACTTGCTGGAGCTGTCAGACGTACAACGTACACGAGGCTGGCAGAGCTACGCTGCCTGAAATAAGGCACCTGGCCACCTCTGGCAAATGATGGAGATGTGCTGATCCTAATGACATTATTCCTAAACAGAATCTCAACACAAATCAATTGAAATTGAATCAGAGCAGAATGTCGTCTGCATTTAGAGCAAACATTACCTTACCAAGAGGAATAATCTCATGGACTGCACAGCAGTCAGTTTTTTTAAAAATGACAAATATTTGCAAACATCTGCTGCATCGTGCAAACTGACAAAAGGAGACACAGTGGCCTCTAAACACAAAAAGACACTAAAGAGGTGCTGAGCTCTAAGAACAATTTATTGTGGTTGATTCTATGTCTACGTATCTGAATTGGAGGTAGGACACGCAGCTGGAATACCTGACCTGTGCTCAGGAATGGAGCTCCCAGTGATACACATCAGACTGCACATAAAAAGAGCGGTCAATTGTTTCTAGTGTTTTGCTTTGACATATTAAAGATTAGAACCAGTGTCATCTAAGATCTAATACTTTCATCTATTTCAAAGTGAAAGAATAACAGAATATCAGTACTTTTCACAGTACCTGTGACTGCATAAACACAACTTGCTGGAAGGTGGATGGTGAACGGGCTGCAGGATAGAAGCCAGAGAGGAACGATCAATGGGACAGAATCTAGCTGGAGGCCTGGATCTAGTGCAGTTCCCCAAAGGTCAGTACTGGGACCTGTACTATTCAGTCTATTCACTGAAGACTTGGATGAGGGATTAGGGTGCCCTGTCAGCAAATCTGCTGATGACACCAAGCTGGGAGGTGTTTCTGACACCCCTGCAGACTGTGCTGCCATTCAGTGAGACCTGGACAGGCTGGAGAGCTGGGCAGGGAAATTGAATTAACTATAACAAGGGTAAGTGTAGAGTCTTGCATCTGGGCAGGAACAACTCCAGGTACCAGTATGGGTTGGGGACTGACCTTTTGGAGAGCAGTGTAGGAGAGAGGAACGTGGGGGTCCTGGTGGACAACAGGATGGCCATGAACCAGCAATGTGCTCTTGTGGCCAAGAGGGCCAACAGCATCCTGGGGTGGATCAGAAGAGGGGTGGTTAGCAGATCGAGAGAGGTTCTTCTCCCCCTCTACTCTGCACTAGTGAGCCCACATCTGGAGTAATGTGTCCAGTTCTGGGACCCTCAGTTCAAGAAGGACACAGAGCTGCTGGAGAGAGTCCAGCATAGAACCATGAGGAAAATGAAGGAAGTACAACATCTCCTTTATGAGGAAAGGCTGAGGGAGCTGGGTCTGTTTAGCTTGGAGAAGAGGAGACTGAGGGGTGACCTCATTCATGTCTATAAATGTGTGAGGGGTGGGTATCAGGAGAATGGAGCCAGGCTCTTCTCAGTATCATTTAGTGATAGGACAAGGGGCAAGGGGTGTAAGCTGGAACACAGGAGATTTCATGTGAATGTGAGAAGGAACTTCTTCAAGGTGAGGGTGACAGAGCACTGGAACAGGCTGTCCGTGGGAGTTGTGGTGTCTTCTTCTCTGGAGATGTTTAAAACTTGCCTGGATGTGTTCCTTTCCGGCTTTCAGTAGGGTCAGGGGGATTGGACTAGATGATCTTTCAAGGTCCCTTGCAATCCCTGATGTTCTATGATTCTGTGATTCTGTGAAAAGAAATCATTTGATACGGTGTAAAGACTGAAAAATGCCTGCAATGTGCTGCATGATATGGTCCCAGTACCTTATTTTTGAAAAGATGAAGCAGAATGTAATGAAAAGCTGCCCTCTGAATGGCCAGGAACAGAACATAATGTAGTTGCCCAAAATGACAGATCACTTTTCTCAGGCATAATATGACTTTGAATAATCAAAAATAACTTACTACCAGAGACAGAAATCTTTTCATTTCTGAAACATGCACCATCCTCCTAAATTCAGAACCAGCTAACGTACAGTCTTACCATTGTTTAGGAGCACAAATCGAGAACAGTTTTCAGAGGCCACTGATTCACCTTTTAAAATGTTATCTTGCCTTTTAGAATGCCTGACCATTCTTATGCAAAGATACACGAGACAAGATTTGTCATCTGCAGCACAAGAAAAGGTTTTATAATACGGCTTTGCGCTTCTTTTGCTCTGTCCAGTTGGTTACTTTCCTTTTTTTTAAACTGGTTTTATTGACCAGCTAGAAAGTTTTCATTTGCAGTTCATTTGTTGATTAAAAATGCCAGGAGCCAGTTGATTAAGCAACTACACAAAGAGATTTACAAATTTATACTAATAATTTTTATCTAGGGGTTAATGCGGTTTCAGTTGGAATTTAATGAATATTCTATTAACTGTAGTTGGTGACTGACTTCTTAACCTAAAGCACTAAAATAACGTCATGAATTCATTAGGGATTTGCAAACATTAAGGAGGAGTTGGTCCCCAACAGACCTTGAGTCAAGTAGAAAATCTTGTGATAACCCTGTAGTACTAATGCAAAGTATAGAGCTAAATCTTTGCTCTCTCTAAAATTGTCCAGCACGTGAAAAGCCAATGTGGGTGTTTAGCTGCGTTAGGACTGTACTGGGAAGCTTTCAAATCCAGGATTTCGCTGTGACCCGTTACACAAGAGCTCTCTGAAAGCAGCCCTATGGACGGGCTGCACTTTAATCCACGAAGCGTGCTGCAGTGCGTCGGAACACAGCCGCGTGAACAAAACTGCAGGTACTTCAGCAGAGGCAACGCACCGCAAAAATTCAGCAACGGGGAAGGAAATTGCTGCAGACAAATACCACACAGTGCGTGTGGTGGGTGGCTGGCTGGCTGGGTGGGTGCTTAGGAAACCAGACTTTTCCAATGCCTTTTGGGAACATCTTTGAAGATTAATGCTCTTTGTCAGCTACCCAGTTGTGTGAGATTGGGGCTATCGGGCTTTGCCCTCGTACCAACAGATGGTACGGGAAGGCAGAGCTAACACAGCATCAAAAGAAGCCTGTGTGTCTGTGGACTATAAATGCAGACACCACAAACACAACTCACGAGCCCTGGGCCAAATATGACTCAGTGCCAGGTGACTATAACAAGACCCACATGGATGTGTTCCTGTGTGGCTTGGTCTGGGTGAACCTGCTGTTGCAGGGGGATTGGACTAGATGATCTTTCAGGGTCCCTTCCAATCCCCAATGATTCTATGATCTACCATCCATAGCCACCTTCTTTTGGCAACTGGACAGGATACTCTACCAGATGAACATTATTTTTACTGCACTGATGTAAGGAATACTTGAAATTTAATTTTAATAAAGAACCCTTCAACATGAAAAAGCATAACTGAGTTTTACATCAGTCTACTCAAGAAAAATTATACCAGGAGATATGAAAACACTCGAAACCCTGCCCGGATGATTGTTTGGATTTTCTGTTCTGGGCACTACATCACTCCCTATGGCTGTAAACAGTACAGTGATGTGATTACAAAAATGGATCCTGGGGACATTCTTCCAAAAACCTCTGCCTGCTTTCATACCAGCTGGCTGTTTCTTCTTGCAAGGGTGGCCAAGCAAGGTGGATTCTGGAAGAGTAGCTGTGTTTGTCTCCTCTAAGCCTGCACCGGAGGTCAGAGAGCCAGCTGAGAAAACAGAAAGGCAGGAGGGCCTGTCATTTCACTATAACTGGACATTATAAACTATGACTATGTGTTTATTCCTCTGTTTCCAGAGCAGACTTGTTTTCTGACTTATTTTGAAGGACTTCAGTGCTGTGGGAATTAACCATTGCAGCAACAGAGATGAATTGCCACAACACAAGTGAGA
Source organism: Rhinopomastus cyanomelas (assembly GCA_013400115.1). Classification (NCBI taxonomy): domain Eukaryota; kingdom Metazoa; phylum Chordata; class Aves; order Bucerotiformes; family Rhinopomastidae; genus Rhinopomastus; species Rhinopomastus cyanomelas. Next base: position 105,833 of record VXBP01002399.1, read on the forward strand.
CTGGTGAAAGGATTTAGAAGGGGAAAGAGCCCCTATTTCAGCCCCTGCCAGCATTGTCCACACCTCTTACCCCCATCCCCATCTGCCTTGTGACCTGAGCTCCTGTCTCAGAGGGTGACAGCAGCCTGTCCTGCCCCTGTCACAGCCAGCAAATAGTGCAACGCAGCTTCCGACCACTTCCCCTGCTTTCACTTGCTCAGGGTATCGTGATCAGACTAGCATCACGATGCTTGGGGGGTGATGCTGCTGGCCAAGCAAGGTCTGTACTAGCCTCCTCCACAGCATTTCACCAAACTTGGCCCCTGAGTGTTTGGGCCCTGCTGAGTGATGCATCAAGGCCCCTGGGGCATGGTCAGTCGAGGTGGACGGGATCATCATGTTCATGTAATAGGTTGCACGTGTCCCACAGCCACGGCAGTGCCTCTGCTGCTTGTGACATGCAACTGATAACGTTTGGGTCTGGGAGAGGATTAATCAAACTGGAGTAACTCCTGCTCTTGGATAGGAGCCCCACTTCCCTCCTGGCCTCGGCGAAGAGCTTAGGCATCAAGAAAAGCCACATGTAAAAATAGTTCTTCATTAATATTGGCTTTCTGAAGGGCCACCATGGTCTGACAGCATCTTAAAATACTGCTGCAATACTTCGGTGGAACTATTCTCGGCGTGTTCGGAAAGCTGCTCGGCGGTAACTCTGGGCTCAGCAACATCAGTGCGAGCTCCCACGGAAGCTGAGCCAGAGAACTCAGCACTTGATTTATTCGGTCGTGTTCCCAAATAACCAAAAGCTCATAAAACCCTAACATGCATATTACTTTTTATGGAAAACTTTCAAACATACCAGCAGGAGAAAGAGCGTTGGGGGGGGGTGGTATTTTGGTTGTTTGGGGTTTTTTGATTTGATTTGGAAATGTTCTGATGTTTGCTTAGACTTGTAAGGGAAATAAGTGGGGGTTGGTCTTTTCCACTGTTTCCCATTTTGATATCCTTTTTTCCTAACATGCAGGCATTGTTGGACAGTGAGTGGCCCTTCTCAGGTGGTGTCCCCCCATGCTCAGTGTTGGGCCTGTACTTCACTATCCTTATTAATGATCTGGATGAGAGGACTGAGTGCACCCGTGGAAAGTCTGCAGACATCAAGCCGGGCAGGTGTGTTGATCAGCATATAGGTAGGGAGGCACTACAGGGATCTGGACAGGCTGGATCAAGGAGCCAACTGAAGGTTCAGCAGGACCGAGTGCCAGATCCTACTCTTGGGTCACACCACCATGCAAGAGTGGCTGGAAAGCTGCGTAGCAGAAAGGGACAGGGGGTTGTGGTCAACATCTGGCTGAACATGAGCCAGCAGTGTGTCACTGTGGCCAGGAAGACCAAGAGCACCCTTGGCTTGTATGAGAAATACTGTGGCCAGCGGGACCAGGGAGGTGATCATTCCCCTGTACTTGGCAGTGGTGAGGTTGCATCTTTAATTCTAGACCTGTCACTACAGGAAGGACATTGAGGAGCTGGAGAATGTCCAAAGAAAGGCAACAAGGCCGGTGAAAGTCTAGAACACAAGTGCCATGAGGAGTATCTTGAGGGAACGGGGGTGTTGAGCCTGGAGAAAAGGAATTTCAGGAGGAATCTTATCACTCGACAACTCCCTGAAAAGTTGTAGTAAAGTGGGGATCAGTCTCTTCTCTCAGGTAACAAGTGACAGGACAAGAGGAAGTGGCCTCAAGTTGCACCACAGGACATCTTCACTGAAAGGGTTACCAAACCTTGGAACAGGCTGCTCAGAAAAGTGGTAGAGCCACCATCCCTGGAGGCATTGAAAAGACACTTAGATGTGGTCCTTAGAGTCACCATTTAGTGGTGACCTGGCAGTGACGTGCTAATAGAGGCACCGATGATCTGAAAGGTCTGTTCCAGCCAAAATGATTCTCTAATTTTGTGACTGTGTGATTCAGCCTTCTGTGCAGTGGATCACGCAGAATAGTAGCAAGAGGTCCTCTTCTGACCTATGCGCGCTGTTACAAGGAGAGAATCCGATGTTACATTCAATTATTCACCCTATTTTAAGTGACTCAGAGCCCAGTGTAGGCCAGCATATCTTTGAGACAGTCTGGGTACACCAGGTGCTGTAGACTCACCCTGCCCCAGCAGGGGAAGTTGGACTTAGATGATCTTTTGAGGTCCCTTCCAACCAGTAACGTTCTGTAAGTGTTAAATTGATCGGACTGAACCCTGTTAAAGGAAGAGTTTCCTCGACTTCAACACCTATCAAATGCTAACTGCAAAAGCTTCTGAAAAACAAACTAAGAGTCTCAGTCCTGGACCTATATTTCTAAGTGTGGGAGTGTTGAGACTCAGAACTTTGGTTTGTTGTTAAATTAAGCAGCAACAATTCGGAAATTGGGAATTCACAGTTGGAGAGTCATCCGAGTCCAGGCAGGAGCACAGTTCAAAACTTGAAGACAGTTTTCTTTCTCTCTTCCCAAAGTGCAGAGATTTTGAGAAAGGAGATGATGGGTTAGTTTTACCTGTATGGATTAAAGGGAGTAGTAGTGTCCAGACCCTATTTCATTTAAAGTAATGACCAGGGATTGGGTTTATATCTCAATCTAAACGTAATGCAATTAGCTGGATTTGCTTAAAACAATACATTTTTTTTTCCAAGTTTTCCCTTTTCCTTCTAATAAAATTACCCTGCAAGCACCTGATTTTTTCCAGCGTTACAAGCTCTGCACACATCCAATGATTAACTATTTCAGCAAATGTTTGTGATGTCTCAATCCAGCAATGTTTGCCAAGTTCTGCTTCTAGGGTAGATGAACAAACACAGATTTAATTGCTAAAGCTGACATGTCAAACATATCACTCATGAAAAACAAACCATCAGAACCCAGCATTGGTCGTTAATACCACGGGTTTTGTTTAGTCCATTAACATCTTAAAGCAGCAGAGGAAAAATGTATTGTTACAGCAAACAGGTGTCCTTGCGCTGCCTGTGCGGTGCCGGGACAACACAGCCCCTGGTTCCAACGCTGAGTACGTGCGCAGTGGTTTCTCATGCCTGACAAAGCTATGAACTCTAAGTCCTACGCTTCTGAAAGCTCCAAGCTTTCAGGATAAGTGTGTTTGATTCATGGATCAAAAATTTGATCACATTCCAGCTTCTTAAAGATTTGCTGCCATTTCCCTCTGTTTCTTTCCTTATGTATTTTATCTTTGACATAAATCATGCAATGGTTTGAGTTGGAAGGGACTTTAAAGATCATCTAGTTCCAACCTCGTTATCACGGGCAGGGACATCTCCCACTACACCACGTTGCTCAAAGCCTCATCCAACCTGGCCTTCAACACATCCAGCAGTGGAGCATCCACAACTTTCTTGTTTGCTTAAGGGCTTCCCTTGCCTTCCATGGCCTTATTTCAAACAGCTGGGTTTTGAGCTGGCACTTTGTCAAGGAAATAGGATTTCCTCTAGAGGTATCACAGGAAAAACTGATTTTGCTGAACACTGCTGTGTTTGTCTTCTCAAAGGAATACCTTCTAAGGGTCTCTCCTGCTTTATTTTTGGTGTTCCATGAACATACAACTTCATGTTGTTTTACACATGGGAGCATTAAATTAAAAGGTAAAAGTTCTTGCCCTTACAGAAGCTTGAAACTACTTTTCCTTCGATGTGTGACACATTATCAGTAGACTGCAGCTCAGAATTACTCTGAGCATATAGAATAACATTAAAATATGATCTGGAGGTTTTAGATGGTTTGCAGACATAGGAACCAACTTACTACTGACTGCTTATGTGCTCCTTTCCCTGTCAGACATGCCCACAAACTTCCCAACTACAGATGTAGTTGTTTGAAATCTGTTTCCAAGTTCTGTAGAAAAAGTTGTTTCTTCTTTGTTAAACAAACCTGCGCTTCTGGTTAGATTCTGTGCCTTTTCCTGATATTTAGAACCAGAACAAGGTGGCTGAGAATAGATTCTGTCTTTGATAGCATCGTGCAACATTGATCAGAAGAACTGAAGAACACATTTATACACCAACATACCTTTGTTCTTTGCTTTACAATCACACCTTTTCATAGCTTGCCACGAAACAAATCGCTTTCTTCACAGCCACTGCCACTTGCTTACATTGTGTGTTTCCTAAGTTATTTACTCCCAGAACAGTTTCGAATCTGGCCTTGTAAAACACAATAAAACTACAGGAAGAAAAGGAAATGACCTTGTCTTAGACTTTTGTTATAGCCCCTCATCTTTACATGTACAAATGTGTGCATATTTGTGGATACGGTTAGAAAATATGGAATAATCTACAATATCTAACAAACATGCAGCTGCCTTTTCCTTCTAGATGTAGCCAATAAAAACCCTCACAGTAGTGTACAGCTCTGCTGTCTGGGTCTCACACGGCCATTTAGCAGTGGTTTACCTGGGACCAGTAACAGTTGGCTCAGTTGGTAGAGCATGGGACTCTGAGTTCCTGGGGTTGTGGGTTGGAGCCCCATGTAGGATGTCCCGAGACAGTACTGTAGGCTGACCCTGCTCCAGCAGGGGGGTGGACTTAGATGATCTTTCGAGGTCCCTTCCACCCTCTAACATTCTGTGACTCTGTGACTGAAAACCAATACTTGCATGGTCTCAGGTACAATAACTGACAAATGCTGATCTGTTTTGATAGTCAATCAGTGGCTAGCTTCTTAGATACCAGCAGCCTGAGTAATTCCTTGCCTACGAGTCTGGCCGTGGTCCGAGACACGATGGCAATTTCCATGCTCAAAGTGCCTATATAGCCACTGTTATAAAACTATCTGCTTGGGAGCTAAACGAGGTGATGTCTTCTGCTTGCCTAATATCTGTGTAAGTATGCAATGTGTCTGCCTGACAAGAAGCCTTAATCTACCCCTCAGTAAGTGGCCACACTAATTCAAATGAGAGTTAATGGTGAACTTTTCTGCATTTATTTTTGTGTTGGTGGCAAATACAGTGAGTGAACCACCAGCCCTGTATTTACATGCAGAGGTGACTATTATTCCGTGTGTTTGAGAACGACATCTGCTGAATTAGTCTCAGCTGTATGCATTGGTTGCCATGTAAGAAAAGGCACGAGAACTTTCCAGTACACATTAATCTAACATTCAGGGTCTAATCTTATTAACACAAATTAATTAGGTACAGTTGTCCAGGAAGGCTCAGTGAGAGAGTGCTGAATCTAATAAAGACTTCCAATACTTTACTGCCGAGCACTGTGTTGCATTTTTGCATTTATGTGTCTGGTGTTAAAGAAACCTAATACTGCAAATGCCAGCCCAGCCATGGTTCCCTTCATGTCTCAGGCTCTAATATGACCAGATACCTATTCAGTCATCAAGGAATTTGAGAGCCAGTGTGGATCCCTTGTTTTTCTCCTTTTCTCCTACTTCTATTTACACATATTTCTATGATCTGATTTGACATTGCCTTTGTAAATGTTAATAAATTTCTGGTTAGCCACGGTATTTGTTTGCAATGGCAGCTGAGCAGCTTAGGTGTCGATGTGCATTTAAGAAATGCTGTACAGAGAAGGGTATAGCTGGAAGGGGCTGAATGGATGAGCCACAAGTGCATATTTACTTTTCCTACTCTTTCAGTGAAGTTTAATTGCATCAAGTCTTCTGTAGTGCCTTTAGAACTGTATTTATACCACATCATGTCTTGAATGTGAAAAGTGAAATTCAAATACCTGACTGGGACAGAACAGGAAGTGTGAAGAGAATGGCTGGATAGACTGAAAAGGGTCATGAAAAAACCAAACTGTGTTGGACACTGCACACAGGGTGGTTGTTTCTGGATGAACTAGGGAATGGTACTGATCTGTTGGAGAGTAGTGTAGGAGAGACAAGACATTTCACAGAATCACAGAATCATTAGGGATTGGAAAGGACCTTGAAAGATCATCTAGTCTAATCCCCCTGCAACAGCAGGATCACCTAGACCAAGTCACACAGGAACCCGTCCAGTTGGGTCTTGAATATCTCCAGTGAAGGAGACTCCACAGCCACTGTGGGCAGCCTGTTCCAGTGCTCCGTCACCCTCACTGTGAAGAAGTTCCTTCTCAGGTTGATGTGGAACCTTCTGTGTTTTCCGGCTGACACCCATTGCCCCTGGTCCTATCACTAGATGACACTGAGAAGAGCCTGGCTCCATCCTCCTGGCACCCACCCTTCAAATATTTATTACCTCTGTAGCAGTGTTGGGTGTTTGGGGTTTTGTGAGACCCCAGCAAAACAGCATTTTCGTGTCCAACAAACTGGCCGGCAGCAGAATAGAGATTAATAACAATCACATTGGCGTACAGCCACCCTCAGTGTTGGCAGCCTTCTGTTTGCTTTTGAACTCAAATCCAGTTCAGAGGTGTTCTGGGTCTGGGACATCCAGCCCCTAATCATACACCGTGTGTCTTATAAGTAAGGGGTTGCTGGCGGACGTTGAACTGTGAAGTGAGTTCAGAGGAGGCCACAGGGATGATCAGAGGGTTGGAGAACCTCTCCTGTGAAGACAGGCTGAGGGAGTTGGGGCTGTTCAGCCTGGAGAAGAGAAGGCTCCAGGATATTTTATGGCAGCTTTATATAATGAATTTATATCTGTAGAGGGACTTTTTACAAGGGACTCTAGTGATAGGACAAGGGGGAATCATTTGAAGCTAAAAGAGGGGAGATTTGTATTAGATTTTAGGAAGAAATTCCTCCCTGCAAGGGTGGTGAGGCACTGGAATAAGATGCTTGGAGAAGTTGTGAATGTCCCCTCCCTGGAATTATAAAAAGGACTATTCAGTAGTTTTCTCTCTGAGGCAAGGAGATAATGATTGCCCTCTGTATATTTTTGTGTTCATATTTTTCTGTTGTTTGAGTTAAATATGTTCTGTTTTTCTCAAAATCAAACCAGTTTCTATCTTGCCTGTGACCCATAAGTGGCAAGTCATCCCTCTCTAACCTCTTCCAGCTCATTAGCACTTTGCTAATTAGTTAGAGTTTGTTCTGAAGGTGTCCAGCATGGCCCACAGGTGACGTGCTGTTATCACAGAATAACAGAACATCAGGGATTGCAAGAGACCTTGAAAGATCATCTAGTCCAATCCGCCTGCAACAGCAGGACCAACTAGACCAAATCACACAGAACATATTCAGACAGGTTTTAAACATCCCCAGAGAAGAAGACACCACAACTCCCACGGACACCCTGTTTGAGTGCTCTGTCACCCTCACTGTGAAGAAGTTCCTTCTCAGATTGATGTGGAACCTTCTGTGTTCCAGCTTACAACCATTGCCCCATATGCTGTCACTAGATGACNTGCAAGACTCTACACTTACCCTTGTTATAGTTAATTCAATTTCCCTGCCCAGCTCTCCAGCCTGTCAAGGTCTCGCAGAATGGCAGCACAGTCTGCTGAGGTGTCAGAAACACCACCCAATTTTGTGTCATCAACCAGTGTACACTAATCCCTCATCCAAGTCATCAATGAATAGACTGAATAGTACTGGTCCCAGTACCGACCCTTGGGGGACTCCATAGATAGAGGCCTCCATAATCAGTCAAACAGTATCTGGGACAAATAAACATTTCTTTGTCTGTCAGATCTAGACAACATTATTAGTCATTACTGGTCATTTGCTGAGCTTGGAAAGGGGAAACAAATTTCATTAACCCATTTGGCAGAGCTACTGACCAGAGAGCTTAAATGTCAATAGATGGAAACTTGTAATGCCTTTTTTTAAAAGACATTTTTAGAGGAAAATCCATAATGAACTAATGCAGGAAGTATTCACAAGACTAATAACATGGGTCATGCTTTCAGTAGCTATGGAGAAGTTTTGAATTTCACCATATTTAGCTGTACAGCACAGAGAAGAGATTTCAGAAGAGGTTTTTCTATCTGGCTCAATAAAGGCAGAATGTATATTACAGTCAGACTCCATTTTAAGTGAGTTTTATGTCCTTCCATCAGAAATCTCTTTTAAAATGTGATGGCAAAACAGACACCACACAGTGATTTACAAAACAAGGCAAAAAATCAACTTCTCACATGGCACTTTTTACAACATTACTCCTGGGACAAACACAGTGGGTTTCTACCATCAGCCTGGCCAGCAAGGGGGCAGCCAGTAAGTGTTGCACACAGGTGCAAGAATGGTTCCATAGCACTCCTTTAGTAAGTGCTGAGCTGTGGTACTGAGAGCAGCCCTTCAAAGAAATGCCTCAGCTCGAGCTTACAAAAACAGAGACATCAGAACCATGGTCATCTAATGAAAATTTGGACGACACATAAGGCAGAGTAGACAAAGTCACCGGGTTGTTCCTATTTAAGCAGAGGTAACACTGTAGTTGGGAGTATTATTCCATTTGTATTGAAAACAAAGCTGTGAATAATCCAAATTCATCATCATCATAAGTTTTGCTCTTCAGATGTGAGGTTATAAACTGTTCCTAAAATGGTGAAGAAAGTGGCAATACTGGTAAAATTCCACATTGAACGTGAGGGGTTTTTTTCACTAAATAACCGAACAAGGCGTGAGAGACTCGCCAACAACACAAGGCCAATACTGCCAGCAAGCGTGAGCCAGGGTCTTCCTTCAGGTTATGTTGTGTCGATCCATTTGTCAAAAGACACAGCTTCAGCAAAGAACTTGGAGCAGAGCTGCTCGCAGCAGTTTGTGCTCTAGTGGTAAGATGACATCTGAAGTGTACAAACGTCTCCTGCTTTGCAAAGGAGCTTAAGTAGCTGCAGCTCTTTTGCAGTGAGGTGTTCCTGTCATGGACTATTCAGTTCCTTCTGAATCTATTGAAATGAGTCATGGTGGGCCAGGAGAGAAACAAAATTTCTTGGAAAAACTTGGGAGGGTTGTTGAGAGACAGAGAGACAAACGCCAGTATTTGTCATTGTAATTCACTGAGGAACAACGCGAGTGGTGCTTTTGTGGCCGTGCCAGCACAGAGAGCAGAACGTGTTGGCGTGGAACTGGTATTTGCAATGACTCTTGGTTTCTGTGTAATTTGGGGGAAGGAAAATATAAACCGCGTCTGAAATTGTTTTCAGAAAAAAAGTTGACCTTTTCATCCTGAATAAATTATTTCTAGTAAATGCCTCACAACACTGTCTCGAGAAACCATGGATAAACAAAATTAAAATTAATAAACCCTTCCAGATAGAGTGAAAAAGTTGTTTTGTGAAAACAAACCATGAATCTGAGCAGGTTCTTTCTTAACTACACCCATTATTCTGTAAATAATTTGCATTACCACTAATTTTCATGCATTGATTCAATTAATATTTAAAGATTTTAGTACTGGGGGCATTAAAACTTCTCAGTTATTAGGGATAAAAAGGAAAATATTTGAGCTAGGTTCTTCTTGTCGGTAGCTTGCAATATTTTTATCCTGTGAAAAGAAACTGTATGCAATTTCCACTAATGTCTTAAAATTTCACTATGTGATGAAATTACACGGAGACGATAGCAATTGATGAGTTTTCTACCACTTCGCTATACATCGCATGGACACTGTCTTATGGACAGTGTAATCTTCAGCTACAAAGAGTTTGTTTGAAGTGACAGCTTCTTAAAGTGAAAAGGTGATTATTACTAAGAAAAGAGATATCCTGGGGCTCATCTTAGGATAGAGCAGTGGGTGAAGAGACATAGAGATGGAAGGTTGGATTAGCTCATGAAGGGTCAGGCCTGGTTTGTACTTGGATGGGAGACAGTCTGGGTACACCAGGTGCCGCAGGCTTACCCTGCTCCAGCAGTGTGGCTTGGATGATCTTTTGAGGTCCCTTCCAACAGGTAACATCCTGTGATTCTGGGATATGGATAAAACGGCAAGGGATCTGTTCTGCCAAAGTTTGGAACAGGTCAGAGGTGCAGTGCTGAGAGTGTCTTGAAGTGCTAGATGTGGGTCTGCCTGTGTGGATGAGATTAATCACATCAAGGTGACTTATTTCCACTTTATGAGAATGTAGAGATAGCATGACAGAATCATAGAGTCATTAGGGATTGGAAGGGACCTCGAAAGATCATCCAGTCCAATAGCTTTGAATAGTGTCACTTACAACCATCTGAACATTCACTTCAACGATAATGAATAACATTTCAGTAACTATCTGCCTATACCTTGAAAACCTGCAATTTAAATGAGCTTAGTATTTCCTTGTCCAAAGTGTCCATAACAATTATTACTGGAAAGATATAATTTTAAAAGTTTAACAAGAAGCTCACACACCCTTTAATTGAAAATTAAATCAAATAGTTCTTTGATGAGAGAAAAGTTTTACAATTGCCATAGGTACTTGTGACCAGATTCTGCTTCCCATTCCATGAATGACTACTATAAATCTTAACTGAGAACAAACGAGTAGTTAACGAATTGTGTGTTCTCCTTTAACACAGAATTCTTTATTTGGGAACCAAGAAGAGGATATAATGCTTTAAAGAGAAGAAGATGTCAAGAACAATTCTATCTAGTGTCTTAAGCACAGGATGTGAAGAACAAGTCTATCTCAGTGGTATTTTGGTTTTGCACCCAGCATACTGCAGCAAATTGGAAGTAAGGCAGAAAAGTTAATAGAAGATTATATTTAATTAAATTTTAACATACATTGAAGCAGCAGACTAATGTGAAGACAAAAGGCTCAAAGAGAATAATAGATAAAGTGTGGTAGAACAATCAGGTAATAGAATAATGGTTTAATGTCTTGTCATATCGAAAAGGCTCCATTCATATTAGTTTCTTAAAATACTTGGCAAGGAAATGTGTTTTGACCAATAGAATATTCACATTGTACAATAAAGGTAATACATCCTGCTAATCACTTAGACTCTTACTACTGTGAAATTACAATTTTCAAATTCTTGCATATTTATCATCATAATGATGGCATTGTTGTATCAGGGTGTGCATGAAAGGTCTGTGATTGTTCATGAGAATGTCCTTTTAATTTCAGTACAGAGGAGAACCTCTTTATAATAAAAATACAGAAATGTGTCTTAACTGTGTGAAAAGTATAATTTAGTTAAGAGGAAGGTTAGCTAGCTTACTCACAAGAACAATGTTTCACAGATTTTAAAAGATAGTCATACTGATGGCTGTGAAAGTTACGTACTTAGGATACAGATTTTAAGGTAGCCATCAGTAGTTCAGGTAGTGGTACTTGTAACACAGTTCACACAGTTTATTAGGGTTGGAAGGGGCCTTCAAAGGCCATTGGGTCAAACCCTTCTGCTCAAGCAGGATACAAATTACTGAAAAGCACAACCATCTAAAAAGCCTCAATCAACAACACAAAAACGTGTCAAGCTGTGTCCTAAACATCTCCAGGGAAGGGGACTCCACACCCTTCCTGGGCAACCTGTTCCAATATTTAATAACCCTTACTGCAAAGTTTTTCCTCACACTGAAGTGAATATTCCAGTGTTCAGGATTGAATCCATTAACCTTTGTCCTGTCATTGAATTTCATGTCCTTGTCATTGATGCCATTGAAAAAAGAGTATTCCTTCCTTCTTGGTGCTCAGCCCTCATGCATCAACATGAGAAGGAACGTCTTCACCATGAGGGTGACGGAGCACTGGAACAGGCTGCCCACGGTGGCTATGGAGTCTCCTTCACTGGAGATGTTTAAAACCTGCCTGGATGTGTTCCTCTGTGACTTGGTCTAGGTGATCCTGCTGCATCAGGGGGATTGGACTGGATGGTCTTTTGAGGTCCCTTCCAATCCCTAATGATTCTATGATTCTATGATTTATATACAGTGATTAAATCCCCTTGTAGCCTTCTTCTGACCAAGCTAAAAAGTCCCAGTTTTCCCAATCTCTCTTCATAAGGCAGTTGTTCCAGATGTCCGATCATCCTCGCAGCTCTGTGTTGAACTCTCTCAATTAGTGCTCTATCCCTCTTGAATTGGGGAGAACTTGACACACTATTCCAGGTGCGGCCTCATTAAAGCAGAGTAAAGAGGCAGAATGCCTTCCCTTGGTCTAACAGAGACACTCTTCTTGATCAAACACCCTATTGGCCTTTTGACCACAGGGGCACATTGCTGATCCACAACATAATAATGTTCATCTAAGCCACGAAGGACATGACTGGGTGTAACCCACTGTTTGTAGTTAATAACAGCATAGAGGGGTCTGTTATTACACCGCCGTCGCTTTGCCGTTGTTGCAGGCTTACAGTACCGCGTCACAGCCCGTGCTCCTGGCAGAGCAATGTCACGTATTTCAGATCCAGTCTCTTACCTGCACTGACTGTCTCCTGCAGTCTTCTGAAGATTCTTTCCAGAAACTCACAATCCTGTTTTTGAAACATGACGTGCTCTGGGAATTTTATTTCTGACAGAACAACAATGGGAATTTGCATAATCTTTCCTATGACTTACCTTCACCCTCCACTCTCTGTTGTTTCACAGCTAGTTTAATACTAGTGCAGGGCTTAAAGGCTTCAAATGAAGCCAGAATTTCATTATGGTAGTCATTATACACACACAGAGGGGTAGGCAGCTCCAGCCCTGGATAACTGGTGTTTCCCAAGTAAGGCAAACAAAGGATGCGCGTTTTCATGCAATAATGTTGTCAACCTTCACAACAAAAGTCTATTTTTCAGCCCAGAACAACCTGGTTTCTTGTCCATTCCCCGAACACACATAGAGAAACAACTTACATCTGAGTATAAATTATTTTTGTTTGCAAACCATGAGATCAAGCAAGGGAATAACTCAAAAAGATCTCCAAGAACCCCCAGAGCTGAATAAACAGCGCTTGCAGTTCATTACGAGAAGTGCTGTTTGCTGACTCATACGTCTGTGAGACATCTAACATGTTGCTAGTAAACAGTTCTGGACAAATAAAATAATTTGATTGAGATGAAGAAATAAAGGTCTGCTTTTCCCCCTCTTAAAAAGTCAGCAGCCTACAGAAAGTTTGAAAATGACTTTTTGTGTTTCTAAATACAGACCTGATTTTGAAAAGTGCAGACTGACTGTCACATCTCAACGAAAGCACGTCGATTTAGTGAGGGGGAAGAGAACTTAGTTAGCAAACAAAAAATATCTCACACATTGAAAAGCACAATGCGTCGAGGAGTAGCCCAAAGAGAAATTGTTCAGCTTTCTAATGCATTTAAACCCTCAGGATTGCAAAAGACACATAATGAGCTATCCACTCACTGGTCAAATGAACAGAATCTCTGTCAAACAAATTTGGCTGCACTTCTCACTCGCTGCTAGTGTGTCTCCTATTTGAAAGGCTTTTCAGACTTCTTTTTACTTTTTCTTCATGTTTGCTAATATTTTTAATACTTGATTGGTAGTTTTCCTTATAATATTGTATTTTCCAAACTTTTTCAGAAAAAGCAGCAATCAAGTGTAGAATTGTAAATGCAGTTTATTCGTTAACCCATTGTACTATCAGAGGTTCTGTGAGACATCTTTTATAGAGTGAAGCCTTCCTGACTTCAGCTGTGAGGATGTCCTTGCCCTGTTACTATTGAGGCTTCTGTTACAATTCCCACATCTCGCTTGGCTCCACAAACACTTGCTATTTTGCATATCAGAATCTGTCAGAAAAACAGAGCTCAGTAAAATCCTGACTGCTGTGACAACTGCTCACACCACTGGCTGCCTGTGCAGATCAGGACAGCTCAGCAACAGCAGCCAGCTGCCAAGGGGCTCCACTGCCAGCAGGCATGACAGCATCCTGACCCAGCTTTCTGAGGACACCCATCATCTATCACACAACCATTCAATGCTGGAACGATACTTTCACTGAGTACTCTTCCTAGGCTAGAGCCCATTGTCTCCCCAAGCCCAGTCCTTTGGTGTCTATTCCTGTCTGGAGGTGTTAAGTCCTTGCTGCGTGTTTGCCCTGGGAATCATCAAAAATCATCAAAAAAGCAACCCTGAGCTCCTCTGGGGAGTGAGAATTTGACAAAATTACACTGATTTAACTGAAATTGTACAGCTCTGTGAGGAAAATGGCAATATTGTTTAAAACTTAACAAGTGAAATAAAAGAAGAATATGGGGATAAAAACTGTCCAAGTTTAAAAAGTCAGTGTTAACAGCAGTCACTGAGCAGACAGGGGAAGAAAAACCTTTCACCAGTACTTAGTAAGATAAGCATTTTGGTAATCCTATTAGTTACACAAGCCCAAGTAGTCAGACACCTAGAGGGACACTTCAATGTCTCTAGGGTTGGGAAAAGCCATGAGATACCTTTCATATTATTCCTTTCAAAATATGAGGAGTTTCTAGGTGTTGACTTGTTTGTTCTTTTATTTGTTTCCAGAGATGGTAGAAGATATGATATTGGGTAAAGTAAGAAAAGGTGTCTGCTTGGCTGTGAAGCAAACCAAAACATTATGAGCTCAGTTTCCCAGCTCGAGCAGGCATCATTGTCTTAGGGACTAGATTTCACTAGAAATCCCATTTGCCTGTCTACAGCGACACAAAATACAAGCGTCCAAGTCCAAACACAAGTACAAGCACAAGTCCAAACAGAAATGTAGAGGAAACCTAATAGAAAACCAGACTTTAAATTATAATCCCAGAAGATCCCCACTGGGCGGAAAAGAGAAATATCTGAAAGCAAATGTCAGATTTCCAGTGAGCCCCTCATGTTCTCGTTGTTCAAATAATGTCACAAAGGTCACTGTATTGAAATTTCAAGCCTGAAAGATCTACATGCATTTTTTCTTCCTAGGCTTTAGAAAAGGCCTTCCAGTTACTAAATCAAGTTATCTTAAGGTCTCCATGCTACCTAAGCAGTAAACCAAATCAAACTAACTGGAAATATGGTTTGTACTACTGTTAAATGCAATAAATTTGCAATAAATGCCTACAGCTGATACTGAATTCAAACCTTTTGTGGAGCATAGGAGGTTCCATATAAATATCAGAAGGAACTTCTTCACAGTGAGGGTGATGGAGCATGGGAACAGGCTGTCCAGGGTGGCTGTGGAGGCTCCGTCTCTGGAGATGTTTAAAACCCGCCTGGATGTGTTCCTGTGCGACTTGCTCTAGGTGATCCTGCTGTGGCTGGGGGGTTGGACTAGATGATCCTTTGAGAGCCCTACCAATCCCTAAAGATTCCATGAATATATTCAAAGAGATTGGTATAGAAAAATTCACTGACATCAAAAGCATTCTCCTTCTGAAGAGAAAGATATCAAGTGTTTGAACTGACATCTGAAAGCCGAGCGACTTGAATTCAATCTTGAGAGGCAGGATCTTACTTCTGTCTCTTTTTCAGGGTGGGGGTCAGCAGTCTTGCTTCCTCGGGTCTTGAGATGCAGTGTGTCCTGGTTTGAGTTTGAACAGAATTAATTCCGTTCAGTGATTTCACTTTTCTGAGTAAGTGCTTATTCTTGTTCTGAGTAAGTTCGCTTATTCTGAGTAAGTGCTCTTCCTGCAGTCAACAGAGTACCTGTGCAGACAGTGGCTGATCCTACAAGTCGTAATGCTGGATGTTCACAGTTACTGCAAGGGCTCGAGATTCAGAAAGGCTCTTGCATAGATTTGCTTCTTGTGAGAACCAAGGTCACTGCTAATCTCATATGCTGTGTTGGGGTGCAGAAAGTGAGGGGCTGCACCTGGAGGAGACAGTGGACAGGACAGACGACACTGACCAACAAGATGTTATAGCCCCACAGACTTCATATTTGGTATAAAGCTGAGGGACCACAAGGGTCAGCCTCTCTTTTTTACTGGCTGGTGTCCATTGATCCAAGGTTGTTCTGCCTTTGATCCCAATCCATAAATTCTTGACTCCAACTTGTCTGCGGTCAAGTCTTGGTCTTGGTCTGCCCACAGCATCAGTGGTGATGATGGTGGTTAGATTTGGTATTGGTTTTCTATATATTTCACTTTGCCATTATTGCAGAATCACAGAACATTAGGGATTGGAGGGGACCTCAAAAGATCCTCTAGTCCAATCCCCCTGCCACAGCAGGATCACCTATTCATATTCATTAAAGTTAGTTCAGTTTTCTTTACCAATCCATGAATCTCTCTTCCTTATTCCCTTTCTCATCATCCTTTTTGGAAGAGATAGGGTTAAATAGATCATATGTCACTTGTCTAGTGGGCATCCCAGCCCAAATCAATGAACATGGTGCAGTCTGTCTTCCCTCCTTGTGTCATCTACTTGTATGACTAGAATAAAAGGGGTCGACATTCTTTTTCCGTAACCACATGTGTCTTCTATCCATGAGGCATTTCACATGGCAGCTGGAGCAGGAAAGAGTGTTCAAAACCAAGTTTTATAGTACGTAGGAGTGGAGAAGGAGGAATGTTTTAATAAAAAGATGTGCATCCCAAAGTTAGTGCCTTTTTCCGTTACCAGAAAGTGTATCCCAGTGCTCAGTGATATAGACTGGGCATTGCTGCATGAATATATTGATAAACCAAGTATGTAAGCAGTTACATATCTATAAAAAAATACTGACACATAGATTATTAGGATTATATAGATAATGTTTCTAAGAAAAGTGAAAGAGAAATTATCTGCACGAAGCCTAAAAAATATCTAGAAGTATAACTGATCTATTTCTGAGAGAGAAAACAATAAACAAGACCCATCAACTCCAAGTAAATCAGAAGTGTAAGGCAGATGGAATTTTCCCCACAAACAGAGGTGTGTGGTAGACGTGTTTCTGTAGATAATTGGTGGTGGAATCATTCCTCTTGTGCACCGCAGGGAATCACGTCCAGATTTACAGAGCAGAGAGGAACTGTTTAACATATACTGCAAATTCTGCGCTGGCACTGATGGGCGTGCTGAGCTGGAGACGTCAAAATTACTCCCTTTGGAGCTAACCAAAACAACTTTGTCTCCCCCACTCTTTTTCTGTGCTCCTTGTTCCTTTTATTTCCTTTAGACACTCAGTTTACCTCTGTAAGAAGAGACTGAAAGAGTCTACTACCAGCTATTTAAAAAATAAAAAGTGACCAAAAAAAGTGGGGCTCATACAAAAATGTGACCATAGAAGCAAACCCCAGTGCTCCTGCCGTGGTACGAACGTGCTGTCTCAGAGGCAACATCAGCGAGTAGATAGGGCATCTGAGGCCGTGGTCTAGGGGTTAGGGAGATGTTGGGGTGAGGGCTGGACTTGATGATCCTGGCAGTCCTCTCCAGCCGTGATAATTCTATGATTCTGTGAAGTAACAGCCATAACAGTGCTATGAACTCTTTCATAAGAGTCTGTCACACCTTCTGTTCACTGATCCACTGTGGCAAATTATCATAATAATCTTATTATAATTTATAATCCGTGGTTACCTGATTCTTATTCACATGCACTAGTACGTGTGCAGCTCTAAACATCAAATAAGGTCCTATAATGCTGAAACACAGAAATAAACTGGGAAAAGGTTTTCCAGGTACTGAAAAGAGGTAGGCTCCACTAAAAGTGATACTACAGCTAAAATACTTAAAATGGCAATGAATAAAAGGTATGAGATGTCAGTCTGTGCATGAATAGTCCCCTTACACAATCACCTAAGTGTGTACACAGTGGTATCCATTCCTACAAGCAACACAGGCAACTACACTTTCCCCTGAAATAAACACCCCACAGTCTGCTGCAGATGTGCTCTGAGCAGAAAAAGGGAAGGCGAGGGGAGGGGAGAAGAAGGAGAGGAAAGGGAGAGGAGTGGGAGAGGAGAGGGAGAGGAGAGGGAGAGGAGAGGGAAAAGTATCACAAGCTGGTCTGAAATCCAGGGATGAGGTTTTCAAAGCTTCAAATAATCTTCAGGTTATGGAGCTACTAAGAGAATTTTAATTTTTAATTTTCCCTATTTCAGTGTTCATCTTTCTGCCACAGACCGCAGATGCAAGACCAGCCACAAAACCCAACAAGCTGAAACTGTGCAAATGAAACAGTAACACCCTGGTGAATCAAACTAGTCACCTCTTTCTTTTCAGCCTTTGTGTAACTTAAGCCATAAAACACAATCTCAGAATGTACAGCAGTACAGAAACACAGACAAGTCTGTCTCCCTGAAAAAATACCTTGTCTAATTTATAGGGAAATATGTTTACAGATGAGGAAACACACTCATAAATACCCAGGGTAATAGTATCCTTTGGTCATTTGCCATGGCAAAGATCAGATGCAGAAAAGCAAGCATTAAATTGATAGCTGTATTTTCCTTTTCCCAATCTGATTAGGAAAAGAAGCAGAAATAAAACTGCAGTTGCCCATGCTCTGAAGCACTGCTTTTAAATAGATTCTGAAAAATGCTCCTGTTCATGGCTGGAAAACAAATGCAGATAAATCCAGCTTTCTCCTCTGCGAGACAGACAGACACATCAGTGAGACAAGCAGTAAGGCTGCTCCCAGAGGCTGAAGGTGGAGATTGATGTGCACCTGAGAGCCTGCGGCGTGAAGACATGATGGAGGCTCTGGGTTGGAATGCTTCTGATTTTACAAAATCTTCACCACATGCTTTCTGTTTTCTCTGCCCACTGAGAGCTTCTCTGTTGGTCAGATGTAAAGATCCTACCCAGGGTGCTCTTGAATCCAGCAGCACAACATGGTTGGGAAAAGAGAGGCTGCCTCCCTGTTACTGTGAAGAATCACAGCTTTGTCTCCAGGCAGCTACTATCTGGTTGTCTCCTGACTGCCCAGAAGTCATGATCCCATCTTATTTTTGTACTGAGGAAGAAGACCGTTCACAAAGTTTGACAGACTCACAGCTGATGTCACTTGACAAAGGGTTTCTTCTTTTATCCCTGCTTCCAGCTGCATTATGATCACCTCCCAACGCAGTCTAGTTAGGCCACCAGCTCTTCAAAACAACAAACTTGATTGCTTTTCCATGCACCTGACCCAAATAAAACCTCAGTATAGGAGTAGTAGACACAACTGAGATAATCTATGAGTCTGAACCTGTTTTTACATGAACCAATCACACACCAGCTAACTCTTTGAAGCAGATTCATCACCGAATGTGTAGGATTCTGTAGGATTTCAGAATTTAATGCAAAACCCTAAAGAATTTGGCAAATTTTATAACTCAAAAACTTCACTTTTCAGCAGCCAATAGACTACTTTGGATACACATGACAGTGCAGATAGACAGTGAGGTGGGGGATAGAGAGGGCAGTGGTAGCTCCAAGCTCTACAGTGTCCACGCAAAACACAGAGTAGCCTTTTCTGCACCTTGGCAGGAGATGTAAAATAATTCATACCTTAATAGGGCTGCCTTGGTCTGTCTGGCACAGGAACCCGTGTGCTCAGCAAGGCTTCAGGGATACCCTTTCTAAATGAATAGCATAAATGATTACAGCATTTCTATCATCATTCTTAACCAAGTACTTGCTTCCAGGTCACGCAGACAGGCAGCTTGTTCAGTGCAAAAAAGCCTCCTGTTATTGGCCTGTCTTCAGCTCTGCATCTTCCTGCCATTCAGACAGGCAAGATGACTCTTAGCCCACTTCTGTGATACAAGGAAGCGTGACGGACTACTAGGTGCTTTAGTCTGGCAACCCCGCGAGCTGTGCATTTGCCATTTCCTGATTACAAAGGAGCAGATATCACACAAGGATTCAGCATAAAACCCACTTGCGAGCGCTCTGGTCTCTCAGCCAAAGACGGCTTGTCAAAACAAGAAAGAGAAAGGCTGAAGTCTTTGGTGCCATGGAAACCGAGCAATTAACAAATGTACTTTTTCTTACTTCAGCTGGAGCTGCACATGAGCCAGTCTTTCAACACAAAACTGTTAAAAACCTCCCTGGGACTTCAGAAGTGGTGGGTGAAGTGGAAGGAAAATACAGAGTAGGCATTTGGGAAGCACAGAGCACTGGTCAGAAGCAGCAGCAGGTCAAATGACTCAGGAATGGAGAGGGGCTCAAGCTGAATCGCAACACTGGAAAGATCAGCAAGATGACACATCGCAGGGTTTACAGAACAGCAACGTTTGTTGTGATTCAGGGGTGTACAGAAAAGGCAGGGACGCAGCAGAGGATGCTGGGGATAAACAACCTTCTCTCTAAGGTGTTTTTCAGCAAAGGTCACCGTCTTTTCCTTTGACATGGTACGATGCTTTCAAGCAGCTCCCGTTTCACAGACCTCTGAAATAACAAGAACAGGACAGCTTCTTCCCACTGGCACTCCTCAGCTCAGGACTCGCTGACAGCAGCTTCTGGGTTTGCTTCTTTTAAAGTAAAGTAAACCAAGGGCTTTCTACTTTATTTGTCATCCTCAGCCATGCAGAGTACTGGCTGAAGCTGTAGAAAGCCTGCGGCAGAACACAGCTCCGTGTGTGACCTAGGACCACCCCTGCAGATTTTAAGTACCCCTTGACCTGCACTGCTACAGCACACGTTGAGGTCTGTGCTATCCCTAGTGTTGTGGAAAATAAGAGAGCAATGTGTCCCTGTTTTGTTGTCCCTTTTTCTGGTCATTTGCAATTTAGAGGTCTCGAGGGCCACAGGCTGAAGTGAGAATTCTCTAGCCTTTGCAGTTTGGACAAGTGCACTGAAGAACAACCAACCATGCACCACAAAGTACATGGAAACTGCATCCAGCTCTCATGTTTCTGAGTGGAAAATAGGGCAAAACTCTAAGAATATCAGAAGCAACTACCATATAACCTGTCCAGCTCTTATTTATTAAGCAGTCAGTTTTGGCCACTATCAAAAACAGGACACTGGGTTGAAGCCACATTTTGGTCTCATCAGGAGCAGCGTCTTCCAATCCCACCCTAGTTGTTGGCGTTTTTTCATTAGGTCAACCTACAGGAGCAAACACCTTTCCAAAACCAGTGCATTCACACTGATCAAAATGCTAACAACTAAATCTTCCAACTGTTCTCTGAGACAACAGTCTGATGATTGCTAATTAAAAAGCTTATGGACGGTCAAGGAAGACTTGGGAATTCTTGTAAGCTTCTCCCCAGCTCCTACAGTTGCTACTAATTTAGGCTGCCTTCTGCAGTGCACCACAGGGAAAAACTCTGTAACAGAGATTTTAATTAAATGTTAGTTTTTAAACTTGTCTGACTCTTCACTTGCAAAACTGATCATTGCCCAGATCTATTGCTTCATTCAATTAATAGCCCAAACCCAAGCAGTTACACTTTCCAAAAGCAGGGTTTTTTTTCCTTATTTGTGAAATAGGAAGGAAATGACAGCATATATTTTACTTCCATCCTGCATTGTCTAGGTTTTGATTATCATGGATAATCCTGATAAACCTGATAAACTCAACACGTTTTCTGCCCCCTTTGCTATCCTATGTCTAAATAATTATTAGGGTTTATGTCTAAATAATTACTCAAAATTATAGGAAGGCAGGAGATGACACTTTATCAAGTCACAATAGTTCATCTTTATCATAATTGTTTAGCTACAACTTTTGCTTGTCTCTGCAGCACAGTAGCCTCAGCCTTGGTCAAGCCATGCAAACAGCCCACCACAGGGTATGTTGCTTCTGCTTTGTGGGACTTTCTAACTTGAAAGTTGTTCTGATGTTATTCCGGAGCTTTGAATTTGTAGTGCAGCCACAAGCTGGGTATGTTTCAACAGATCTGTCATGATACAACAAATGATTTGAACACAATTCCTAATAAATGTTTTATGAGCAGGTGCTTAATGTCAGCAAATTTACTGGATTAAACCTCAGATCAGTATTTTATTGCATTCAGTACGAACAAGTTAAAATTGCTGCCTTTACACATAAAATGGCCAGTGGAACTAGGCAAGATTACAGCCTTCTTTTGGGTCCCTGGTAAAAACTGCTGTTACTCGTCAGGTAGTGCCATCTTACTGCCTCGTGCTAGTAAACTGGAAATGAGATCTATGTTTTGCACAGCCAAGCTTAGCTGTAAGTACATCTGCCAAGACCTCAGAATACACCGACGAGTTCTTCTGCCTGATGTGTGACTTTTGCCGGTTCCTCCTTCCCGTTCTGCCACTCCCCGAGTGACATTTAAAGATTCACTTTCCTCCCCCTAGATCTATGTCTGAAAAGCAGTCTACTGGTCTTTCAAGCATCAGGCACACAGGTTTTTGTACTAGCTCTTAATTTCAAAGATGCTGCAGTTTACAATTGCTTTGACATTTACTCCAGAGGATTTGTGCTCCTGAATACATTTGCACAATTTATTTATCCCCAGTTGGTTTTGAAGCCCAGACAAAAGCCAGGCTAGATCATTACAAGGTATTGGCCATGAGTGTTTGTTAACTACATTGAGTATCCCTGTGCTGCTTGTACCACTTCTGCAATTATTACGGCACTTCAGCTGTCCCTGAATGCTTCATAATCTTTATTATAGCTTCAATGGGTTTAAATACCTAGCTATGTCTTCTATATGTGTAAAATAAATCAGGAATACACACATACCTATTTATTTAGTGCATCATAAAAATGCTCCAAGGTGCTTGCACTGTAACATAACCAGGTTAAATATGAGAATTTAAAAGAAAATAAAAACCTAACTAGCCATAGACAGTGTCAGCTACAGGAAAATCTTTCAGGTACAAGCATTCCAGAACAAAACCCATCCCAGATTAGGCAAGCAAAGAAAAAAGTGCGAAGCAAGCTGGGAGAAGGGCAAGGGAGAGAGACCCTTAGTGGGAGAAAAATCAGAATTAGGGAAAAAGATTTCAAGTTAAAAGCCTGAAGGCTAGAAGGAGGCGAGAAGGCACTGCATGTCTCCTTTTCGAGTAGAAACCAGGCAGCTCGAGCTACCAGTAATTGTGCGATGGCTTTAACCTATTTCCTCTCTGAAAAGCAGGAGAGCACGGCGAGCTCAGAATCATCCTGCAAAGGCACATGGCTTTATCTTCTGCCAACACAGGGTGGAAAACAAGCGTGCAAAATATGCACTTAGGCACAGGTACCTGTAAGTGACTGTTTGGATCTATAAACAGCAAAACATCAGACAACTATTAACATGTGAACTTATATTTGTAGGTGAAAATCCCTAAAAAGTACAATTTTGAGTTACACAGAACTGCAGAAGGGTTCGAGTTGGAAAGGACATTTTAAGATCACCCACTCGTAGCGTCACAGAACGCTTTGGGTTGGAAGGGACCTTTAGAGGTCATCCAGACCAAAGCTGCCTGATCAGGTGGCTCAGAGACCTGTCAATCTGATTTGGAATATCTCTAGGGATGGGGCCTCTAACACCTCTCTGGGCAACCTGTACAATCCTGTACTCCAGCCTGTATTGATATCGATTACCAGTGAAACTGATATTGATTAGGGAGCCACTGTCACATCCCAATTGTTAAGAGGAGGGAATAACTCAGGCTCGTGGTTTCACTTAAGGTCACATTAAGAAGACTTATGCCACAGGTCCACATGACAGTAAAAGTTTATTAAAATTATCAGATTCCAAACTCAGAAGGCACAGGAATCAGTGAAGTTACTAGATACCTAACTCAGAGGGTAGAGGAGACAAAAAGGGGAAAGGGAGAGAAGATGGTTATGAGATAGTCAAGATCACCACTCAGGACTGCAGGCTCCAGCTTCTCCTCCCTCAGCTGAGCTCCACTCTCTGGAGAAACTCCTCGCTTTCTCTGGCCCTCTTCTCAGTGAGTTTCTCAGCACAGTTGGCTTCATGGATGGCAGGGCTTGTGGTGGTGGCAAAAGGCAATCAGTCCTTCCTCGCTTCCTCAGCTTTCTCAGCGTCTCCAGCAGTGTGTGTCCCCCTCCAATCCTGTCCATCCCTCAGCATGGCCACAGGCTCCCTGCACCGTTTGTTTCCCTCCCTCTTATACTCGCTGCCAGCTGGTGTTTTTCTTTACCCCAACGATACGGGGGTCTTTGCAGATGAAACATTGTTAAGTGAGTCCTTGAGGGAGGAACACAACTCGCGTTCTCAGGCTCTGCAGATCCCATTCCCATACAGAGCATCACCAGGCGCAGGATTTCTCCGAACACTCTGCACACAAGTTATCTCCTACTTGCTTACAATTGTCTGAGCCATCTCACTTGTTTTCAATCAAAGTCTGACAGCAGCAGAACATTATTTTAGTGAAATTTAGTGAAAACCCTCAGACAAGACTTTGTGGAAGTTAAGCTGCATTTTCACCAGACCCCAGCTATGCCTAAGCTCTGCCTGGCATAGGCACTAGGAGAAAGGGCTGGACTTGATGACCCTGGAGGTCCTTTCCAGCCATGATGATTCTATGATTCTATGGTGAGATCTGTCCACATTGCCAGCCACAGATCGTACTCCATCTTTGTACCTGTTCACTTTTTTCTTATGGTTTTGATGTTTCAAACTTGACCCTTTGAAGACAACATTAAAAACATTGGGCACCACAGCATTGTCCAAGTTAACGCTTCCACTAATCATCTCAAGATTTTGCTTTTCAGAGCCTAGAACAAACAGCAGGCAGAAAGGAGAGGGAAAAGAAGGTCTTTTCCAACAGAATAAGAAATGATAGAGAAATAGATCCCCATTATCACAAAGCACACCCCCATGAAGCGTATAAGCAGCAGACTATTTATTGCACTTGTGATACTCTTAGTGCCAGCACCTTTTTCTCCTCCGACAGAGGAACAAGATATGAGCATTTACTGTCTGTTGGAGCGGCCTGACAAGCCAAACTGCACCCTGTGATCTTTGGTTTACAGACGGCTTTCCCCCAGGTGCTAAGAAGGATTGTGTTAGAGCTTCACATCATTTTACAGGCACAGAGAAATGCAAAACCAGGGTGGAGATGCTCTTGCCGAATGCTAAGGAACTCTTGGTCTGCACACAGCAAAAGGCTTTGAATTGCCAAGATGGGAATGGATTGGAAATGAATGGAAATTGGTCTTTCTGCAGCTCAGAGGAAGGGCGGTGAGATGGCTTGGAACTGATTGTTGATGGAGTTAAATGGGAAAGAGATGGGCCATCTTCTTGTAGAATTTTAAGCTCTGAGGATAGAAGAAAAACAGTCTCTTGTGATGAGTAACTGATAGATATATTTTGGTGCTAATGCAGAACAAGGACGGTAGGAAAAAAGCGTCATGACCTAAGAAGACGTAATGTTAATCCTGCTCTTGCCAGAGAACGTTTCTGACCTCTCTGAAATCTAATGAAAAGCTGTCATTTCACAACCACTTTACAACAGCATGAAGCAGGCATAGCTGTTAAATGTCCCACCAGTCTGGTCCCCTGCTTGTGCCGGTCGGCTCACTCCCTGTCTAGTACCTCCCCGTCTGACAAAGTCTTTTCGACAATCTATGAACTCTATAGGAGATCGAAGGCATTTTCTTTGTTCTACTGTGTTTCTACTTCACACGGTGTTCCTGGCAAAGGCTTTAAACACTATTTTCTTTCCTAGGTTCTCATTGTCTTTGTTCAAACAAATAATCCCTGGAGAAGATTTACAAGAGGCATAAACTGGGGAGGTTTTATCAACATGAGTTGGTGAGTAACAGGCAGTTGCAGAGCATCTATGAGCATATCTATCTTCTATCATCTTATATTTGAAGTAGAACACAATTGAGAAAAGACTTTTATAAGTTAATTTTTAATAAAGAATTAAATACTAAAATGTCTAAAATGGTAATCCTAAAAATTTTGATGCTACCTTTTCTAAATTAAATTTTCTAAAGCAAATTGTTTGCTAAACATCAGCAGCTACTTTTACTGAAAATCTGGCTGAGATTTCAAGATCATTTGGTAACAGTCAGCAGCGTCCTCATGCTTGCTTCAGAGCAAGAGTCACTGATATGTCCTCGAATGGAAGAGGAAGGCAAAGAGGAGTCAAAAGTAGAAGAGCCAGACTTCGTCATCAGATCCCACGGCTACCTCATCATCATTTAGATGTGTCTTCTGCTTACAATCGCTTACACGCAATATTCCAAGTACCTTATTCCACTTGGAGCCAAAATCCATGAGATGAAACGTATATGCGGAGCAACAGAAATCCAAAGTGCTGCTGCTGTAAAAACACAGCGGAAAATGTGTTTTCACATGCTGTGTAAGTCATCACTGCAGATAAATGTGGCACATCATGAAACACGTTGTCATCACTACCTTCACCACAGCAGAAAAATTGGATGCATAACAACTTATTGGCTCTCTAGAGCTTGAGCTCTAGTAATAATCTCGTTATTTCTCACCCAAACTCATAAAAGCAAATAATCCTCTCATACTAACCTTATTGAACTTTAATTACTTCCTATGCTTCTGCTAGGAAACAAACAAAAACATTGCAAAGATGATTAGGCAAATACTTTCCTCAGAAACATGCTCTTGGGCTGATGTAATGGATAGGGAAGTAGTCTAGTACCTTCAGGAAAAACAGACACAATTTTATGGAATCTCTGTACTTACAGACTACACGGGAAATCCGTTCTGCTTCGCACAGTAAAGTGTATTTCATTTTTCTTTTATATGCTCCACTTGTGAAAATACAGTTGGGATCGGAAGGGACCTCGGAAGATCATCTAGTCCGATCCCCCTACCAGAGCAGCATCACCTAGAGTCGACCAAGTCGCATAGGAACATTGTCTTTCATGCTCAGCTCACCTCTCTAGAAACTACTTCTCAGCTCCTAATAGAAAAAGAATGTTTGGAAATTTCATATGAAGTAAATATATGTAACCTCTAACTGCCTGGATTCCCCAGGCATCTGCCCTGTCAGCAGTGCACAGGCTTTACGTGACATTCCACCAAAATTGTCCAGCTCTGTCTTGTTAGTACAAGTTAATTACAGGCTCCATCTTATGGTGGAAGTGTTGATGAGTTTGTCCAGAAACCACCTGAGTTTTGTTTATCTCAGGGCGCCTCCACAGCCCTGGCTGTCCCTGCCCACCCAGTGGGTCTCCCCTGCTTGCTCACAGCCCATTTCAGGTCACAGAGGAACATATTCAGGTGGGTTTGGAAAGCTTTCATAGAAGACAACTCTACAGCCTCTCTGGGCAGCCTGTTCCAGTGCTTCATCACCCTCACAGTAAAGAAATTTTACCTGATGTAGGTGAAGAAGGAAAAGATGTATTTAATGTAACTGTTCAAGGACTTCACACACTCTCTAAGAATTCACACAGAATTATTAGAAAGTCATGAAGATCTTTTCCACAGTGACAATTTTCACTTCAGGTTAGGAGGTAAATACTAGAGAACAAATAAATGGTCCAGTTAATAATCTTATTTGCACTTCTCACTTCTGTCCTTGCACAGAGTGGAGGCAGAGGTTCTTTGTACCCAGCAAATGAAAGCGGTCAGCCAGACCTGGTGGGAAAACAGAAAAGGAGTGAGAAAAGCTCAGGCACACAGTTTTTCCAGAGTGTAGACACTGGCACCTCAGGAAAGGAAGAGAAGCAGGGAAATGGGAAAAGAACCTTTATAAATTGTTTGACACCTACGTACATTCACCAAGACTGTGCTGCTCAACTCACAACCCTCACGTTACAAACCCTGACAGGCTGAAATAACCTGTATATTTAGTAAGAGAACTCTGTCACCTTTTTTCTCTACCACACACTTATTTAAATGTCAGAAATCCGCCCAGTATCCTTGTTCTTGCACAATTTTAAGTTTTCTCTTTGGCACTCCTCAAAGTATTCACTTCCAGAACTTATTCTGGCTCACCTTCTCAGCATCTGTCACTCTGGTTTGGGAGAAAACAGTTTCTCCCCTGAAAGGCTGGAACTAGATGACTACTACTACTAGTAGTAGTTCCTTACTCCTAAAACCAGTCCATCATTCTGTGATTCTATGATTAAGGACTGTAGACACCTGCTTGTGGTTCTCAGCAGTACTACTGCAATTAAAGTACGTACTAGACACACTCTTTAGGATGAGCTACCAGCCAGACCTGAACAGAAGAAAAGAATATCAAGGCACCTGGCAATTTTCAGGGCTTGGCAAAAATAATGGGAGGGACAAAGTACCGGCCTGTTTCAGGTGATTGTGAGAGACCAGCCACCAACAGGAGTCCCTCCCGGCTGCTGCATTTTAACCAACACTTGGGGCATGAGGACTTCAATAAAAGTCCATCCTGCTGGAGGTCTGCCAGGAGAAGCCTGGGAAAAAGGCAGTGAGGCACATCCCATGAGTGTCTCAGAGGAGGACAGCAATGCCACGTCTCTGTTATAGTAGATGGCAGTCTTCCACTGAAGTCTGGATCAAATGATCCTGGACCATTGCATTAGTTACACCCCCATTTTCTTGCCATTTTTCTCCTACTGAAATCTCCTGAGTCACAGGATGTTTGGGGGTGGAAGGGATCTTTAAAAGCCATTGACACCAGCCCCCTTGCAGTGAGCCAGGACATCTAGATAAGCTTGCTCAGAGCCCCAACCAACCTGACTTGGAATGTTTCCAGGGATGAGGCATCTAGAACTGCAGCTACTGTCTTTAACCTAAAAAAGCTGATTTTGACAAGCAACAAGCAGTTAAGACACGAACCAATAACCAAAGAAGAAAGTCTGAGGGAAGCTGTGTGGAACAAGCTTTCACCACATAGTGGGTACCTGCTTTCAGTGATTTAACCAAAGCAGTCTTGTAAATGCAGTCATCGAGCTCTTAGAGGCAAAAGCTTGTAACACAATTAACTTCACAAAAAACCTTGTTAGAGGCAGTGAGAATTAAGCATGACCAAGTACAGTAAACAGAGGCACAGAGCAACATAATGTTTTAGACACCTACTCCAGCTCGCCTGTTCCTCGTTTAATGGAACAGAATGTCTCGGAGCTCCTAATGAGGAGATAATGCTTGCAAAATGAGATGTTCTGGTGACATCTGTTTGATGTCTCTGTGGAAACTTTATTTGACTTAGACTGGCCACTTACGTTTGGATAAACTGGTAGTTTCTCTTGCTTACACAGGGTTAGAGCTGGAGCTACTTCAGCAGGATCTAGGGAGGGATGAAATACAGTGTGGCTGAGGTACTACTGAGGCTACCTGCAGAAGAGTAAATCTAATGCAGTATGAATACATCATATATGTAAAGGAATAGTTCTGCAAAACACAAGTTTTTCAAACAAAAACATGGCTCCTTCAAGGAAAGGAAAATAAGCAGAAAGTACAGAGCAAAACCTGAAACAATAGAAAGCAGGGAGGGGAATAAAGACGTCCTCCTCTTTCTGCAAGTAGAGCAAAACGCCTGGCTGACTTGTGTTGGCTGTCACTCTTCTGAACCTTTAATTCCTGATTACCAGGGGTCACATGCAAAGGGTGTTTTATGAGCAATCTGTCTACCTCCTCTTTAGAATTGACCATGCTGTATGCAATATGTATTAAACAATGTGACGGAGTCTTGACACATCCTGCAAATACTCCTGCCTGTGCTGCTGCTCCTCAAATCCATGGCCTATGACAAACAAGACCAGCCCTTTTCATTTTCTTTCTTCAGCAGTAAGATTTCAAAGGAGTTTTAAGAGTGAATTTAAGCCCTCAATTTTGAATTGTTCAAGGAATGGCAAATGGGGTCAAGTCTCATACTGGCAGACACTGCATCTTTCCTCTTATAAAGATCAGATTTTGTGACATCTAAAGCTTATCAGAAGATTTCCTCTTCCTTAGAGCATACTTGATTTTTTTTGTCCTCACAAAAATGCTGTTTTGTGGCCTGGAGAGACTGCAGAAGCACCAGTTTGAGCACTGTTTTGCATTGGGAGAGGGAGTCAGATCTGATTTACTCTGAGGTAATTTAAAAGTCTCACTGATTTCCAGAGAAGCTAGATCAGATTAAAAAAAAGAAGCAAAAGCAGTGACAAATCATAACAGAGCTATGGCTGGTAGGAAAACTGGCTGGTAGAATCTTCTACAACCCCCTGCCAGGAGGTTATAGAGAGGTGGGTGCCGGTCTCGTCTCGCCAGTAACAAGCAATAGGACAGGAGGAAATGGCCTCCAGTTGCACCAAGGGGAGGTTTAGGTTGACCATTAGGAAAAACATCTCTACTTGGAACAGGCTACCCACACAGGGAGTTGAATCGCCATCCCTGGGTGTGTTTTAAAGTCAAATAGATCTGGAGTTTAGGGCCAGGATTTAGTGGTGGGATCAGTAGAATTAGGTTGATGGTTGGACTTGGTGATCTTTATGATCTTACTTGCTCTTATTTGAAGTCTGCTGATTTATGCTCCTCTTAGAATGATGTGTAATACAGTTCTTGGTGTACAGCATAAAAATATTCTCCACCTTATGTCTCTCTTTTTGTTAGAAGGATAAAAGTCATTGCAAAGCAGTGTGTTTTTTAGTAACAGTAGGGGTTTTTTCCTTCCACAAACTAGAAAAGCAGGACATGAACAGGCATTCACTGCTATGAGCTTTAATTTGATTAATACAGACTTTTTTAGAAATCTGAGTCACCAAGCAAAAAAAATATGTTCCATTTGCATCTTTTAAGCCAGAGAGAATTAAATAAAACGAAGATCATTCATGCATAAGAAGAAAAGGATCACAATTGCAAGTATTAAGCCAAATTTAAAACACAAAATAAAGAGCGCAGCATAGTTCCTCTTTATCAGCCATAAAGAAGCCATTTTATTACCATGTCCATTTGCACAGATGGAAATGATTTTATTTAAAATCACACAAAAATCAGTATTTTATAATGAAAAGTGGGAAAGGCTCCTGGATAATATACTTAAGAGTGGGTAAATACTATGAGATTCTGACTAGAAGTAGGAAGATCAATTTACTTCCATTTGTACTCTATTAAAGCATTGATAACATTGCTGTCTTAGAAAAAGAGGAACAAACTCTTGCATTTATATGTCAATGAAAACTACAGAACACATCATCTACAGATGAGATTCTATTTTATTTGGCATTACAGAAAGCTTCTGCTTTGGGCAAAATCAGCAAAACACCAAAATATTTGAAGGAGGCTTTTTGTGATTACAAAACATCCTAAACATCCTTCTATTAATTTTTCCATGGCAGAGTTGTCTTGAGACCTTTGTCTGGACAATTTTTTGTCTGTCCATATTCATGGCATAGTTCTACATTACTTTTAGCCAAGAATTTTCCAGCCTGGGATCATAGGATAAATATTCTTCCCAAACAACTTTCACACATTAATATAAGCTGTGATACTGCAGGTGAAAATGAAGTCCATATTTGAATCGACTTGCAGTGTCTTTCCCCAAGAATAATTTCAAATGCTACTGAATTACTTCCTCGTGTGTTTAGCAGTGATGTATAGATAATGGTGCCTTGCACTGAGGTGTCTGCAGAACTAGATGTTAAACAAACTTTTCTCTTATCATGACAAGAGTTCAGAATATTTGAAGCATCATCCCTACGAGTATAAGAACAGCTGAAAACACATCCTGGGAGAACTCTGTAGAGCCAGAAGAGACAATGGAATAGAAATATGATTCTTCAAGGTTTGTCACAGACATGGAGAGGTAAATACATGTAAGAAATAATGACCCAAGTCCAAAAGATTCTGCTCTTTCCTTACGGTGACCAATTGCCTACACGCTACTAAGCGTCGCCTAGGCGGAAGTCGAAAGGTGGACCCCTAAATAGAGTCAATTCACAAACGCTGATGGTTTTCAACATTTACTCACTTTCCTCCTACACTTCCTTCTCCTACTGTGATATTAATAATTAGGTACCATTTTCCATTTAGTGCATGAGGCCCCATTATCAGGATACCCTTGAATCTACAGCAACACACTTTGTCTTTACAGCCGTAGAACTGTGGGATTAACTTGTTAGAATAACTAGATGGATTTCACCTGTGGTGACAGGTAACAGAAGGCAGAGAGGAGGGAGAAAAGCTGTTCCCTGTGACCACTACGATACTGCAGGATCACAGATTTCAGTTTTAAATGTACAGAAGTGGACTCTTGATGCTAAAGATCCCAGACATGTGGAAGAAACCAGTTGAAAAGTCACACAAAACACAGTATATTTTAAAACAACTGCATGTTCCTTTGTATTTGGTCTCCATTGAAACAAACAGACTTTTAATTTTATGCCCTTCAACATCCATACATGCACTGAACACACAACCCTGCGGGCAAGCTCGGTAAGCCAGCAGCTATTCTCTGCTTTTAGCCTTTCCCAAAACACCAAGAATGTCATTAGGTTCCACGTGAAGCTAACATGTCTACAATAGTGCATGCACAACATTACTTTATAAAGAACCCCTCACCTTCCCTACAAGGTGGGATTTACAGTAAAATTTGCTGCAACATTAAATATCTGAAGTGTAACATTTATCTCTTGGAGATACTACCTTTTTTTTTTAGAAATGAAGACACAATGGAGTATGAAAATAATAAGGTCTTAAAAAGGAGATGTGTTCACACAAAGCAAAAGTCAACATAAAGCTCAAAGGACCGTAACTTAAAACAGGTCATTAAAATGTCCTGTTTTGCCAAAAATTAAATTATTTTGAATATACACTTTTATTTTAATCAGAAAATTAAGAAAAATACTTCAGAAAAATTTGCAACTAATAGAAGATGTAATTAATTTCATGATTTCAAAGATTTTCAAAATATTGAATAAATATTAAGGTTGCAAATGGGAACACTTGACTACAGAAGTAAAGCTTTCCCTTACACGGTCATAATAATGGTCTTTGGTCCTGTCTTTGCAGTCTGTTACAGCACACGGGCTTGTTTCCTACCTTAGATATATCAAAAACATTAGAATATATTAGAAAATTGTACAGTTTTTGGTATAAGAAGGAATTTTTAGGGAATTCTGATGATTTTCATTATTACATATCATAGGTGCTCAGTACACCCTTCAGACCACAAACCTGGCAGTTCAGTTACTCACCGAGAAGCAGCCCTTGAGTGCCAGGTTCCCTTTCAGCTAAAGTGATTGCATTTTCACAATTAGTTAGCAAGGTGGTACAATTCCCTGGGAAATCAGTGCAGTTGAACATGTAGCTGAGCAAGTCCCACCCTCTTCCGGGGTGTTTGCACATGATGAACAGAGTGCTGGTTAGGTGCCACTTAATTTTTAATTTTGGGTCTGGATCCTACACCTGATTTACGTGTAGCAGTGCACAGTGCACATTCGCATCCACACACGTGTTGGAAACGTGTTTTAGGCTGTGCTAGGTGAAGAGGAGCACTGCTGTAGGCTTAGCACTATATTTCAAACACCTGCCCGCGAGCAGGCAGGGCTGACATTGCACAGAGAACCCCGATGAAATAATTTCTTGGCCTCTTTCAGCATTAATTTTTACAATTTCAAAGCAAAGTCACCTCTGGATGTGTTTAAAGATAGTTTGGATGAGGTGTTGAGGGATATGGATTAGGGGTGAACTTGTAAGGTAGGGCAGATGGTTGGACTCGATGATGCCAGGGGTCTTTTCCAACCAGAGGGATTCTGTGATTCTGTGAAAAGTGGTAAAACAAAGAAAATGTAACATATTAGGTACAGAATTGGCTAGAAACCTGCCGTGATGTCTTAAGACCACCTCAGAAGACGGGCAGAACCAAACTCCATCCCAGACCCTCTCATGTTGACAAGAGGCACTGCAGAGACACTGCTCCTCCAAGGGTCTTTCATCCACTCGGCAGAGAAAGCTACAAAAAAGAGAAAACTACACTTCTTCATTAAGACACAGTGTCAACACGGACTGAAGAGCTTAGCTGATGGGATACCAACCTCTGTCATTGACACTGGAAGCGCATTGTGCCTTCTGGACTTCAGGAGATGCTGCAAAGCAGCGCAGAGCTAGTGCTGTGGCACTTACATACACCACAACATTAGAAGGGAGCTTAGAAACAATATGATTAGTTTTATCTGTTGGAGTGCTCCCAGTCTCTCAATTTATGAGAAATAAAATGTAGAATAAAATGGAGACAAGTTTAAGCATTTGCTTACCAACACACACGACAGACATACCCTCCTTTAGCTTGAGAGGAATCTGAGGAATAATTCCTGCTGTCTGTTTTGTGCAGAACAATATTTTCAGCTTCACACAACAGGGTGGAATTCAGTAGAATTATTTATTTTTTCTGTGAGTGGAAAATGCAGCCCTAGCTACAGAAATTATTTTGTCCTTTACTTCATGGGTGCTGAAATTAACCTTTCTGGTTAAGAGGGTGTAAAAACCCCGTATTAGGCTAGAAAGTGAAGTTGTTAGTGCAGTCCCTCCACATACGTAACATTTAAAGCAGACACAGCTGCATTGTTACAAGCACCTGGGTTTAAAATTATGGACAATTATAAGAACAAAAAGCCTTTCCCAGATGAAACAATAAACTCATCATGTTAACTTTATACAGTCACATATTTGATTGTAATTTGTTATTCAAAGCAATAACATCACGACTGATTTTTCATAAAGGAGAAGAATATAATTTTCACAGTTGTAAACTCTCCTAATAAGTTATACATTCTGCTGAAGTCTGACAGTGCTTTAATAACTTGAGGTGATGAGGAACTGAACGCTTGTTCTTATCTTCAAACTGTCTCTTCATATGAAAGAACGGACACGAACACCATCCACACGACAGCAAGTTTTCAATATTATTTTACTGATTCCAGGCAGAAAATACTGACATACAAATGTGAACATCTTTGTGTGAGCTAACTCCCACAAAGTGAGATGTGGTGCCATCCCTCTGAACGTTTTTTGTAGAGCAAGTTTGCAGAGCAAAAAGAATTTGGCCAACACTCTTTAACATCTGCAGAGACACAGATGAGGCACAGGAATCTCAGCAACTTGATTCCATAGGCGGAGCAGGGATGGATATGCCAGAGAGCAGAGCTACCTTTCAAATGGCCCTTGAGAAGCTGAAAGAATTGAATTAACAGCTGTCAAAAGTAGGAAGTTCAACAAAGCCAAAAGCAAGCTCAAGCAGCCTGCACAAAAGGACATGAGGGGCAGAAATTAACTGTGAGTCAGCAGGGTACCCTTGCAGTAATGAACTACTGCAATACTGGGCTGTTCTAGCAAGAGTCAGCCCACAGGTCGAGGGAAGAGATCAGCCTACGCAGTGCTCTTTGAGGCCACGACTGAACGTACTGTCCAGCTCTGAATACCCCAGCTCACAAAAGGAATGGAGAAAGGCCAGTTAAAGGTCGCTACTAATCCAGCCAGGGAGCTGGAGCACAATAGGTAAGAGACTGAGACCGATGCATTTATCCAGAGAAGGCGGCTGGGAGGAACATTTAATTGCCATCCTAAATTACTCATTAGTTAGAAAGAAGACTTTAGCCAAAGGCAGAAGACAACGGTCACGGCTACATCAAGGGAAATCCCAACTGGAGGTAAGTAGTGAGGCACTGGTATAGGTCACCCCCCAAACATTACTTCATTGCCTTCCTTAGAAATTTTCAAAACTCACCCAGTAGGAAGCTATGCAACTCTGAGGGTAGCCTTGCCTTGAGAGGATGTCTGAGGTTCCTTCAACTTAATTAGGGCTCTATGGGTTATTAATAAATAGGTAAATGCTTATCTTACTCCAGCTAACCATAATGTTCTCAAAGGACTGAGTGCCCTTCCGCTATTCTTTAGCGGTTTACCACTTAGAGACATCTTAAGTACTTTTATAAAATTGCTGAAACTATTAATCTCATTTAAGACTTTACAGAATTGGATCACTTACCTTATGCACTTTGTATTGATTTAAATGCAACCTTCTGAACCTTTCCAATTTAGAGCTACGCAATATCAAGCCTCTCCTCCAACATTTCAGGCCAGGTGCTTAAGCATTGCTTCATGGACCTTAACATTTGAAAACATCTGTCTGTATCGCACATTGAAAACTGTATCTCCACCTCAAAGTTTATGATGTCAGCAAAACAGACACACACATGCACATGCAACACGTGAATAACAACCGCCCTCAGGTAGACACAGACCCTCGTCTGGGCACGACAACACACAGGCCATAAATAAAACCTTATACAGAGCCCACAAAACTTCTGTGTTTATGACAAAGCAGGCACGTGGGGTGGGGAGACTCCGTTTTCACTCGGAGTGGCACATTAAAAAGACAGATCAATAAAACGAGCACATCCACTCTAAAGCAATTGCCTCGAGTTGTACTTGGGCTACTTCAACGGTGAATCAAAGCCCACCCTTACTTTAGAAAACACAAAAGACATTGGCAAAGCAATGTGATGAGATGGCAAACGTTTGCCTCTCTGGAATCGAAGTGCTGTGGCATTTACTGTCAGCAAGTCAGGAAGTGTAGCCGTCTCTTCACTTCAGTGGAGTCGGACGTCAAAACGCAACTTGTCCATATCAGCCACTTCCTTCTTGGATATCGGGGTGTTCACACACCATTTGTTTAGCCAGTAAGAGTACAGACACGTCATCGCCAGCTTCCTGTTCTCAAGGGTCTTTTAAAGATGCATGAGCTTTACTCGGCAAAACTATCGATGACACCGAGGATCAGCCCAGTTTTCTCTCAGACCGGTTTCACAAACTCATGCTACAAACTCAACTTCAGTACATTAAATACCAATCAGCTTTATCAAGAAAAACCCAGGATAAAGCTCATTGTGCTTTGCCTTCTGTGAGTTCGGCTCACACCAATGGAGAGCCAACATACAGGACCGTTCCAGGTTCACACGTGGGTACAGTTGGTAGACGGCGGTGTGTCAATCCGGCTCTTGTTTTCCTTAACGTCATTCAGAGGTGACTCGTGACTTATCTGGCATTTGAAGACTTGTTTGTAGGCCTTCCTAAAATTTTCAGAGAGGAACGCATATATGATGGGGTTCACAGAAGAATTGCTGTAGGCCAGACAGTGCGCAGTGACTCTGAAGAGGAAGGAGGCTTGAGTCAGTGGGAAAACTCCAAATTCAGCCCAGAGGTGAATCACATGATGCGGCAGCCAGGAGATGCCAAAAACCACCACCACCACCAGCACGGTCTGTGCTGTCTGAGACAAGGAAAGGAGAACACAGATGCATGATGACCACTTGGAAGAACCAGCTTTAAACCTGTTTTGAGAAGGTGTACTGAGAGAGAACGCGGTCTGGAATACTTGCAGTTTCATTAATTGAGGGGCTTTGTTTTGCGTAATGAACTCCTGCAAGGAGAACTGCAGCCCCGAACATGCCACAGCAGATGTGTAACTTCCACTGAAGGTAAAGGCTGACATTCCTGACTCCCCACACAAAAGCCTAGCCTTTGCTGAGGTGGACATAAGCCTGATGTAAACCAATGACAACAGGCCTCCTCTTTCACCATCTATGAGAGGAAGGGCCATCAAGGTCATTAGATCCATCTGTCCATACAGACCTATCAGGCACTGAAGACACTCTGCAGGTCAACGTGGAGTCTGACTGTTAATGTTTTCTTTAGTTTTAACTTACTCCAGAAACAGAAGTTAGTGTTTTCTGGTGGCTGAACTAATTAATACCTACTCCTCCCACAAGTACTTCTTTCAACTAAATTACAAAAAATACCTAATATTGATTTTCAAGCATATTGTGCCATAGACCACTATGATTGCTATATTAGCACTTTACAATATAATTTTTCAGGTAACTTTGACTCTTTTTTCACAGGCAAACTTAAGCCAGAGGCCACAGAATGATAAATACTGCAGCACAGAGACTTTTTGCTAGTTTATTGAACTTGGCCTGTACTCCGTGACCTGGTAATGCTCAGTAGTAATCAGACTGACCAACCTCATCACAACCTGACTTAACTTACAGAAACCCACAGAAAGAAAGTTTCTGATTTCTGTGGTAAGAGGCCAAAATAACTTATGACATATTGTGACTGGCTAGCAAATCTCACAACAGAAACCAAAGGACATTAGGACTGTAACAAATACCATTTGTTTAGTCTCAAGGATTCATCTGTTTTCACAAGCTGTTCCTCTGCCTAGCCCTGTTGAGTTTAAATCCATTGCCATCAACAAACAGCCACACAACTGTTTTCTCTCTCAGGTTCCATCACTAGAACATGCTCTAACAAGGATGGATAAATGAAAAGCAGTTCGTTCTCTAATCCCTTCAATGTGTTAATAGAAAGCAGACTGTCTGCATACCACATGCACTTTAAGAGCAGCATTTTAGTTCCCTTAGTTCAAAATTCTAAGGCAAAATTACACCAGGAACCACTATGGCTTTCAAAAGAGGCACCTGAAAGCAGAGGTTGACCATGTACCTCTTGCAACTCTTTTAGTTAAAGAATTTTGTATCTGCAGAGTTAGTAATTTTGCATCAGGGAAACTTAGAATCATAGAATCATGGAATCATTAGGGATTGGAAGAGACCCGAAAGATTATCTAGTCCTATCCCCCTGCCACAGCAGGACCACTTCACTGGAGAAGTTATGGAATCAGAATCCCTCAGGGTTGGAAGGGACCGCCTGATCATCATCTTCCTATCATCTGCTTTATCCCATTATTCGTCCTAAGCCTGACTTCATAGAACCTCCCAGGTTGCAAGGCCTTCCAAAGGTAATCTAGTCCAAGCCCCCTGCAGTGAGCAGAGACATCCCTCACTTTTCCAAACTCATTACTGTGCTTGCAACCAAGGTAACCCTAGAGAGCATCTCTTAGATGCTTGCTTTGGGTTTGTCGTTAGCAAATCAAAGCCCTGTGGTTACTGAACCCTGATGCGTCCAAGCAGTCTTGGGCACGCCTGCAATGCTTCACCCTGAAGCTATGAAATCTAATTCCTGGGCAGATCTGATTTTTACTTGCAATTTTTAAGAGTTAGTGTTTAGAGGAAATGCACAGATATTTCCAACTGGAGAATAACTGAGATGAGAATAGAGATGGTAAATTACCAAATCCCTTTGAAAACAACCCCTCTGACCTTTTGACAACATAAAGTGTGGAAGTTTATAAGTCTAGTGTTTAACAGAATAGGGGCCACAATTCTTTATTGACTAGGATATTTCTTTCAAAATTAGAGACTGCATAAATAACAGATTACCTATTCCCCATTGAGCCGGGTACATCTCATTTACATCGCAGAAATTCTGCATGCCCATATGGCAATAGTGATCAGATCAAATGAAGAGCTATAGCCTGAGGGGTTTCTCTGACTCCACACTCATAAACTGAGAAGTTAGTCAAATGATTACTGTGGTCAATCTGCTCAAAAATCAGAACCATATTATATTAACTGACAAATTCAATATATAAACACAGCTTTCAAATATTATTCTAAAACAGATTCCTCCTGAAAGACTTTTCATAGTATATAGTTATATACTATGAATCTGGAAAATAAGGGAAAAACTGTTTAGTGGAAAACCAATAGAAGACTTGCAGAATCATTAAAAGTCTCTTATTGGACTCCTGAAAGCAAGTACAAGAGACCTCATTTTAAAGTCTTACCATATATATAACTTTGTAACTCGTTATAAAGCGTTTAAAAATTTAGTTCAAAACAGTTTAAAATATTTACAAATTAGGGACAAATGCCTGTGAGGCAAAAGCATCCCATTTGGTATCACAGACAGGCTAACTCTCTGTGTTTACATAACAGATGCTCTGAAGATCAAAATATGGGGATCTCAAGTAATGGCTTGATGCACTGCAGTGGAAAACTTGGATCAAAAAACATTCCAGTCCTGCTAAGTTCAGAGACACGCTGAATGTGTCATTAAACCCCCAGTTTCTTCTCTCTGTGACATCTCTGGCAACAAGCAATAGAACACCAAGTTAGCTCAGCCACGGCACGAAAGCATAAAGACATATTAGTAATGAAAGCAGTCTACCTTTTTCTTGGATGCTTCTGACTTCTTTGACATGTTTCTCAACTTCTTATGCAGATGATTAAGAACCTGAAAAGATCAATTTGCACCTTGTATTTCACAATTTCTCTGAAACTCAAACCCATGTGTTTTAGATTACACTCTGCGGTCCTGCAGGAGCCACTGATCCAATGTACACAAGTGAGCCTTTGTGCACGGCATAAAATCCCAAGGAATCACATATCTGCATCTGTGTGAACCAGCAAACGTGAAGGAGACCCCGACTGAGAACTTATGCCTCACCCATCACAGGAATTCAGAGGCATCACATGAAATGCACATATTACCAATGAACGAGGCAGCAAATGGAAACCAGTTGTACACCTGGAATTAGCAGTCATTCTTCCTCCATAAAGCGGTCAATGCCTCTTAATTAGGAATGACCTTTCACTGCATGTAACTTACAAGTGTATGTTTCCAGTCAGAGCTTTCCTGAGCCACCTGCATAATCTGTTTGTTTGGTTAATGTCATCAGGATGTTGGCACCAGCTGATGTTTGAAAGACGACTGGGCTTTCAAAAAGAATTGATGCTAAAACATGTGTCCCATGAGGCATGACAACAATTTGGTGATACCTGTCATGTGCCTTCGCTAGTCATTTTTAAAAAATCTCTCTCAAAAAGGCTCATTGCCCAGGAGCAGGACCACAGATTAACATAATGATTTACACAAGATTTTGGCTAGTGGATGCACAGAGGTGCAGCCCTCTTTTATCCACAGTCAGGGTTAACTGAATCTAGTACGTTCACACGTCATTATTTGTAGGAATGGGGACAGGCAACATGCTTTTCAAATTAATATGACTAACAAGATGTAAATCATACATATTTTTTTTTAAAAAATGTGAGATGCATAATTAAACTCAAAGGTGTCATTAAAATATGATAAGAGGAAGTTTTTAGAAAGAATATCAGTGTGTAAATCTCACTCAGGTGATGACGACCTTAGGTTTCACTGAAACGAACTGAGAATAATTTAAAGGGTCAGATTATTCAGAACTAATAGGTAAGATCAACAAAAGGATAATTTTTTTTAAGGAATATAAAATTCAGTTTTAGGGCTTGTAAGGAAAGTTGACATGGGGCAACTTGAATACACGTTCGTATTTTCCTATATCATCTGGGAACATGCCCTGTTTTCTTTGGAATGTGTAGCTACACACTACCAGGAGAGGCACCAGGCAATTCCACTCTGGCACATGAGTCTTAGAAAAAGACATAATGAATTAAATGACATGAGATGGTATCTGTGAATAACCAGAGTTCATCAGTGGATTCCTCTTCAGACCACTGAACCACACACGAGAATAAAAAGACTTGCAACCACTTCACACTGGTGGTGCAGCTCTTTTGTGCTTATGTGTGCACTAACAGCTTCACTCCTGAAAGACAGCCCTGCATGCACTCCCTGCTCTGCAACACTAACCAGGCTGCTACAAAGTCTAATGCAGCTCAGGAAAGGCAGCAGAGAAACAAAATGTTTTCCTCTAAGAAGGTCCTGATCTGCCTTTCGTTCCTCTCCAAGATGAAGCAGAGCAGAGGGAAAGGCCAGAAGAGCCCCGAGGTGTGGCGGAAGACCTGTTCAGTGACCCTCTGACTCACATACTATTAATTCTCCTGCCATCACCACGCACAAAACAGCTAAATTGCTTTGTCCATAGGTGAAAAATGGAAAAACAAAAAAAAAGCATAGAAGGAACAGACTTCACATCACTGCTGCTTCACCTATCCTACCCCTTCCACACAACTGACAATGATGAGCTGCTTCTACTGGACCCGTGCAAATCCCATCACCAGCCACCCTGAGACTGCACTGTACTGTCATTTTCTCTCACAGCCCTAAAGTCAGAGAAACTGTTCCCAGACATCAGAAGTGCAAAATCTCCTTTTAAAGTTCCAGAATGTTTTTCACTTTCGTTCTGGAACTTTTAGCACCTTTTTTTTCACATTGTAAGTCTCTCCCTTCCAAAGAAAGATGCAGCAGACAAACCTGTTAAATTGGATGTTCAGGGGGTGGGATGGAGGGATGTGATGAAGATTTATCATAACCTTCCAGTGAATCATTCTCAACTTCCCCTCTTGCAGATTATATACATATTTCATAAAATAAGTCTGTGCAGTGAAAACATGCTGGCTCTACATGGTGGTGTACCAGATGGTCCACAACCAGCAGCAAGAGATTTAATTACCTACCAACAGCATAGGAACAGCACTCAGAGACCAACACAGAACGCCTTGGAGGAATATTAAGAGCCATGTTTATGCACAAACACTACAAAGCAAATCAAAGATGCCTCTCCTCACTGCCTTGTTCAAATTATTTCTTCGCTAGGAAAGTGAATAATCAGTTGTTCCTGTAACAACCAGTCACTTCACCTGGATGAATAATAATTCTACGTGTGCCTCTAATAATAATATATATAATAATTCTACCTGCCTATTTGTGTCAGGTAATTGCTCTAAAGAAAGACATTCAAAATATCCACTAAAACACTTGCATATGGATCTTTGACTCATGGAATTAAACACCCACCTTGCTGAACATGAGGTCACAGCCTATTCTCACAAGGTGTTATCTTTTTTAAAAAATGCAGCTCTGTGGGAAAAATTACTCTTTAGACAAAACTTTTCTGACTCCAGCTTTCATGTACCTGTTGATCTTACTGGACAAGGTGGGGAACGCTGCAGGAAGAAAGTGATGCTGTTATGAAAGAGGGTGCAAGGAGACTTGTAGGTTCACAAAAGTCTGGTCCACACTGCACGACCACATCTGATGCTGGTGGCCTTTGGGAGGAGCTGAGCTGTGCATTATTTATGTATTTGTTCCTCCAGCTGTTTCAGGAACTGCATTTGAGGTGGTCTGACAGCTCAGGCTGAGGTTCTATACCCAAGGCCAGTTGATTAGGGGATATTTTTCCAACAAGGGAGGTAACTTAAACTGTATGTGTCTGCTGACGTAACTCTGCCACACACTGAAAAAGTTTGAAGTCTAAGCTGCTGCAAAGCACGTTCCTGTCTGGCTCTACTCATCACTAAAAACACCTGCCCTATCAGCCCGTGAAAGGCTCTGGTCATGATCTGATACAAACGGGCTGCTTGGTTAACAGAGGCATCACATGAGCCTTCATTCTGAACCACGTTTGTAGTATGAACCTGATTTTAATTCAAGTGCCCTTGCCTGCAACCCATTTTTGAAAGTAACACTGCGACTTCCATCGTCAAAACAGATCCTTCACCCTCGTAAGTTTAACAGTGTGTTGCTAACGTTTCGTACCCTCTACTTTTTCTTTTCAGTACAGTTCAATAAAATTTTCCCTCGCTGCTCGGCAAAACAAAAGATACAGCATCTAAGCCAAGGACCCTATGAACTCACATTTTATGTCGAGGGTCTTACTTTTTATGGCTTGCTTTTAACCAGCTCTATAAATCACACATGACTTCCATGAATTCAGAATGTTCAGAATGACGGGTATAGTAACGGAAACATTCTTAAAGCAAGAAGTAGTTTTTTTAAAAAAAGCTTTTAATGTTATACATCCATAAAAGGAAAACCTTGCTAATGATCTTATGTGTCCAACCTAAAGGCCTGACTGTCACGGACTGAATCCTCACAGCCGGGTGCTTAAAAAGCAGAGGCATCCAGAATCAGTTGTCACGTTGCCCTACTCTGGTAGATGTCAGTTGTTGGAAGTTCCCTGGGAGCCACTTATCCCTCTGCCCTTTACGAGCACATTAGTGAGTGCGGGTTGTAGCAGTGTTACACAACGCACACAAAAAACATGGCAAGAAGAAGAAGAGAAGCTGTCTACAAGAATGCAGTGCTGTAACTCCACTAACTACTATCATCACTGCTCTTCTGGATGGAGCAGTAACTTCCTTTCAAGAGCAGCTCTGTGAGCCAGTGAAACATGTTTCCCTGTGAATTTGCAGTTTCTTGCACGTGTGTTCCCCAAACGATGTGTCTCATCCATGAGTACGTGCTCCATAAGACCTTTCTATGTCTTGTCTGATACTTGACAGCAGAATGCAGACTGCCTCTCTTTAAAGGGGTCTTTTGTCCATTGACAAAACTAGACAAACATTCTTTCTGCTATTTCACCCTTCTGGTTGTGGTTGTGGGATAGAGGAAATGGTTGGCTGTACACACTGGACACAATCTCCTAAATCCCTGCCTCTCTCATCATGTGACATCACCAGTTCTGATTCTGTGAGAGGACACAGGACACCACAGAGGACACCATATACCCAGCCCCGTTGCTGCTTTACTGCAGTGTAACACTACTGGTATCCGCTGGGGAAACTCCACATGTGCCCTAACATATTTTAAGGGAAAGTGAGAGAGAAAATGAATCCAGCTCCTTATTACAGTGTCTGAAAAATGAGACTTTCAAAACTAAAAGCTCAATAGCAATTTGCTTATAAAAGAAACAGAACTGCCTCAAAGGAGTCTGGAAAAGGCAATATATTCAAATACAGAGATGAGTCTCCTTTGTCTTTATGTCCTGTGTCAGAAATGGCATCATTTAGCTCATCCACAGTCCATGAAAGGCAGTGAAGGCCATAAGAAAGCAATGCATTTGTTTTGATAATGCTTCTGGGGCTGAGACAGAGCAGTGCTCCTCTAACCCTGCACACGTTCAGAAGCCAAAACACCTCTACCTCATAGTACTTCAGCGACAGCAATAGAAGTTCACAGTGACCACTTTGCTTGAGGCCTGTTAAAGCTGCAAGAGCTTTGACAAATTGCAATCCTTGGCTCTGATTTTCAGCTGCCATCACCCTTAATTTCACCCTCACCCTACCCCACGTGCCAAAACACTGCAGTTAGAGGTTTGCCAAGGGTTCCTAACGAGGGCAGGAATGAGCCTTGACGCTGCAGGGTACAAATGCCCCCAACAGCCTTGTACAAGTCACAGCATTTTTCTGCTTCATTGACACTGAATACCAGGTAACTCCCAGCTATCTCCTCAAACTTGTCCCTCCAGATTGAATCTTCCAGCCATACAGCGGGGCAGACAGGATCACACACACAGGCTCAAAACACACAACCAAGCAAGGCTGAGATCCTAGTTGGGCAATAACTTATGCATAGGATTTTAGCTGCAACTTCTAGTGGCCTTGTTTTTATGAACATGTTCTGGGCATGTATTTCACATAGGGTTGCTTTGTTGGTTTGGCTTTTCAGGGGGTTTATAAACTACATATTCATACTACTACAGAGAGATCTACTTTTGTAGTGGTGCTTGGTAAGATGATATGTGATACTGATCATACTTATGTTTTCTTTTTTTCCTATTTCCCCCCCCCCCCCCCCCCCCCCCCCCCCCCT